>CM076570.1:1576357546-1576425382 GCA_034641835.2 Pinus albicaulis
AACAATATAGAGACAGATTGTCTCGTAGATAAGAAAAATGATAACTGATGTTGTGTTGTTTCCTTCTTTTAAGAATGTGCTGGAGGCAGGCCCTATATCTTGGCTTGCTGCTGTTCTCTTCAGTAATTCTATGTTGATTATTTTGTTTCACTGATACTCTTTAACTGCTCTGATACTCTTTGACCTTTGTTCATCCTTTTATCCTTTTTATCATGATATACTGTGGTAAATAAACAAAAATTTATGTAAGGATAATTTTTTACAAAAGTTCCATCATTTCTTCCCACAATTGAACTTATGGCACTCTGGTCCTTTGCAACTTTCATAGTGTTTCATCAGCCTCAGTATATCTGAAGAAATTAGGCTGATTTGGGAACAAATGATTTACTTCATGCTCAAGATAAAATAAATTCTCCAATCTGTC
The DNA here is from genome assembly GCA_034641835.2 of Pinus albicaulis. Lineage (NCBI taxonomy): Eukaryota > Viridiplantae > Streptophyta > Pinopsida > Pinales > Pinaceae > Pinus > Pinus albicaulis. The sequence goes on from CM076570.1 coordinate 1,576,357,971, forward strand.
ATGAAGGTTTTTCCCTGTAGGCAATGCTGTTGTTGATGAATTGGTTGAAGAACTAGCTTGATTATCAGCATATTTGTCCAATTTTTCAACATAACTATCAAGGTCCATTAGCTTATCTTCTGCAACTATAGGACTGGGCAATCCTTTATTTAACAAAATATTCAATCTTTCTCTGAAGGCAATGATTTCTTCTTGCATATCTGAGCACCTTCGTTCTAAATTCTGTACCAGAGTTCTTTTAGTAAAAACTCTCTTTATTTCTAGAATTGTTCCGGTCCTGTCCTGAATACCAATTTCTGCAAGTTGATTCTTATTCTGAGTATTCAAAAAATGTATAAGTCTATTGGCCTCTTCTGGCATATTTCCCAACTCTTGTCTTGATCTCTCAATCTCATCCAGAGCCAATTTAACTAAGTTATTCTGTTCATCCATTATTTGAATTGAGGACCAAACATCCTTTATTAATTGAATGATATTATCCCAAAGAATTTCATTTATTTCTTTTAAAGGTTTCTCCAATGTGAGATCCTTTTCCAATGCTTTGACTGTTTTTTCTAATCTGTTCACTTCTCTTGTTTTATCAGCAACACTCATTTTTGAAAGATCATATTTATGTTCTAGAGTGGCCAATTGTTCCTTTGTTTTGTGAAGCTCTATTGCCTGAAGTTTCATATCTTCCATTGACTTTGTTAATTCATCAATGTTCAAATTTGCAGTGTTTCTCTGTGACAATTCTGCTGGTTGACCTGTTGTTGATGTACCTGTCACTACTCCTGCTGTAGATACTGGAATATTTGCCTGCTTATCTTTTAATGCATTCTCAAGCTCTTTTTCAGTGGCAGTAAGTTGCTCATTCAATTTTAAGAGCAAATCCATTAGTTCTTCCTCATAATTTTGTTTGATGATTTCTGCAGTCTGTGGATGTCTTGATGCCGGTAACTTTAATTGTTTTCTCAGAGCTGCAATATCATCATCTTTTCTCTTGATCAAAGCTTCAATACCTTTCACATATTTAGGATTATGACCCAAACCAATGATTATTTCTTGTAAAGTTTTGATTCTATTATCCTTAGCCTGGGAGGAGGCTTTTTCAAGCTGCAACTGTGTATTAGTATTATCCAAAGAATCCTGCAACTTATGGGTCATCATTGATTTATCTGTCAGAGTAGAATAAATCATCTCACCTGTTTGCTTGTGTAGCTCAATTTTATCTAAAGGATGGATATCCTTTGCTAAGACTTCAAAATTAGTCCTAACGTAATCTGCAGCTTTCTGAGGCTGCTACACCTTAGGCTTGAAATGGTTCATTAACATCTTACCCTGTTGGATGTCATAAGCTGACATCAATCTTTCTTGACTTTTCGGAGCCATATTAAAATATTGGTTGTATACTTGAAGTCTAAGTGGATCATTCCTGGCCTTTATATTGATGAATGTTCTTTTTATGTCCGAGGTAGTTTTTACGGGAGGTTTGAAAGAAGATATTTCTGCACTTTGTTGCCTCTGTATTTCCTGTTTTTGAAAATTAGTGGATGTCCCACTACCTGTACCTGTTTGCTAACTGTCTTCTCTTCCCTGGCTGTCAGGGATTTCCTGAAATGATTCATATTCTGGAAGAGGAGTTAATTTCTGCCTTTTAACATCTTGTTGTTCAGAAGAGCCACCAATAGGAGTAGTTGTTTCAGCCTCTCTCTTTTTTCCCTTTTCTATATTTAGAGGAGTTTGTAAAATAGAAATTTCTGGCTCACTGATCTGAGTAGGAGGAATTTGTCCTTGACCTTGTTCTTTAGAAGTCTCTGGTTGCTCTGTCATTATGAATTTTTCAATTATTTGTATATCGGGCTCCTTTTCTTTTCCTTTAGATTCTACTGCTACTGTACTAATCTCCTGCAAATTTTGTTGTAAAGTCCTGGCTGAAGAAGATCCCTGCACCTATCCAAAATATTCTAGGTCAAGTATCTTTTCAAGATCTTTCATTACATTTTCAACATTGACCTGCTCACTATCTTTTTCAACCAATGTCCCTTCTGTCCATTCATCCATATTAGCATATTGTTCTATTTCTGGGATTCTTTGATGGATGTATGGTGACGGTTTATTTTTCATTCTTCTATCACAGATAAAGTTGTTTGGATCATAAGGCACCCAGTAGAAACTCTTTTGTAGTCTGAGATAGTCTTCTAAAATCCTTTCGGCTTCCTTTCCAGCTTCCCTAGAGTTACAAATGAAGGGACCTAATTGGCTCTTGATCTTGAGTTGAGCTTTTTCTTTTCATTGCAAAAATGAATTATATCTGAATTATTCATCTGCCTGAAATATTCTAATGCAAAGAGTCTCATTGGGACATACTTGGGCAGTTTGAATGGGCATAATTCACATTCATATATCCTGATCTCTGTGTAGTTTTGATATAGGTACCGGTCACCTATCTTGTATTGCTTTGAGAGCTGAAGGATTTTCTTGATTTCATTGTTAATTCTAGGAGGAGAGACTCCTGTCAACAAGGTAGTTGCAGGATGAACAAAAAGGTTGAAAATCTCATTATAGGAATAAGGAGAATCAGAGGAATTGTGAGTAATGGCAGACCAAAAGATGACTGACCTAGGATTCCCTTTAGCATCAAGTTTCTTAACATAAAAAGGGAAATTTTCTGACTGAAAGTAAATCATGAGATGATATATGATAGAATAATACTTAAATACTCTCTCATTCTCAAATCTCATGAACTGATCATGGATTTTGTCAGCAATATAAGATGCAAAATCGTACTTGACAGCAGGAGGCTGTCCAGGGGTAGAAATGGATAACAATACTAGGGTTAACTGATCAACATACTCACTAGTATTGAAGCCCATTATGGAAGATATCATGTTTAAAATAAGTCTACCCTCATCAGTAAATAAATTATAACCATAAGGGGGAGGGTTTTTAGGCTGATGCTCTGGTAACATGAAGGTTTGGCATAGGCGGTTTAACTCTTCATGGGATAACTTAGTAGATTTCTCAAGTAATTCAGCCATGGATAGGGGAGTGAGAGCTTGACCAGGTTGGAATTGTAGCATTTCATTTATGGACTGGGCAGTTATTGGGAAAAGGACATTTTGACTTGGGGATAAAACTGCTCGTTGGTTGGGATCATAATTTGCGTAGCAATAATGGATTAACTCAGGAAAAATATGGACTGAGGAGAGAAGGTACATAGGAAGAATTGATTCCCAAAGTCCAAAGATGTCAGAACCATTCAAATAATTGTCTTTGCAGTGGCAAAATATTCGAAGAGGATTCTCACTGAGAAGCAAGTCCTTAATTTGAAAATCCATATCGGCTAAAGGCAAATAATCCAAGTCCTTGTGAGGGGCATTGATGGGCACGACATTCTGAGCTACAGGAACTTCCATTTCTGGTTCTTGTGGATTCAGAAATGAAATTTCGGGGTTTTTGTGGAAAAGGGGCACAATTACCAGTTTTGGGAATATAATTGTAGTTCTGGGAACGAAAAAGACCAAACTGAACTTCTTTTCAGACCTTAGTGCAAAATTAAAACTAAAACCAGGATTTTTTACAGAGTTTAGCGGGGAATTGGAATAAATACCTGTTTACAGGAAATGAAACGTGTTTAAACAGGCACTGGTTATGACAGAAGAACCCCGAAATACTCAGCTTCAATTCTCTTCAGCAAGGTAACGGTCAGCAAGCGTTAACAGTTGGTTTTTGAATTTTGTTGCATGGAAGACTGGCTAGCGCACGGAACAATGAAAATGACGCAGACACAATTTGTTTTATTTACAAAGTCAAAAGGGTGGCGAGTTTTGATTGATGACGTCAGCATGTACGATGGTTTCGTCACAGAGGGATAGGAGCAGATCTTTGTTTGGGCCGCTCGTGCAGTGGAAATCCAGACCCGAAAAATATTAGGGTGAATTTGATAAGAAATTCGCGTCACAACTCTCCCTCCGTACGCCAGCCCAACTTCGGACCCGAAAACGATTAGGGCGGAATTCATTTGGTTTTCACATCACAAAATTGGCCGACGTCAGTAGGATATTTTGGAACGCGAATTTGGTTTGAATTATGGTTTATCACCGTTTGAAGTCTGGTGGGCTCAACTTAAGAACAATTTTGTTTGATCCCATCTTATAAAATTTGTGTTGGTTTTCTTTGATAATACACATATTTATAATAAATCATGGGAATACCACACTAGTAAACATGTGGAAAAAGTTATATAAATTATTGAGAACAATCATTTTTATGTAAAAATATCCAAATGTGCTTTTGGGAAATAAGAATTCGAGTATTTGGTTCATATTGTTTTAAAGGAAGAAGTGAAGTTGGAGCCTCAAAAGATGCAAGCTATTACAAAATGACCTATTCCTAAGAAAATCAAGGTTCTTAGAAGATTTTTTAGACTTACATGATATTATTGATCATTTGTTAAGAATTATGCATGCATTTCAAGTCCACTCATATCTCTTGAAGAAAATATCATTTATATGGAATGATGAGGCTACTTTGGCATTCTCTCTTTCAATGGATGCCATGTCTTCTACACCAACATCGGTTGCACCTGCTTTTGGTAAAACATTCATAGTAGAGTGTGAGGCACTAGGAAAAGGAATTTACGTAACATTAACACAATAAGGGATATCATTGGCTTTTAAAAGCAAGGAATTCAAAGAAAATATTTGGTGAAATCTACGTATGAAAAATAAATGGAAGCAATATTACATGAAATAAAAAATGGGGATAGTATATCACTGGGAGGTACTTTAAAGTCAAGATATAACATGATAGCATAAAGTATTTTTTGAAGCTATGGATTTCATTGGAAGATTAACAAAAATGAGGAGAAAAAATACAAAGTTTTAATTTTGAGATAATCTGCAAAAAGGGTAAGGAAAATTTAGTACATGATGCTCTTTCTAAAATTGAAGAGGCCTCAAATTTATATCCAATTAAATTTTCTATTCCTAGGTGGCTAGAAGAAGCTTGCCATAATGGAAAAATGACAATAGTACTAAACAAAAACTAAAATTTATAAAGGATGGGATGAACTCTATGGAGCATTGGGAGTGAAAAAGAGATATACTTTGGTGCAAATGTAGAATATTTTTATGCACACAAGCATATTTGAATAAAAAAATATTAAGGGAGTCCCATGTCTCTCTGATGGTAGGACGCAGGGTTCCTTAAAACATCTCAAAGGATCAAAAATATATTTTTGGAAGGAATGAAGAAAGATATTCAAAATTTTGTAAGAGAAGGTCAGGTTTGCATAATAAATAAAAGAGAGATAGTAAAATCTCTAGGGTTACTTCAACCATTTCACATACATATTCAAAGACTAGAAGATATATCAATAGACTTTATTACAGGGTTACTGAAATATAAAGGTAAGTATTACATTTTTGTGGTCATTTATATAGAAAAATTTTGTAGATTTTTTTTGTAGAGCTCAAAGTACATAAACAACAAGCCAAGTGGCAGAAGTTTCCGTGAAATAAATTCATAGTCTTCATGGTTTTCCTAAATTAATAGTAACAAGAAACTTTTGGAAATAATTATTTAATATGAGTGGAGAAACACTAGCTGCCATGAGTTCTACATATCAAACACAATCAAATGGTCAAACAAAAATAGTTAACAGATGTTTTTAAGGTTATCTACAATGTTACTCTTTAGAAAAGCAATCTTAATGGATGAAGTGGGTTCGTCAAGGAAGAATGGTAATATGATACTATTATACTACCTATCACATATCTACTAAAATTTCCCCATTTAAGGCCCTTTATGGATATCCAAATCCTAGTATCTCATAATTTTTGCAAGATAAGTCCGAAGTATAGGAAACAGAGTCACATATGGAAAATACTAAAGAAACTTTGAAAATTATTATGGAAAACCTTCAAATGACATGAAACATGATAAAACAACAAGGGGAACAACATTGAAGTGAAAGATAATTTGAGGAGGGTAATTGGGTATTTTTTAGATTATAACATTATAAGCAATCTTCATTCAAGAAAAAGAAGAATAAAGAATTAGCTCAAAAATGCAATGTGGAAAAAGTCGAAGTCGGGATTAAATCGGAAAGGGTCCAAAAGTTGAAATACTCGATAAAGTCGGGAGTTTTTTGAAAAAGTCGGCAAAAAGTCGGCAAAACTAAAAAAATACAAAAATATTCATTTTTGGAAAAAATCCTGATTTTTTCAAAAAAAATTAAAACATTATTAAAGAAACTACCTCACTCAAGATTTTTTCGAAAAATTCGGCAAAAAGTCGGGACTTCGAGGAAAAAATTGCGACTTTTTCAAGGATGAAAAAGGCGGCCAATAAAGTCAGCTCCGGGAAAAATTCGGGATTTTTTCAAAAAGTCGGGACCTTTTTGCCGACTTTTTCCACACTGTAAAACTGTTATGGCCCTAAATAATTATTCATAGGATTGCACAAGTGGTATATAAGTTATATTTTCCTTCTTCTTGCATTCATAATTTTTTTCATGTATCTTTCCTAAAAAAGGTTTTGGGAAAAATATGCCAATGTAAATAGAACTTCCAAAATTAGATGAAGAATGAAAGTTGATTCTTGAACCACAAAAAGTTATAGATAAACATTATGTATCTCTTTGACATATAACCATTATGAAATACCTAATCAAGTGGAAGAATATTCCTCTAGAAGAAGGTACATGGTAAAATGATCAATTCGTGATGAAATACCCACGGCTAAAGGGTTCGTTTGAAGTTTTGACAAAGGTTTTGTTATATGTTTTATATAACGCGCGGTGGAATAGTTTTATTGTTTGTTAAGGTCCCACACAGTGATAAAATTTGAAGGGCAGGTCCGAATTTCAATTAGAAGGGCATATATCTATGTCACCCTTCCATAATGAAAAGCTTAAAAAAAAAAACTTTTCAATTGACCACAATAAATTATTTTTACATTTCATTTTTAGAAAGACAAAACCATCAATATTTATATTAATAAAATATTGTTACATATACAACAATGAAGAAGGCTCCATCTTTCATTGCTTAAATATCTCATTGGAAATGTCAACATAAGTCTTGAAGACACTATTATAAGAGTTTGGATACATACCACCGGGATATAGGAGATTCTTATGTGTCAGATTGTGTAATGCAATTTTGACTTTGTCTCACAGGGAGCAGCAGCATGGAGGTCTGGATTTTTCTTATAGAACTTTATTATTATTATTTGAAACGTTGTTTATAGATATGAATACAACAATGAAATTATGAGCATGGTGGACAATTAGTCAAGCTCATGATGCCAAACCATGATGATGTAAGTTTGGAATTTAACATTTTTACATGTTAAAGACAAATAGTCAAAATCACTGACAACTTAGTATGCAATAATTAATAATCATTCCCTGTTCACTTTTGTTAATAGGTTTATGTCACATGATGATGCAGGGGCATTAGGCACTAGCCAACAATGTAGGATGTTTTTTCCACATGTTGTGGCTAGGAGGGTTCGAAAACATTTGAGTTGTAACAGCTAGGTGTCAATACCTCAGCTGACTGTATTACTTAGACTAGTTAGAGTTGTAGGAGTCGAACAGTTTGAGTTAGTTGAATTATTATAATTAGACCTTTTGATTTCTAGAACGGTCCTCTCAGAGGAACCGAAGAGCCATATGTTATGTATATAAATTGTAATTCCTCGGATGAATAAAAGTAGAGAGGGAAGAGGAGAGTAGAGAGGGGATTTCCGCAATAAACCTCTGTGTGTGAACAATTGTTTCCAGTTAAATGATTTCCAAGCATAGTTGCCATTGAATTATCTCAAACTGCTAATTGTGAAGAATTGTTTAACTGTGAGGCGATTGGGTACTGATAATTCCATTCTTCTGTCTTTGAATTCCCATAAATTGTTGGATAACCCTGTGAACTCACCCCACCCGAAGGCGAGGTCTGTGTAGAGAACCGGGGTCGTGAACACTGTTCAAATATAAAAATACCGCTTAATAAAGAGACAAGATTGTTGTGCTTTCGGAACCTGACCCGAGGATTGGACATGAGTTAACAAACAAAAGGATAGCGGAACCAGACTTGCACCCGTGGTCAAGCCCTGTACCAAAACCACGAGCGGAATCACAAAAGCGGGTTGCCCATATCGCACCACTTTTGCGGAGTAGGCGGTATTTCCTATTCGCAAGAGATTCCATAGGGAATGCGAAACGTGGTGAAGTGACCCCTGGAAAACCACCGTTTAACCCGCGCCATCGCACGTTAAAGCCCGACGTTGGAAGCCGAGCGAAATTTCCAAGAGTCGTTGATTTGGAGAAGGGCCATCGGACGGTGGTTGCACGTTGAACTTGCCCGGAGGTTAACTAAGGTGTGCGGAGGATAGCCAGGTACGATACGAGTGTTTGATTGGTTATTGATATATATAGGTGGGGCCAGAGTATAATGAAATTGTTTAATTAAACGATTGGCGGATAATTAGCATGAGTCTGGAGCGTGATTGTTGTAAGGCTGGGTGGTGAAATATAGAGCCTAAAGTTCATTACAAGTTATTTATTTAAAAAGAAATGTGGAGTATAAATACAAAGTGTTGAAAGTTAAACATTGAAGGCTTGGAGATAATATAAAGTCGGGAATATAAATTAAAGTCCAACCATTGTTGATAGTATTTATTTATCAAATTCTACGAATTTGATAAATAAACCCGAAGAAAGAAGAAGTCAATTAAGACTCAGTCTGGAGGAAAATAACGGGGTAAACCAAGGGAAAATGCTGACAGAGTGATTGTAGACACACCAGCTCTCCTTAGGGGTCCAATTTCAGTTTTGTTGCGTCACATGATGATCTCTCTTCTCTGGCATTTACTTGTATTGAAGATCACTATTCTAGGAATAAGGAGTTATTTTCTCCAAAAATAACCCTAGCCAAACATTGACAATGCATCAAGGATATCTTTATATGCTTCATAATTACATATGTTCTACTTCTAAATCATGTCTTGGAAGTGGTTGTTTTGCTGGAAATTATTCACCAGTTGGTTTCATACCAAAGTCTTTTTCACATTTTTAGCATCCAATACATGAAAAAGATAATGGTTTAAAACAACATAAATATTTGAAATTTTGCAAGAATTGTCTGGCACACTTTGAATATGAATTTTGAAGTCAGGTGCATGATGCTGTATAGGATCAAGTGTCATTTTGAATACCAAATGTTTCACAAGAAACTTCTCAACATGCTACCCTGCAGTAAGGATTAAATGACAATATTGCATCAACTATTTCCATAATAAAAGTGCACCTCGGCCATAAGACTAAACAACTACAAATGTTGTAGATCTAACAAGACCACACAATCAAATGTATTCCACAAGGCCAATACTGTATGAAAAATGAAAAGGAGTTTGCAACCAAAAATACCTTAGGCAACTAATTCAATTAGATACACCAAACCATCAGCAAAAAGGAAAACCAGCCTACTTGGACCCAATATTTTCAACTGGGTCCTCTAATTCAACCAATAAAAAGGCCAAAACCATAGCATTGAGATACATTTCATTACACTGTCAATAACAATAAAATTTGACTCAGCCATAACCCTTTCCTTTTATTTTTGTGAAAAGCTTTATGCATTACTCTAATGTGGCTAGTCCATAGGCCAAGTAGACCACTAGGTAACAAATATGTTTCCTTTCACCTTTGAGTTTTCACATTATGCCTACCAAATCTAAGACATTTAAGAGGGGGAACTAATACGACGTTAAAAAGAAAACCAGAACACACACCTACAAATTACCTCCTTAGCTACTGTCACACCATCATTAACTATTTTCGGAGAACCATGCTTGCTCTCCAAGACAACATTTTTCCCTTCGCCCCAAGGGTGACTCCAACAAGATCAGCAAGTTTGTTCACACCGCTTGCAAGACAAATTGACAATGCTTTCAGTAAGTGTGAAATTGAATGCCAGACCATATGCCAAAACAACCCTCCATGAAAAATTAAAATAACACATTAAAATCGAATATAAGTGGACAAGGAAAGATCCACCGCAGTGAAGTTTCACGTGCGGGTGACCTTCCTTTAAACATAATTTTTTCTCTGACCTGCAATTTTTTTGTCACTGAGCCATCCTTGTTGAAGTACAACTCCTTTTCCATAGCTCTTGTAGTAACTACCTTCTCTCTGTCGCGTAATCTCAGAGTCCCTCTTCTACTTGAGCGATTAAAGGAAATGGGTGAAAAAACTGAAAGAGAAGACAATTGTCTGCCATAATTATCAAACATTGCACCCAACTTCTTCCCCTTTCCATTGTTACCCAATGAGGTAGATGTGGCAATTGTTGTCATACTGCCCAAAGTAGAGGCCATCTTCTCTTATGTTGAATATAGAATTACAAGATCTTCATATTAGTATGAACCTTAAAAAACATGACTCCCATTGCTAAAAACCACTTTTAAGTTGTAACAGGAAAACTAAACAAATATCGCAACTTTTGGCAACTTCTGGAGCATTAAGAGAGAAACAAACAAAGAGAAATACAACCACAATCCTCATTTTAATGAGACTGGACTATATATTTTCATTAATATAATAGAAAGAAATCACGACTATATTAAGGCCAGCACAAAACAATCTTTAACCAGTGTCTCTCGCGGCCTTCAGGTTTCCATGCTAGAGGTTGCATATTTTTAATTTAAATTCTTGACCTCTCGTGCCCATATATGAATGCATCCAATGGGATATCTACATCAAATGCTCCTTTATATCCCCAAAAACAAATTCCCTACTACAAGAGCACCGGTATTGATGGATCACCCCACACCATCCCACCCACTAGAAATGGTGAAAAAGGAAACCCGATAAACCTTCTGAAATATCTCAAGATGACTATATGGGTGGTTCTTATGAATCAACCAACCATTCATAACATGCTCATCAATCCAAACCATAAGTATTATGTGACAATATTCAAGCAGGCACTGAATCGGATTTCTGAAGCTATGTTAGAGAAACCCTAAACTCTCACAGAAAATAGGTGAAATGTGGCACCACTCAGAGATTGACATGTGCCAATTGGTACAAGTGGTAGACAATTGGCATGCTCAAACAACGAGGTGATGCGGGAATGACATGAGGGAGAAAATATCAGAAAAGCCCCAAATCTGGAGAACTAAAGCTCATCACCAACCTGAGATTGACAACTTTACATGATGTAACCTATGAAATCGTAAATGGAGAAATCATAGTAACAATAAAGTAACCTATGTAACAATAAAGTCGGATTCATCTAGGATTTGTACCTGCACTGCCAAGTCAATCAAAATCCATCATTATCTATACAATAAATACATGTAATTGATGTAGTATTTTTTACTCTAAGATGCATTCTTATGATAATGTTAGAACATATGTTGAAAATGTCAAAACATACCTGAATAAGCTCCTCTTCGTTTCAAGAACAATTTATTGGAGTCGCATGAACTTGGAACAAGCCTCCCACGATCTGAAAGAGCAGCAACTAAGTCAACAGTGACTTTTTTGTTGCTACGCTGGATCAAGGGAGGTTTGCTCCAAGATTAAATCGCTCCAATAAATTATTCTCTACTAAACAGGGCCAACCATGTGAAGGTGGAAGCTCTTATGGCCCCTCCCCCCCCCTCACATCACTCTCAATTCCCCAATACCCAATCTATATTTCATTTTTTACTTTCATGAGCATAAAAAAAAATATTCAATAACTAATTAAAAAACAATTCAACAAAAAGTATGCAAGGAAACATTGCAATTAATGCTTGACATAAAAATAGTATGATAAATGAGTTTTTTATATAACGCAAAAAATGTTTCAAGTATGGTAACGTTTGTCTTATAATAATACAATATTTTACATTATCGAATTTTCTTTTTCTTCTTCCTATTTTTAAAGCTCCTAATTACATCATCAATATCATCATGCTATGCTCCTGTTTCATGCCTTTCGACCCACACTGTTGACCTAGTTGCGTAGTCACGATGTCTGGTCTCATCCAATGACGGGGCATCGCCTACAAAAACAGATAATATTAAATTTTAATTGTCAGTTTTTAAATATCATTGAACTAGTTCAGTAATATTAATAAAAAAAATTGCAATGAGATTATTTACCTAGTGCACCAGTTGTCACCGCTGACCTAGTTGCGTTTTCAAGATGTTTGGTCTCATCCAGTGACGGGGCATCGCCTACAAAAACAGATAATATTAAATTTTAATTGTCAGTTTTTAAATATCATTGAACTAGTTCGGTAATATTAATAAAAAAAAATGCAATGAGATTATTTACCTGGTGCACCAGTTGTCGTCGCTGACCTAGTTGCGTAGTCACGATGTCTGGTCTCATCCAGTGACGGGGCATCGCCTACAAAAGCAGATAATATTAAATTTTAATTGTCAGTTTTTAAATATCATTGAACTAGTTCGGTAATATTAATAAAAAAAATTGCAATGAGATTATTTACCTGGTGCACCAATTGTCGCCATTGGGACTGTTGCCCTGTCTTCCTCTCTGGTGGTAAGATCCTCAAGGGAAACATTCTCTATCATTTAAAAAAAAAACGTTATAAGGACAACCATCAAGGTATAATTAGAAAAATTATAAGTGGAAATTAATTACCGTCACGACCCTCACTGATAGTAGCATTGTCGGCCTGGTCCCCACTACAATGATCAGGTTGCACGTGAGGATCATCTACATCTGGCTCTAAAACTGGGTTATTTGCCTCGTCGGTAGTGTTGCTCCCCTGATTTAAACAAAGTTGTTAGACATTAAATTTATGGATGAAAACAAACATATTGAAAGGTTAATGTTTTACCTTATCAGACATTTTGGATCTTGGGACCTGCCCCAAGCTTATGCGACGTTCAACTACGGCTTGATAGCTGAAATCGAAAGCGATATTTTTATCTTCCTCTGTAGTTTCTGTTCCGAAGTCATCACCCTACATTAAATATTATTGTGTATTTTTAATCATATTTGATAGGATTACAAAAACGTTGGAAGACGATACAATTAATTATAAGATGTTTAGCTACTTAATTACAATTCTTGCAGCTAATTTCAAGTAGCCGCCCTGGCCTAGCTTGTGATGGCCCTTTTCTTCAATCCTAGCTTTGGTTGCCTTCGAGGTGTCAGGCAACCTAGCATCAAAAGATTGAAGTCAGATATGACGTAGCACACTTTTATTTTAGACATAGAGAAAATTAAAGCTATTGAATTAAAGTTGTAATTTACCTTGCGGGTCCAGTGGGCATTTTTCCTTCTTTCTTTGCCCTTTTCTCTTTTCCGTCATGGATGAGTGCTCTCCACTCACTCTCTGGAACTGTGAGAGGACGCTCATATCTAGGGTTAAATTGCAATTGCGTCCTATAGGTGTCCCTGGTATATTTCAAATATTTGCCAGCTACCCGAGCCACCACTGTTCTGTCAAATGTGCCGACCCCAAAAAGGGCTTCTAGATAATCTAGAAGTTCTTTTTTAGGTTGGAACTCTGGGAATTCCACCCTGTGCGTATGGTTGGGCCAAAAATTACCAATGCATGGCTCTCCAGATACCTGTAGAACTCATTGTTTCCTACACAGAAAAAGAAGAAGAAGATATTATCATTAATTTAAAAATAAAAATCATGATAAATATGTTTTATATAAAGTACATGAAATAGTTAAAATATTAAAATTTACCTGGGAGTTGTACATGCTTTATAGGGACACCTTCATCGTTCACCAACAACGTGCCATTAATGGTCCCTGTGGAGCTGACATGTGTAGCTCCATGAAACACAATAATGTAGTTGGCCATATCAGCCTCATCATTGCCAACACGTTCAACGGTTGGCTGGGTGTTTGGTTGGGCAGGGTGTGTTTCTTGGCTGGCACCTAAAGGAGTAGAAGGTGTACGAGAGGGTTGTTGGGAAATCTCTTGCCCTTGTGTCCCACTACCACCAACACCGGGTTCAGCAAGTGCCAGAAAACGCTACATACAAAAGAATTTTTTGTTAGTTTAGTCAATGTAAAAATTAAAAATCAAACTATCACAATTCATCTCATGCAGAACAAAAAAAATATCCTTTTGACTTTTTATTATTACCTGATATCTTTATAGCTGGCTCATAAGATGTTTTATCCTCTCTTCTATTTCAGGTGTTTGAGGCACGTCTATCAAAGTATTAAATTCCGACCTTGCATCTCGTGCCTTTTTTCGCAACAAGAACACTGGAGATAGGGATGAAGAAAGCTCTTCCTCAAAGATGGAATCATCGGGCGTACCATGGCTAGGTGTCTGCATATTTGAACAAAATTAATATTATTTCAATTATTTAAACAACTAAAATACCTGAAGATAGAGCAATGCTAGCACTTTACATGTTCTTCCGCTGGCCTCTTTTCACGATCATCCCGTCTCGGGGTTGTTCCTGCACTGCTCTGATCAGTCTGCCACATTGCAATAAAATTATAAATGTAAAAACTTGAAAAAAATATCTAACTTGAAAACACAAAATGAAAACTGAAATAATTTCTTATAAGACACCGGACGATAGAGTTAGATTTTCAAATATGTCTTACATTGAATTCAGTCCTGGAAACATGTCATTGCACATTAAGGCACCCAAACAAGAGACGAGTTGACAATGAAGACCTTATTGAATATATTGTTGGAGAAACTTCTAGTAAACTTGTTTTGAAGACCTTGAGGACATTTTTGGAGCAACATTGTTGAAGCTGATGGTATATCATTGTTGGAGACGATCTTGAAGGGCCTTGAAGTGAAGCTTTTGGAGCAACTATTGAAAAATCCTTAGAGCATTTAAGTAAGGCACTTTATATCTTCCATCACCTTTTCCATTTCAATATCCTTTAAACGATTTTGTTGATATTTAATTTTTGAAATCACGTTATAATTCCTTGATTATATGTGTTTGGGGACTTTCCCTTTGAAATTACCCAAAAATACCCTGGCAATTTTATCTTCAGGATGCATGTCTGACCCTATTTTTCAATATTTTGATTGATAGTAGTAAACATAGAGAGTTAGGGGGCTCTTGACTTGGTTTAGTTGGGCCATTAGATCCCTAACATATACTAGGGAGAACCACCCTTGAGTTGGAGGAGAGCTAGCCCGAAGTGAAAAGAGGTTGGTGAGGTGACAATGGGGCTATTGAATTACACATGGTATCACACTTTAGCTTTAGGAATTTATCTTGAGAAGTGCGAGATTTTTCTATATCAATTCTCAAATTGTTTACAACATTATTGTTAAGAACTAATAAGAAGTGATGTTGAGGGGTTTTTGGGTATAAGAAACAATACCATTTAAAAACTAGGGTTCTCAGTCCTTGGCATTCCTTCACCTGGGCCTTGGGGCACACTAGAATAATTTCACACTAAACCATGCAAACTTAAAAGTAACTTAACAGATACATACAGTAATAATAATCATAATTCCTAATTTTCTATTGTACGATATGATGCAAATTATTCAAACATGAAGCAATGAAGACATGCAATGCCTGAATTTCAAGATTGATGAACCGATACAAGAAGTTAGAAAGTACAACTTTGATTCAATACTCTGTGTCCTAACTCCAGGAAGGAATCTAGTTTGTAGTACAAAACATGCATCATGTATTATCAATTCTTAATTGACAACAACTAAAGGTCATCTACCTCATCAATTCCTTCCCATTTTGTGTTTTTATGTTATATTCCTTATAAAAGTGTCAAATTCCTCTCAAAGTAAGCAACCACTGAATAAAATAAAAAATAGTTGAGATATGATTGAGAAATGGTCATTTATTTCTTGAAAGGATCTTCACAATTTCTTTGGTTGTTTTTCATCTTAAGAAACAAGAAATGACCTAAGAAACTATCGTGATGTAATATAAGAAACAACACGGTGCAATGGCCATTTTCAAAGCCAAATGATGTCCATTGAGGACATGGCCTTTATTTGGTTCCTGTTTCATAGGAGCTTCGGGTAGAAATGGAACTTTGTTGTACCATTTCCAGTAGTAAAAAGGGAAAACCTTCTTTTTCCATGGGAAATAATTTACCTTTCCTTTTTCAAGATAATCTAAATCACAAAAAATATGAACTATACTGCACACATTCTTGGATAATGTGAAAGTGGAAAAGGAATACCCTACACAAGTGATGCACACATGTACATTTGAACACTAATAGATTTTTGTAGTTGAAATGAAATGCTTATTTTCATTTAAATGTAGGGTTTTTAAAGCAGGGAGAAATAATGGCTGCCAAATTAATAAGCGTTTCTTTGGGAAAAATTTAAATCTTGTATTGGGTGATGAAGATAATAGAGGGTATTGAATCTTGATTCTTGATATCTAGAGAGAACCCTACAGCCTAACACAATCTAATGGAATTGACCAAAAAAACCCAAATAGAGTCAACCCTACTATAGGAGGAAGGGCCTGCAGTAAGAACTTACCATTTTGCAAGAGATGAGGGCGAATGCTGTTCTGCAAGAGCTGAGGGCGAATGCAGGGTGAATGCTGTTCTGTAAGAGCTGAGGGCGAATTCTGGGTGAATGCTGTTTTGCAAGAGCTCAGGGCAAATGCTTTTCTGCAAGAGCTCAGGGCGAATGCTGAGGGTGAATGCTGTTCTGCAAGAGCTCAGGGCGAATGCTGAGGGCGAATGCTGTTCTGCAAGAGCGGAGGGCGAATGCACGTGTGATATTAGACGTTAATGTAGCACAGATGTACATTTGAACACTATTAAATTTTTGTAGTTGAAATGCAATGCTTGTTTTCATTTAAATGTAGGGTTTTTAAAGAAGGGAGAAATAATGGCTGCCAAATTAATAAGCGTTTCTTTGGGAAAAAAATAAATATTGTATTGGGTGATGAAGATAATAGAGGTTATTGAATCTTGATTCTTGACATCTAGAGAGAACCCTACAGCCTAACACAATCCAATGGAATTGACCAAAAAAACCCAAATAGAGTCAACCCTACTATAGGAGGAAGCGCCTGCAGTAAGAACTTACCATTTTGCAAGAGCTGAGGGCGAATGCTGTTCTGCAAGAGCTGAGGGCGAATGCTGAGGGTGAATGCTGAGGGAAAATGCTGTTCTGCAAGAGCTGAGGGCGAACGTTGTTCTGCAAGAGCGAAGGGCGAATGAGCACGTGATATCAGACGTTAATGTAGCTATTGCGACGGATACGAAACAATAAAATCATTTTTATGTAGCGCGCATATAAGTTTCGTATTTTTATTTAGCGCGCATATAAGTGTCATTATACCGACGGTGGAATAGGCGTCACTATTGCGACTAAGGCCTCCAAACGTCGCAATTGCGACACTTAGACATTGTGTCGCACTTGCGACGTTTGGAGGCAGTCGTCGCAATAGCGACGCTTTGGGCCATAGTGTCACAATTGCGACGTCTTTTTCCAAACGTCACAATTGCGACACTTTTCTAAGTGTCGGAATTGCGACACTTTTCTATAAACGTCGGTATAGCGACGGTTTCGGGCGGGATGGAAAAAATTTGGGGAAATTTCCGACATTTGGTCAAAAGCGTCGGAACCAAGTGTCGGAATTTCCGCCAAATGTAGTAGTGTGATGGTTTTGACAATGGCTTTGAAAATTATCCTTCAATGTTCCCCAATCCTGCAAAGCGAGGCCTTTGTACAACCTTCAATGGTTGATTCATTCCTTGGCCATTAACATCAACTCCTCATCCTTTATACCCCATCTTGGTAAGGAGTCTCATGTTGGTTCCTGAAATGGGTACCTCAATGCTTCCAAAAAAAATAACATTATGTGAAAATGAAACTAAATAACTACCAACATTTTTTACCTCAGTTGTTGATTCTGAAGAAATTGATGATGGTTCCAATAAGCCTTCATTGCACTTCAATTTTTCCAAGGCCTCTTTCGTGGCTCATAATTGAAGCAGCAATATTTTCTTTTCATATTTTTATTCTCGTAGAAGTCTCCTCAATTCAAAATTCTCTATTTGAAGGTTTTGGTTGATCTAAACATTTAAATGATGAGAAGAAGATGAAGAAGAAGAATATTCACCCGAAGACAGATAGGAAGCATCGTCCTCTGCTCTCTTTTTCTCTTGTTCCCTTTTTGCTATTTTCTCCTCATAATATGAAAACAATATATCTACCATGTTTTTCACTCTGTAGAAGGCCTCATAGAGATCTTTGTTGTTCCTATTTTCTCTTTTTGTTGCACACTTAATTCACAATCCCTGACAAAAAGGCCAGACTGCTCTGATACCACTTGATCCGGGTGATTTTCGTGAATGCTTTGAAATAAAAATCTCCATTATAAAGGACCCTTTACTGAAACTTACCTTTTCTTATGAAATCATGAGCAATGTATATTCTAAAAAACTGCATCAAACCATCAACATGAAACAAGAAACAATAATCATGTTCATAAATACATGATATGGTAACGAAGTTCATCCAGTGTGGGCTACGTCTCCAGGCCCGATGTCAGGAGTGGGGAGGCCACATCATTAGTTTATGAAAGAATATGATGAGTACATGAGGAAATATTTTTTAATACAAGGATGAACCTCCTTAACTAGAGTGACATGTCTCTCCCCTAGACGTTCTTCTATAATAAATATCACTCATAAAATCTCTCCTTCATCTTGAAAAGAAAAAAAATCTATCACATAATGTGGTATACAAGGATCTTATCACAAAGTGGCAGACATGGATCTCAGAATCAAATCATCATCTCAATAAAATCAAATGAAGAAATGGAAAAAATACACTTTACACCTCCAAATCAGGGGATGACCTAAGAATCGGCTACTCGAATGGAGAAACAACATGTGCCATCATGTTCCTTGAAAAAAAATGTGAAATATGAGCATAAACACAACCCCTGTTTATCTCAGTCAAATTTGGGCAAACCAGGAATCTCAAAGATTCCTCAAATATTCTCTTCTGAGGGTTTACTAAAATTCAACTACTTAGATAAATAAATTGATATTTCCATCGTGTTCCTCGTGAAAAATCGTGTTATATGAGTATAAAGTTGGCCTAGTTCTTAAAATTTCAATTTTGGGCCTCCACGGAATCTTCAGATTCCATGCAGATTCTTGCATCAAGGTTCCACCATAAACATTATGATTATGGAAAATCCACTGCTCAGATCAGAAAATCGATCATGCCATGAGAATCTTAGTGAAATTCTAGTTCAAATGAGTATAAACTTGGAATAATTTCGACACTGTAAAAATCTAGTTCCTAGGGAATATCCAAGATTCCTCCAAGATTCCCTACGTCAAGGTTCCACCACCTAGAACTGTGTCATGGTTCCGCATAGTCACAACTCCATCATGCGCTCGTTCATGTTTCCTCCACTTCTCCTCCCATGCTCGACACACAAACGGTTGATAGTTAAATAGTTTCATGCGAGTAAACTTACCAACACAAACTATTGACACCATAGTTAGTGTGCGCATATGAAGTCATTTCTGTTTCTTGTGGGTCACGGGTTCAATACCTTATAGATATTAATTTTTTTTTTCATTTTACGATTATATTTTCGTTTGGAATTTGTTTGAATTCTAGGGTGTATGGTTATGGGGCCGCCAAATTACGCAAGTCGTCCACTCGGCCAACGCAGGTTCAAATCCCACTGGCCTCCACATTTAAACAATATTCATGGCCATTATTACATATGGTTAAACTGTATGATGTATGGTTACAATTTTTAAAGCCCTTCCATTATATATTCACAAGCCATTTTAATATGGCTCAATCCATGGCTTATAAAAAAGAGATATTCCATTGGTTTGTAAGATATGGTTATCTTATAACCATAATATTTTTAATATAATAACCATTTATTATTATTATTTTACTTTTGTCTTATATGACTTTTTTTTTTATAAGATTTTTTTTAATATATTTTTGTTTTGTCTTTTTTGCAGAGATAGGGAGGCAATGACTAAGTGCCATGTGTCAATGGTTGATAGGCCACTAGTCAACTTCCATGTAATCCGTGAGTCCCACCTACTCATTACGATGCCATGCGACACATTGTGGACCCCTTCTTTTTGGCTGCCTCATCAAAATTTAAATTGTGATAAGTTGGTCTTACAGACTCATATTTTGGTGTCGTTTGTGCCATTGGAATCATAATGACGAGAAATACAAATTGGATTTGGTTTCAACAAGAGTTGATTTTTTTTTTTTGAGCCTTTCTAGAGCCACTTGAATCAAAAGGTAACATCATTTAGAGGGAATGAATAATAACTAGCCTAAATCCATTTTAACTTCGAATCTACCAAGCACCAAGAGATATCAAATATCTTGAGGTGAAAACCTCTTTCAAAGTGAAAAGAGTTTTTATCCCTCTCAACCATTGGTAGATTCATAGTTAAGATGGATGTAGGTTTGTCTGTCCCCCTTTAAAGAGTATTTACCCTTTTAAATAGGCTATATTACACATGAATACCATGAATCAATTACTAAGGTTAATACCATGGATCAATATATTATTTTTTTAATATTTTTAATATTTTATATATATTTTAAATAACATTACTAGATAGGACAGTGCGACATTTCTTCCATACTAGGTTGGAGAGAAACTCTTGGCGCAACAACAATGTCCTATAAGCATATTTTGACAACAAGTGAGCTAGTGTATTAATATAACATTAAAGTAGTGGAATACGATATGGTGTGTGTCCATAAAATTATGTCAAATTGAATGTGTTACTTAATTTATGAGAAATCCATGTAATGTTTTTAAGATTCTTGTAAACTACTCTATTCTTAAAGGAAAATATATTTTAGATATTATTACCAAGGTTGTGTTTAGAATGCACGATTTTCAGCATTCATCCTCTCTCTCTCTCTCTCTCTTTATATACTAGATTTTAAGTTCTTTTCATTATATAAATGGATTATAAGTTATTACTTACTCATTAAAGATATATTATAATGGTTTG
Organism: Pinus albicaulis; assembly: GCA_034641835.2. Classification (NCBI taxonomy): domain Eukaryota; kingdom Viridiplantae; phylum Streptophyta; class Pinopsida; order Pinales; family Pinaceae; genus Pinus; species Pinus albicaulis. Next base: position 1,576,378,951 of record CM076570.1, read on the forward strand.
TAATTTCCCCATATTTATTAATTATTTTTTTCATAAAAAAATAATGCAATGTACTCGGGAGGTAGGAGCGAGATGCACTCTAATCAACCTGAAGGAAGAAACAATGTTCCAAATTTCTCGAGGTCTTCGAATTTTGACAAACAATCAAGCCGAGTTTGTAGAATTATAGAAAGGGATTGAACTCTTGCTAACAAGGAAAACTCCAAAAATCATGATATGTGGCAATTCAATGATTATTATTCATCAAGTATTAGGGAAGAAAATTGGTAATATTCTTCATATTATGCAAAGGATATAACTTCTTATTTCTTAGTTTCAATAACTAGAGTGTTTTCATGTGTATATGAAGCTAAATGAGATGAAAGACATGTTGGAAAAAAAGGGCTCCACTCTAGGCCAGGGTAAACCTATTGTAAATTTGAAAAATTCAAATTATCATCTTATACCTTAATTATGGATAGATATCCAAGGTACATAATCATCAACAAGACAATATCCTATAAAAAGAATTTATGGCTCCTAGGGCGATGTTCCCACATTATGCACTGCCGTCTCATCTTGGCTCGAATACACAAGTTGATAATATCGATGGTCTGGATGTTAGTCTATTCTTGGTCGTGAATTTTTGAAATTCTCTCTTAGTGGCACATTCCCTGCTAGAAGTGGTAGTTGATCATAAAGCATAATAGTTCAATCTAATACGACCATTTGTCTAGCCATCAATTGGAGTGGGTGGGTATTTATTCAAATGCACTCCAACATTCTTCAAGCATTGAATTGAAGTTAATGGTGATTATGGCCTCCCACACCTCTGAGGATTTTGGCTCTGCAATGGAATTTTTTTTATCAAGTGGGATTGAGGCTTAATGGAAAATTCTATTTAAAGGTCTGATGGAATTCTATTGGTAGATATAAGGTCTCATTCATACTTGGTGAGTTTGATTTAGGTTCCTTGTGGATCTCCATGAATATGGTAGAGCATCAAAAAATTTCTCACCTTGCCTTGGAGAGTAGCACCCTAGATTGTGTGTTAGATGTTGTGAAATCCCTCCTTGATGCTTGTAAGAGGCATGATGACATGCCTCCAACATTCTTCAAGCATTGAATTGAAGTTAATGGTGATTATGGCCTCCCACACCTCTGAGGATTTTGGCTCTGCAATGGAATTTTTTTTATCAAGTGGGATTGAGGCTTAATGGAAAATTCTATTTAAAGGTCTGATGGAATTCTATTGGTAGATATAAGGTCTCATTCATACTTGGTGAGTTTGATTTAGGTTCCTTGTGGATCTCCATGAATATGGTAGAGCATCAAAAAATTTCTCACCTTGCCTTGGAGAGTAGCACCCTAGATTGTGTGTTAGATGTTGTGAAATCCCTCCTTGATGCTTGTAAGAGGCATGATGACATGGTCGATAGACAACAACAATATTTCCAATTGTTAATGGAGGAAAAACTTCTTTGACACCTCAACGATATGGAAATATCCATGAATGTTTTAAGATATGAGATTATGGATCTCATTGGTCATGTAGCTACCTTGGAAAATATTATTATAGGTAATTCTCAGTTCGCCTTAAATGGTACTAGCTCTGGCTCAGCTCCTGTAAAGAAGTCTTGACGAATACGTGGGGAAGATTACATTGGAGACGTTGTTGTTGATGGTTAATATAAGGTATTTTTTTGTCATCATATACTTCTCTCTATTTTAATTTTAGCATGCAAATTTTGTCTGATACTTGGGACCTTCTATAGAATGTATAGTCGTAATGACTTAAGAATATGTAAGAACAACAAAAATTTAGATACCTTTTTGAAAGAATGTTCAACATAAATATCAATGATCAAAATTCAATCAACATGTATAAAATTTTTAGTCAAAATCTAGTCTTTATTAATACATAATTCTCTATGTCTTAAAAATAAATAAAAATCAATACCATGTAATGACTTGAAAATGTAATAAAAAGTGATTAAAGAATTTTGAGACAACTTATTATTTATTTGTTTGCAAACGGTGTTACAATTACATTGACATGTTGATTGAAATAAATCACCTCATTACACATTAGCATTTTCTAAGATTAAATAGACAATATTTTACAATTTTTTTTATTTGATTTTTTTTCTAAATCAAATTTAAAATACTTATATCTCTATGTTATTAGAATTCATGCAATACCAAAGATACTACCAAATAAATAAATAAAATTCAAGTAAGAAATTTCATTTTCCATTCAGGCTCATTAATTATAGTGATTTTGACTGAGGCTAATTGATTATATTTATTTTACTCATTTTTTTTTTAAGAATATAACTTTTTATTTTATTGCTCTCTTATTTTTTAAGAATATAACTTTTTATTTTATTTTAAATAATAATGTTTATACGGATGGGGATAAAGTTAAAGAAATAATCTCAACTGGATATATGTGCATATTAGAATTGCAAATATTTAGCAAACACATATTTACATCAGGAGGCCGAAACTAATTATACAAAGGTTTTTGATAATCCTGTGTTTATAATTTACTTTAGGTTTTGATAATTATGGGTTTATAATTTATATTTAGTTATGAAAGGAGGAGATAATATTTAATCATGTTAGATTTTGATTTTATGTTAGATTCATAATCAAATGTTTTATTGATGCAAAGAAATAAATATAAGAGTTGAGGACCCAAACATGTCAGTAGATGTTATTTTGATGTCATTAATTTTCAAATAGTATAATAAGGATTTTCAATATTATAAAATATAAATGAAAATTTAATTTTTGTAAGAGTTTATTCTAAAGAATAATTTGTGGTAGTTTTAGGTTAATAGTAAGAATATTCAATTTATGAATAAGTAAAATCATTAATAAAAATAAAAATAATCAAATATAAAAACATTATTTATAAATGATAACGATGATTTTATTTTAGTCTTACAACAATTAGTTGAGTGTTTTTTACTAAATATTTTGTCAATTGAAAGAGATTACAAGATCAAATCTCCTAAATATCCTTAAAGTTAAAACAAACAAACATGAATTAAATGTGAGAACCACTGTAAACAATAATTAAAAAAATAATAATAACTTATGTTAATTAATTAATTTACATTTTAATATTATATTTACTTCCCATTAAAATAAAAATAGCAATTTCATATGCTCATAGTAATAACTAAACTTACTCACAATTAATCTATTAATCATGAAAATCTATTGTGATTCACTAATTAGCCAAATCAAAATAATTAAGTTTCCATTTCACCACCTCAAGTGTATGTTATTTCTTTTTAGATTTCTAGTGAAGCTAAAAGTAGATTTACGTATAGATATTTATAATCATTATAAATGTGGTTGCACTGATGTTTATTTTTAAAAATATATTGTCTTTAATGATGATCAAATACTAACTAGTACATGAAATAATGTATATGTTGTTGTATGAAATAATGTATATGTTGTTGTATTTAAAATATTTTATAGTAAAACATTAAGGTGTATATGTTGTTAAATAATTTAAATTTAAAAACAAATACACCTATTAATAATTTTATAATTGAATAACCAATATACACCATTATAGAGAGCAATTAATTTTCCAGAGAGCAATTAATTAATTTGATATTTTAAGATAAAATTGATAAGATACCAATTTTACGCAGGGGCTTCACTGATCGAAGCTTGCAACAGCTACAACAAGCTGACTGGCCTTTTTGAGTCTCTTCTTTGTTTTTGATCTCTCAAGTTCCTTTACACGAACCTACTTCCACTGTCACGCGCTAACGGCTTAAACACGACCTCCTGCCTTCAACAGCCTTGGCGTCCCTAGGTGTTTTCGTGAACCTTTGGCGAACCTCAAGTGAACACAAGAGAGACAGATACTACCTCAACAGACAATATAAAGCTCAAAGTTTCAAGTACTCAAAGATGCGGAAAAAATTCTTCTATTTGTTGATATCAAAATTTTTCATTACATGAATCTTCTGGACTCAGATTTCTTTTCAGAGATTGACTGTTTCAGCATTTACTAGTGATAGCTTCTCAATAGATGAGATAGCGTTCTGGAGGCTTCCTCGCTGAATACAGGCTCTGTTTAAGAAATATAACACACAAACTATCACACAGAATCAAACTAATGATCTGGCCACTTTAGGTTCTCGCCAGTGCCGAGCACACTGATGCGCAAGCTTCTCAGATCACCTACTAGACTTGAGTCACTTCTTCATGATGCAAGAAGATCAAGCTTAGAGCTTGCAGATGCAGAGCAGGAAGAAAGCAAACTCTGACTCTAAACACACACCCAAAGACTCAAACAACTGATACCGAATGAGTGAGCCTTACCCTCCTTATATAGGATGAGAGGGGGAACAAGCAATCAATTTAGATTTGTCAAGGACTAAGACGTGGAGGAGGAATCATTGCTTTCGGGTAATGCCGAGGCAACATCCACGCAGAGATTCCTCCTTTCGGACATATACATGTGGGTGCCAGTGATAGGTACAAAGTGGATGCCTTTTGGTACAGAAGGCCCACGAGAACTGTATAAAAGGAATATTTACACTTGTAAAGCTTTTTACCGGAAATCTCACAGGAAAACTGGTCATTTCCAGTCTGTGACTAGACATCATTATTACATAGTGGATGTTTTTAGGGAATCCACGAAAACCACTTAAAGATTTTAATTTCTTTCTTCAAGGATTGATATACCAAGAAACCTAAATCTTTTGTAAACATGTTCATCCCAGGATTTGGTATAAATCCTTCTTACAATCATTGTTTTCCAGGTATGATCTGATGTTTGATTTTTGTCATAACTAGCCATTCATAATGGCGGGACATGTATCTATGGAGTATATCATCATCTTCTCTCATTGTAGGCATTATAAATTCCTCTACATTGCTGTGTGCAGGATGAAAACATTCAATGTTTCTTTCATTACACCAATTACAAAGACTTGGGGTATAAGATTCATAATAGACTGGATCTAATGCAGTTTTATTAACTCCATAGTCTCCCCACCAATTTTTCAACCAATTAATTTGGCGGTTCATCTTTATTATCCATGTAGGTCCAAATTTGATTTTGGTGTAATGAGTTTCACCTTTTCCATCGACATTCAATATGTTCCACCATAGTTTTTTATATCCTGCAAAGTCATAAACAGTGTCAGGGAATATCAGAAAAGGATTATTACCTGGCAATAGTGCACTTCCGGTTGTCCAAGTAGGATCTCTTGTCCTATTAATGCAGAAGTATCTATGATATACTCGACTCCTGTCACTTCCTTGAGTCCAGATCATACTGATATCATGAAAGTATTTTGAGAGACTTTCTTCAGCAATATGGGCACCCATCATGCTTCTTGAGTAGACCATATCATGTATCCACTTGTTCCCCTTTGGATACACTTTTATTTCAGGGACTAAGTGTTGTAAGTTAGTATGTGGCTACAAATTTGCGTCCAATACTTTTGTACTTCATAGTTGCCAAGTTGGTTTCCAATTGTCTCTGTATTCTGACCAACTTTTATTCTCTGATATGGATCTTAGTACTTATTTCTGTTGATTAGGATCCCATTCTGTCACAATCACCATGACTTGGTCCTCTTCTTCTTGTTCTTTTTGCTGGATATATTCCCAGCTTAAGAAATCTGGCAAGTGATTATTTATTCCTTTGCTATGTTCTACTTTAAAATCAAAGTTTGCAAAGAGTGCTTGCCATCTAGCAAATTTGGCTTCTCTGGGCTTCTTAATGTCCTTCATAAGGACTTTTCCTAATGCTGAGGCATCAGTTCTCAGCAAAAATGGCTTATTGACAAGATGTATTGTAAATTTATCAATACAGTTCCAGGCAGCTTTTACTTCTCTTTCAATAACAGAGTAATTTTTCTCTGTTTTGTTCCAGGTTCCAGAGGCGAACCATACTACCTGCTCGACCTTGTCTTTTTCATCCTTCTTTTGCTTTAATACACCTCCCCATCCGATGTCGCTGGCATCTGTTTCAACAATTTTAAAAGAGCTTTCATCAGCAACATACAAAATAGGCAGGGTTTCTACCTTGGCTTTAATTTGTCTAACATCTGTTGTATGGTCTTCAGTCCAAGGTGAAGGATTTTTTATCAATTTCTAGTTCAACAAAGATCTAACTGATGCACAATCCTTATAAAAATTCCCAACATAATTTAAACATCCTAGAAATATTTGAAGCTGTGTTTTGCCAAGGATGACATCAAGGAATTTGTCTACAAACTCCATGGCATGGCTTTGCAAAGCAATTTGTCCATTCTGGATTGTGTGCCCCAAGAATTTGATTGAGGTCTAGAAGATTTCAATCTTCTTTTTACTGAGTACCAGACCATTTTGTTTGACCAACTTTATAAATATTTTGATGTTCTTAAAGTGGTCCTGAAGATTTTTTGAAAAAATAAGAATGTCATCTATGTAAACAAGCAGCCAATCTGCATAAGGTTTGAATATAGAATCCATAACCTTCTGAAATTTTGAAGGAGCATGCTTGAGACCAAACGGCATGACATTCCATTCGTAATGCCTGGCTGGGATACTAAAGGCAGTTTTAAACTTATCTTTCTCTGCAATTGCAACCTGCCAGAAACCAGACTTTATATCAAATTTTGAAAATATTTTTGCACCAAAGATCCTACCCTATAAATCACCTTTGTGCGGAAATGGATAAGTATCATCGGCAAGAACAAAATTCAGGGGCTTATAATTTATTACGAGCCTTGGAATGCCTCTGATTTGCTCTGATCTTTTGTTGACATAGAACCCATAACAGTTCCATGGGCTGCTGGATTCTCTGATCAGCTTTTTGTTCAATAGCTGATTTATTTCTTTTTCACAAAGATCCCTGTATTCCTTATTCATTGGAATGGATTTGGATTTACAGGGCCTGCCAGTATACTCAGTTTTGTAGGTCAGTTCTACCCAATGCTGTTTCCTATACCAGAAGGCATTAGGTTCTTTTGAACAACATTCTTTTTCTATGACTGATTTTAATTCAGAGATTTTTCTTTGAATGTCAGGAGACTTCAGCTGCTCTTCTATATGGATGGTAGATTTAAGGTCCTTGAGCTCTGTGAGTTTATTTTCATGGTAGAGACCCTAGGATTTGAAACATAGGGCATGTCTATTCTTTTGGATTTTCCTTCTGAAGTAGGTACAGTTATAAAATAACCTGCTCTATTATTTTTCAATCTGATAGAGCCATGGGGTTCTACTACTACTAGGAAAACATTTCCTAAAGTGCAATCAACTGGGATGTCTCCTACTGCAAATTTTAACTTTATGCAATGAGTATCAAAGCAAACAGCAGCTTTGGGAACTTCATACTGTAGGGTTTTTTCTCCTAACCCTATTATTTTCCTGGAGGCTGATATCCAGTATTTGGAGGGGATGACATTTTTATTGAAAATATTCACATCTGCACCAGAATCTAAAAGTGCAGTAAGGGAAAACATCTCTCATTTAATACAAACATTTATCTGAACATGATGTTGTTGGTGTTCTATGGCTAGAACCCGCATTTCTCTGAATCCAACTATAGGATCCTTTTTTCCCTCAAGAATTTCAACATTGGATTCTGTAAATGGAGTACTGTGCAATGTGTAATTTGTACAGTGGCCTGAAACCGGTTGTGCCATTTCCTGTTTTCCTTTTTCTAACTTAGCAACTTGGGATTTTAAAACAGAAATTTCAGTTTTGAGCATGTGAATTTCTCTACTCACCTCCCCCAAAGTGAGTGAGCGAACTTTGTTCTGCTGTTGGTCCCGCCAGTAGGCCTTGGTATTTCTTTCATAAGAAGCTTCGAGAAAGAGAGGCTTCTTGCTGGCACTTTTGCTGGCTGGAGATGTTTGTGACATAAATGTCTCTAGCAATCTATGCTTGAGATCTCCTTCTTCCATAGCACGGATTTGTGCAAAAATCTTGAGCTCATCTTCATCTGTTTGTGCCATAAGGACTTTTAGTTTAGAACTAAAATCTTCCACGAGAGAATCATCAGATGAAGAGTCTGATTCGTCATTAGAAGAACATCCACATTTACAATTTTCAGAATCTGAATAATAACAATGAGCTTGTAATTCTTCAACAAAAGAACTGGAAGAGGAAGATTCACTGCATGAATCAGAGAAGTAGTCATGCAGTTGTTGTTGTTGAATAAATAGGCAAGACAGTTGTAAAAACTGAAGACAAATGCAACAAGTGTGGATCTTCATACCATATGACAGTATGTGAAACTATGGAATTGACTATATTATTTTTAATATCTATATTAATTTATTATTTTTAAGATTATATTATAATTTCAATGAAGGTGATTTTTTTAATAATTTTATTATTTAATTAAATTAAAAAATTAAATATAAATATTTTATAATAATAACATCATCAAAATGACCACAAAGAATTTTCGTGTAAATTAAAAAAAAAATTGCCATGGATTCAATCTTAAGGGAAATTACTTTACTAATTTCGACGACCACTTGGTGGCTGACAATTCCATCTTCCACTAGCTTTCATGTCTTAAGTCTCAAGTGAAGTCGGTGGAGCCCATAATAGCAATATCGAGGGATTCCATGATATCATCGCAAGATAATATTCTTGTACTAATTATAATCCAAGGAATAGTGACCTAGCATACACTCCATGACTGTTCTGCTCGTATTCCTATAATTGCATGTATATATACAATTGAAATTAACTATTTACTTGATTAAAGCTAGAAGAAGAAGTTTTATTTTAGAAGTTTTTTTAATACGATTTAAATAGATTCTAGTCTTTACCATTAGTTAAAGTATGTGAGCATTGTCATTTTGGTAAACTACATGTTGTTGTTATAAATTTAATAAATATAAATTAATAAAACGCCTTTGAACTTTTAAGCAATCTATTTAGTGTAATAGAGTGTAATAGTGTTCTCGTGTATAATAGTGTTTAGAATATATTTTATTGTATATTATTTTATATTAACATGATTATTAAATTAAAAATTGATAATATATATTGATGAATCTCATTAATTTAAAAAGGTGGAAAATGATATAGTTAATGTATATCAACTATCTTTAATTATGCATTTGTGTTAGTTGAGTAAGGAGATATATGGGTGAGAATAATAGATTTATAAATTAAAATATCAGTATCAATAAATATTAAAATATTTATGATATTTGATTCTAATTTACTAATTATTGATCATGATTAATTATTGTTGACCATGTTTTACAATGGTTTCTTATAATTTGCCATGGTTGACCATGTTTGAATATGGTTAACTAGGGATGATCATGTTTGACTACAACTAAATATGGTTGCCTATAGTTGATCACGGTTAACCAAGCTTTCACTATGATTGATTTTGGTTGACTATCAATGATTGTGGTTGACTATGGATGACGCTAGTAAACCATGCTTAGCCATGTTTAAATGTGTGTAACTATGTCTCACTATTGTTGGTGATGATTAACAATGGTTAACCATCATTGGCTATGGTTTGACTATGGGTTACCAAGATGTACTATAGTTGACCATAGTTTGACCATGGTTAGTTATGGTTCAATATGCTTAGCCAAGTCAGACCATATTTGAATATTATTAAGCATGTTTCACTATGGTTTTCCACATTTGAACAAAGTTTGATTTTGGTGATGATGCTTGAATATGTTTCACTATGGCTAGAAATGATTGACCATGTTTGACTATGGTTCATTATGGTTAATAATAATTGGTTTGTATAACCATGTTTGATTTTTGTTGATAATGTTCACATATGGTTGACTTTCATTAACCATGGTTGATAATATGATCATGTCATATTTTGATACTTAAAGGTGGATAATATGGTTATGTTGTTGCATCTTGAATCACATCAAAGATTATGTTTTGTTGTGAAATTATTAAAGGGTTATGTTAGATTATGGCATTCCTTAATACTTATGTTACACTGAGACATTCAACTTAGGTTGTTTATATCTAGTTGATATATTAACAATCGTTACATCACATTATGACATTCATCAATGGTCATGTAAAATTCTTCAATGGTTATGTTTCACTATGACATCCTCAATTTTTATTTTGCACTTTTATTATGTTTGATTACAACATTTATTAAACATCATATCTCATTATGATGCTCAATAATAGTTATCATATTGCAATTTTCATTTGTGACATTCTTCAATGGTTATTCCAAACTATGAAATTCATAGTGGTTGACTTAAGTGGAGTTTATATGTTCCTCAATGGATATGTTTCATTATGACATTCATCTTAGTTAAATTCAACATTCCTTAAAAATTACATCACATTATGAATTTCATTAAGGGTTATGTTGCAATGTGACATACATTAAAGGTTATGTTTCCTTACAACACTCCTCAAGGGTTATGTTAAATTGTGATAGTTGACCATCATTGGACACAATTTAGCCATTGTTAACTATCCTTTATTATGTTTGGCAAAGGTTCATTAAGTATGAATATGGTTTTCCATGTTTGAATATGATTTCCCAAGTTTAATTAAGGATAACAATGTGTGACCATGGTTGAATTCAATGACCACAGTTAATTATGTTTAGTTATGGCCGAGCGTGATTGCTTATGTTTTACCATGTTTGACTATATCATTGAGCATAATTAACCACGGGGAAATATGGTCGACTATGGCTAATCATGGTTGATTTTGGTTTACCATATTTGGTTATGGCTCACCATGTTTAAATATGGTTTATTATACTTGAATTTGGTTGAATATGGTTAACTTTGGTTCATAAAGTGATCATGTCATATTAGAGTACTCAGATGTAGATAATATTTTATGTTGCATTAAAACATTCCTAAAGGGTTATATTAAAATGCAACATTACTCAATGCTTATGTCCCATTGTAATGTTTATTTTAGTTGGGGCAGTTGAATTTTTATATTCCCAATTCTTATTTCACATTCTAACATTCATCAGTGCTTGTATTGCATTCTAATGTTCCTTAATGATTATTTTTCATTTTAGCACCCTTTAGTGGTTGTGTCCTATAATGACACTCCTCAATGTTTATGTTGTGTTGTGACATTCATGAATTGTTCTCACATTGCAACTTTTATAAATGATTATATTGCAAGGTGGCATTCAATATTGGTTATGTCACATTTCAAATCATTAATGGTTATGCCACAAATGTGACATTCACAAAGGACTATGTCATCATTTAATGTTCCTCAAGGGTTATGTAGGACCATCACATTCCTTAATAGTTATGTTATATTGTGATGTTCTTCTGGGTTGACTTCCATGGATTTTTTATGTTCCTTAATCATTATGTCATAGTATGACATTCATCTTGGTTAACTTATGTGTGATTTATATGTTCTTTAATGGTTATGTTTCCTTGGAATAGAAAGGTTATGCAAGATTGAGATATTTTTGAATGGTTATGTGACATTGTCACATTCAATAAGGATTATGTTGCATCACTATATTATTCTAGGTTTATAATGGATTGAAATATTCTTGGAGAGTAATGTTTGATATGTTCTTAAACAATTATGTTGCAACATGACACTAAAATAGTTATAATTTAAGACATATATTGCATTGTGGCACTCATATTGATTGTCTTATATCAAATTACAACACAAATAGTTACATCACATTGTGGCATTCATTAGTCTTATTTATGACATTCCTTAATTTTTATGTCACATTTATGGCCTTCACCATGGTTGACTTATGTCAAACTACTACATTTTGCAATGGTTAAGGCAACATTACAATGTTAACTAAGGGTTTTGTCTATTTACAACATAGTTCCCCCATTTGAATGCTTGCTTGGAGCAAAAAACCTCAATTTACTTAATTTAGAATGACAAGATGTTATCTCAAAAGCATGAAAATACTGCAAGAAGAGTGTGTTTGATATGATTCATTCATTTCAATGGATTCCATGTGTGGCACACTAAGTGCACACAAGAAAATTTTGGTTGCTTTCCCTATCACAATTAGGATTTTCTAAAAGAAGATTCCTTTGAATGTTTTAACATTTTTTAACAACCTAACAAGAGATTTTGAAAGAAATACTTGTAAGTAAAAGTTTAAAACATTTCGTAAATTATTGGGATTTTAGAAAGAAAATATTTTGAAAGTCTTCAACAAACCATTAAGTAAACATATTTTAAAATTTCTGGATGAAATATTGTGAGGAAATAAAATAGGCTTCCAAAATTCTTTATCGATCATTAGGACTTCAAAAAATAAGATATCTCAAAAACTCGAGAAATTTTTAGGAGAATCAAAAGGAAGCTAGTTGAAAATTTTAAATGGTATAATAGACTCTAAACCATGGAAAATTTGAGGGGCTAATATTCGCAGGTGGGCTAATTTTCCATGGTTTTTCCAAAAATAATATTCGCCAATTTCCATTTTTTTATAAAAATGATTCGCCCAAATTTTACAATATAAAATTATTTTACCTTAAAAATCGCCAAAATTATATAGACAATATATATAATATCATTATAAATTTGAATAATTTTACAAATACATCAATAAACATTTTATAGTTTGCATGTTAGGGACTTGTGAGATTCGCCAATTTTTTAAACTTCAAGATAATTTTCCATCCTTAAAATTTTCCCTGCTCTAAACATCAGGTAAATTTGAAAAAATACCTTCCAAAATTTCTTGATCAAGCATCAACGATTTCAAAAAGAAGAACTTCTAAATGTCTAGCTAATCAACTGTTAGGACAAAATAATTAACTCATGAACTTGATTAATTCCACTATGAAATTGGATTTATACAATGTAGTGACCCATTTTTCCTGTTTTTGGAGGATCTCTTCATCTTTGGGTTCTCCTATTTTTTTTTTACAATTATATTTATAGAAATAAAATCTTAAAGGGTTTATGTCCAACATTCAACCTCCCTACCCTGAATAAGCAAAAGGATTGCGTGTAAGCCTAGGCATCATTTTTATTTTCTCAAACTATTCTCTTCCAAGTTCTTTAGTGAAGATGTGTATGATTCTCTCATTAGTGGAACAATGTTTTAAATGAATAGTCTTCACCTCTACATGATATCAAATCAAATAATACTTTTTTTTTATGTGTTTGGTTTGATCATGGAATCCTGGATCCTTGGGAAACTTGATTGCCGAAGTATTGGTAGCAAGAAGAGTATAATTAATTTGTTTCTCTTGCAAATATTCAAGTATTTTCCAAAGCACACAATCTCCTTTGTTTCTTCTATAGTTGTCGCATTTTCTTCTTCTATCGCAGAATCTATTGGAACTCATTATTTGTATGACCTTTAGGATAAAAATTATTGATCCAAGGATCTTGATATAGCCTGAGGTTGACACTCCCCAAGTATAAAAACTCGGGTCTAGTTGAGGCCTTAACAATATAAAAATATCAAAAGGAGATATGAACTTAGAAATAATAGTCACGTCTTCCTAATAATCTAGCTTATTGATTCTAAAATCATTATATTTGTCTCAAGAGCTTCAATTTTGATAGAAAGTCTTCTATTTTATACAAATTATGTTTCGTCAAGAGAGATGAACTAACTTTCCAATTGAGAAGCATAAATAAAATTTATTTCTGCAAATAATTTATCAAATTTGAACCATGCTTCCTATGTCTAAAGGGACCAGATAAGAAATTTCAGATATCAAAAAATAGGCATTCCAACGTGCCCCCATACTTCACTATTTTGATTTAATAATTTTTCACATTTCTCAATAGCTAGTGGTGTGGGATATACCTCAAGTATGATTCAATATACTTTTACTTCTTAGTAGGTCGTCTATGTAGATATCTAAGAGGAATAACTAGTTCTTGTCAACCAAACATCATGGGGATTAGTAGTATCCATTTTACAAATAAAAAATAAAAGATTAGAATTAGCTAAAATAAATTATGCCACTACATAGAGCTTGAAAAAATTATCTAAATTAGAAAAAGGGGTTTGAAAACCAAGACCATATGAGTAAATTATGTCGTTGCATATCTTCAATGATCATGATGAAACCTACTTTTCTATAGAATAAAGAATATCAATTCCATTAGAGAGAAAATTAGTTTAAAAGCACATATACCATTTTGTAGAGGACAAAAAAAGATACACTTTGAGAAAAAAAAAACCAAAATTCAAGTCCAAAAGGTGAAATTATCTTAGTCAGAAAACGGCATTCCAAAGCCAAGTAGAATTCTCCATAGGGAATTTTTAAGTTCCATGTGATTTTCTGGTCAGTGGGCCATGTGGCAATAACTACATAATATATTTGCACTTGTATGTGTTAACTAGGCATAAAATAATGATGCCACATGTCAATAATTGTGGTATTATGTAGTTTATGTGGTAATGGTGGGTAATTCCATGTAGAAATGCTACTAAAATCAACATCCATATGGATAGTGATTATGGGTGCATGAAGGCACACATGGAGGAATTTGTGCGGAGAAAATGGATTTGTTGGAGGACCCTAACTCTGAAACAATGTAGGGGTCTAGTCAAAGGAGGAGGGTCCATATTAACCAAGGGAAAAATAATGGAAAAGAGTGATAAGAGTAGCCAATTATGGTTCATATGTGGTTAATGGAGGTAATGGAGGTTATTCTTAAGGTGAAGTATTGAAAACAGGGAGAAGGTTTGTTGTAGTGGTATCATGGCATCGACAGGGGATTCAAAGTCATCAACAAGGGATTCAAAGGAAGTCATTGTAGGGTAGATTATGTAGGGCTACATGGGAGTAATAAATACTATGGTTTAAGGGTGTACACATCACTTTGGAGATACAACTTCCAATATATATGGAAATGGATTATTGTCAATGATGAGATAAGGACCATTTTAGACATCGAAAAACATAGAGTGAAAAAAAATTTAAAATATGAACAAGAGTTATTGTAGTAGTATAAAAAAATTTATGGGGGATTAAAAGTATTCAAAAAGAGATTCAAAGGAGGTCATTGTAGGGAATGGGAGATTCATTCAATGAACCTCTGACATATCACATTCGTTCTTGGAGTACTAAACAATACCCTTAATTTGACTACATATTGGAAAACAACTATAGAAATCACTTTATTTAATCCCATACCAATACAAAACCAATACATCTTCCCAATTTAAAAAAACCCTGCGTT
The DNA here is from genome assembly GCA_034641835.2 of Pinus albicaulis. NCBI lineage: Eukaryota > Viridiplantae > Streptophyta > Pinopsida > Pinales > Pinaceae > Pinus > Pinus albicaulis. The sequence continues at coordinate 1,576,394,107 of CM076570.1, forward strand.
CACTAGATATTGTAGGTATACATCTTTTCTTTAACATTTTTTATACCCCCTTATACTTTTTCATTAACTTTGAGCTCCATTTTTTATACACGACTTATAAAAAACTGTTACCCTATTATATGCTCAATATATTATGTCATTTTTTCCTCAATATATATACCCCAATATGAACACACATGCTATGGTATTTCTCCCCCAGTGAAGCCCCTGTGTTGTAGGGTGGAGTATGCAAGGATGCATGGGAGTAATAAAGGCCATGGGTCAAGGGTGTACACATCACCTAAGAGTTATAATGACTAATATAAATGGAAATGGATTATGGGGCTAGTGATAAAGGTTTAAATTATAGGAAAAGGTCTGATATTATAAACTAAATAAAAATAGTGAAAAAATTGTAATTTATTAAGTAAAAAAAATCAAAAAATCAAAATTGAACTTATAAAACCCTCTAATAATGGAGGAAAATTGCAATGTGCACACGCGGAGAAAATAGAACATAATTCTCGTGAAACGTGAATTCTTCTTGGATATTTTGGTTACTTTTGACACAATGAATTAGTCAAAGACACTGCAAAAAGGAGAACCAAAACATGTATCCACTTGATCAATTTAGAAAATAGGTGATGTAACCTATTCAATCATTAAAATTCACTGTAAAATTGCTATGATGTCAAGTTCAAAAGTACATGGCCACAATATCTTATCATAACAAAAAACTCATAAACAACACATGATATGCATCATAAAACCCTTTAAAGGAAAATATTTTTGGAGCAAAAAATAGCAAGCTTAATTATTTCTCTATTAACTTTCTCATACATTGGGGATCCAAGTCCTTAATTTATCTAGTAAAGGCTTGCATACAACCTAATAATTTATTTTTATTTTATTAATCAATAATTATAATATTTTCGAAGGTAAGCTTAAAACAGGATTTATTTATGCATATACAAATAAATATAAACTTGATCTTGACAAATCCAATGCTTATGGATAGCTATAAATATATTTAATGTGCTTAATGTATTTATTGGAGGAGGAAAAATAATTAAATAACGTGAAATAATGATGTATCATCACAATAATGATATAAAATTCTACTAGTGAATGTGTCATGTGCGTCTAAAAATTTTCATGGTATTTCTTCCTCCTCTAAATTTACAAACACCTAGAGGAAAACTAAGCACTTCTACTAGTAAATGTACCACACACCATTATAATTTCTTCATATTATTTCCTCCTCTAATTTAAAAACACCCAAAGGCAAAATTAGCATGGAAGTGATACACAAAGAACTTCATAGTGTTTCAAAAACTCCATTACGATGAGTTATGGGGCATTAGAGGCCATGAGAGAGAATGCGAGTACTAGCATATTAGCTAAAAGGATACTATCATTTCTTTTTATTGCACATCCACCTCAAATTTTCTTTGTTATATCCCTCCCAAAATTTGGGTTATGTTAGATATATATATTAGTAGTGGGTTGTACTCCATATAATGTTTTTCATTGGTGGAAGTAACTTGCTCCATAATATATTGGAACTTGGAGTATACATTCCTATATATAATGCACATATTTAGTTGACATATACTAATTCGATAGTCTACCTTAATACTTTGATTACATTAAAGGTGTCTTTTAAGGGAGTGATAACATTCAAAATGAGGAACCGCCCCCAAGCCATACCATATTAGCACTAAGGTGAAGGAATCTCCTATGAGACTCTAATATCACTCAACCCAACCCATTACTCTCGTTAAAAGCCATTTTCTCGCTCCAGCGCTAACCAAGTATCCATATTTCCATTGAACAAGCTTGGCACCATCTATATCAACCACGAGATTCATGTTATCTCGATTAGCTGTTACCGGATTTCGGATTCATGTTTACTCGTCGATTAGGATCTATGTTTCCATCAGTCACTATGTAATTTTACTATTCCAGATTCATGCTATTTCCTGCCATGCTGAGGGTTAGGGATTCAAGAAAAAAGGATTTTGATTACGGAAAGCCACCACAAAATGGATACACGATAGAAAATTACTCACTCCATTTACACCAACCATCTATGATCCATGAATACCATCTAAGCGATAGGTATGATAGAAGTAGCTCGTTTCAGTGGTCATTACTGGGAGGAATCATGCGTAGCTCAGTTATGGCTACTTTACCTCGCCCCCTTCCTGACGATGAAAGAGAAGGCGTTTCTGGGGGCTGGATTCGAACCAGCTGTCATTATGACGATCAATTCCTCTCCCTTGTGGTCAAGCCTGCTTGCGCATCCTTATGGTCGAGTGACTACGTTTCTTATGGTCGAGAAAAAAATTACCTTTCCCGTGAGTGCTCTACCACGGGCCATATTATTAGTATGCTCTACTAACAAGCACACTCTACTGAATTCACTTCAATTCCTCGCACAAATCACTTTCTAGTAAACTGCCCCCCTATGAGAATGCATCCATCCGATGCATTCTTTCTGATACAACAGGCATTGAACCTGCTTCATACCACATGCACCCATCAATCGATCAATCACTCAGGACTTTTATTTCATTTGCCCTCTACTGGTGGTTCTTCGAGTTCCTCTCTTAGCTCCTGTCCCAGCTTTCCCCCTCCCCTCCGGTCCATGGTCAGTAACACCATATTGTTTTCAATTCAATCCGTACATAGGTGCAACCGGAAATTATAGACATTTCAGAGTGAGTCGGGCCCTGTCTATTGTTGGAAGACTCCTTGAAAGAGATTGAACAACGTGTTTGTTTCATCCTTGGCACCTATAAACCGAAAAAATAAACCTTATAAGAGGAAGATGCTCACTATCCATCTACACAAGGTTCAACTATCCCATATCTCACTCGAATGAAGAAGGTACCTAAAATAATACACACGGAATTTCCCATATTTTTATCTCTATAAGGAAGGATCAGGTGAACTTGAAAAATGAATAATTATTCTTTCACAAAAAACAAAGAAGCTGACCCACAAATATATCGATAAAGTCGGACCCTAGGTTGTTTACCCACATTGATAGAGTCCCCCACTCCTCAATTCTCTATTTTGTATGTTCAAGAGCCGTTTCTTTACCCCCAAACAGAAATAAAAAGGTGAAATAATAAGGCTAACGCTCTCATTGATTGCTATTATTTCTCTATTGCTTCATGGGAAAAGAAAGGGGGGGATTTCGAAGAGGCTAAAAATAACTAGAGGGAAAGGGGGGGGGGGGTGAAGCGGACCTAGAACATAGGGAGAGCAACATCATGTTTAGAATTGTACTTGAGCTATAAACGGATGGACCGGGGACATAGAAATGGCCCAACACTTTGGAAAGGAAAGAAGGCTGCTAGACCATGGCAGAGAAAGCGTGGATTGGCTACCTATCTTCCTGTATACATAGATAGGAATGCTCGATAGGGGTGCTGATGGTCAACCCAAACTTTGGTCATTGGGAAACGGGCTTATGAGATTGAGGTGTTGGAGCATCTTGCCAAAGTGAGAAGTTTCTCGTATCAAATTCTATAGCGTCCCCTCTCCCTCAAATAAAGTCGATATCAAACTGCTCCTTTTTAGATCGACAGAAAGGATGAAATAATGCGTTTTTTCAGCTCCTCTCCCATTGGTCAAGCCCTGCCAGGGGCATCCTCTCTTTAAATTTAGAGACTTAAAAAAGGGGCATAATGGCAGCTCGTTGGTCGAGATATGCTTCACATCCTCTCCCTCACCATATGAATAGTGAGTCCATACCGGGCCTTTTGGTCGAGCACTTTGTTGGGTCCGTGCTTCAAACCTGGTTTCCCTAAAACACTAAATGAATTAAGCACTTTAGAAGTACCATATGGCCACCCTTCTCTTAGAAGCAGAAGCTAGTATCAGGTAGGACGGGTTCATACAAACTTACCCTAGCTTTTCTCATGTGCATGAGCTAATAATTCTTCGTATAGGTGGATGGAGTGTTGCCTGCCCTAGATAAGAGGCAAGGTGCCAACTTTATATGTGGAGCATTCATCAATTTCCCTAACGACAATTTCTAGTTATCAAAACCGGTTGGATCAATATGGCTCAGACCCCCTATGAACAAAGTTTTTCTTTATCCAATTCATGTTTGTAAAATTTTATAGGATTGACCCGAACCATTCCAACTTGGGTGGGTGTTAGCCTACCAGCCTTATTTGAAATTAGAAGAAAGAATCTGAAATTATATAATGAATTGATTTCCCTCAATACAAATGCTCCGCGTCTTGACCCGGATGGATGGATCCACCAATTTTTCCCCTCTTGTATTAATTCCTTACACCTAGGTAGGATATGGGATGGAGTGGATGCCCCGGGCACAACTACTTGCTCTTAGAAGCATGAGATGATGGGATGGATGATAACCCATCCTCACATATTAATAACCTCACCACCTTTGGATGCCCTATACCACTTGATTATGAATGGATCCTATTCAGAATTGATATTATTATCCCCTAATCAGGCCCCATTGCTAGAAGATCCTTTCATGTTATTGACTGTAACCACCTTCTCTATTTCACCCACCTATTGAAAAGAAAAAAGACACAATTAATTTCCTGCCTCACTTAGACTTACTACATCTCAGACGGATGGAAGGAAGGCAAGGGCTTCACACATAGAGCCTTGTTGCATGGGATTTAGACACCATTGCACCAGCTTACACATTACCACCTTAATTCCATTTAGAAGTTGTTGGATATATGATTCTTCTACCGGCCGGATACTCATGAGTAATTAGCACATACTGCCCTAGGAATTGAAATAGGAATAGACCAAATATACTTAGGACCTTAACCCTTTTACCCACTCACCTCTATACTACCCTAGGAATTGAAATAGGAATAGACCAAATATACTTAGGACCTTAACCCTTTTACCCACTCACCTCTATACTTAAACCTTTTCACTCTATAGCACTTGGATTAATGAAGCGCTTAGGATGGAGAGCTATGAACCTTTCTATTCTTCGGATGGAGGGAATGAATGAAATGGCATGAAGATGGAATGAAACCACCTCTTACCCTTACTTGAATTGATTACTACTTTCACCCTAGGAGACAGAGAGAGGCCTTGTTAGTGATTCAACCAACTTACTTACAGTATCACATACAACGAGTTGCAAGAACTACAATGTATGTATCCACCGGAAAACCTATCACTTTAGCCCCTTATACCACTGAATGAATTCATTCAGCTAGGAAAGAAACTAGAGAGGAGGCATAACATAGCATGATAAAACCGCTTAGACCTTACCTTATTTTTTCCTAACCTACCTGCCCACCGGAAGATCTATACCTGTAGCCTTATACCACAACTTCATGAAAACGATTAGGCACGCAAGGTACGATATCACTTTGAACTTGAGCAGAGGAAATGGCATTGCGGGCATGACACGAATTCTTACCCTTACCTCTTTACTGAAGTGTTGACCGAAGATAAGGGTTCCTTTAGGTTAAGTGCTATGGTACTAGATTTCACACTATATAGGGCACTGAAATCGGCCTTTCATAGGCTCAGCAGAAAGGAGCACGTATGGAAGGTTGACCCCTCCTAACTAGTTGATTTGAACTTCTAATATGCGCAGTGGAAGCACTATAGATAGTATTAAGGAGCCCGATCTTCATGAATTTCTTTCATTAGTTCAAAGTGATTGGAGCTACCAAGGGACAGTGCTTGGTCAGACTCGACGAACCAACTAGTCAATCATATATAACAAAATTAGGCACGTTTTCCACATGCACGAGTTAGTGCTCCTAGGGGTCTCACTTCCTTCGGTTGAAAAGATCACTATTCCTTTAAGGGGAAAACGAACCATCTAAATAAACATAGCTCCCTGCCTCATAAGACATATTTACATTTCCAACATCACTAACTAGCATCCATGCAACATCCAATAGGCAAGCTAAATAAAGTCCATCATGGACCAGGCTCATATGCACCATTCCAAAGGTGGGCTGAGAAGCACTAAAGAAGGCGAAGTTGCATCGCCCAAATAATAAGAGGACTGAGATAACCAAAGGTAATAATCTAGGCACCGATGAGTGGACTGAAAGTAATAATAATAGGCGAACACAAAATCCTAAGTGGAGTAAAAGGAGAACTCAAAAGCATTGGTAGTAGGCAAACCAAAGTCTAGATAGGCGGACCTAAAGGATATATAGGCATGCGGCATAATTAGGGGTATATACTGAAACCCAAGGTTCTTATATTACATAAGCTCATTCATACTGATTCCAACCAATTACGTAATGTTCATAATTCACCTTATATGTAAGAATGTTGCTTACTATTCAATATGTATAACTAGTAGTCTATCATACCCCGTTTTCACCATGTTTGATATGCTATGAGTATACTAATCTAACCTAATCTGATCTCTGTAATGAATATTAATGAATACCATATAGGCAAATTGTGAACACTTAGTAGTTACATGAAAACTGAGCTTATATACGATATTTATTACACTCTTCATAATTATTGGAACACAATGACTACTACTAATTCCATGCCGAGTGAGTTAATACTAATAACTAGTCCCTAATAAAAGGTTCAACTTGTTCTCATATACAAGTTATACAAGTTAGTGGTGTGTAATCATTTCAATAACACTCTCATATCTACCTACATGAGTGAAGGAATGTTGTAGCTATTAGGTTAGGGTTTCTATATTATATATATAGCCTCCCTTCCCTAACTGCCATGCTTATCTGGTGGGGTAATCTACCTGGGTAACACCTTTCTTGGCAGATGCATCAGTGGGAACTTTTCCCCCCTTCGTAATAATCATCAATTTAGATAATTTCATAAATGCCTCTCTTGTAAGATCAACTTTTTAGCTTGCATTATATATGTAAATATACACCAACGGGCTAAGCGACTTCTCAAAATATTTTCCATCGTAATTAAGATTGTGCATAAGTTCCAAAACATCCAAACATTTCTACATGAAATCGAGTGCATAGGAAAGCGACATTGACGACTTAATCTCTCCTCGTAAGATGTGGCAGTAGTAATGCCTCTTCTTTTGTAAAATGAATAAGATGAAAACAAAATTTGTATAACTTCAAATAGATGCTAGTAAGTAACAACAATGTGTTTTTCCTGTCTCTCCTAAAGTAGGCAAGCCAAGTCAGGAGCCTGGGCTGTCTAGAGTATCCAAGTCGAGCAACCCAAATCTAGATCCAGATTTTGGGTTTTCATCGGACCCCTGGAACAACAACTTTCTAAGAACAAAAGTGTTGTAAGGCCTTATTGGGCTGCTCCATAGGTTTGGTATTGAATGTGTTCCCAACCTGTCTTTGTATAAGCCCCCCCCCCCCCCGTACCTAAGGCGAGTACCTCCGGGTCGTATAACTTATATTATCGATGTATTTATTTGTTGATGGAGTAGTTCCATTGGAAATTCTTCCAACTCAACTTCTTGCCTGGACCCAGGGATTCTATTGTTAGCCTCTTTCATAAAGGAAATTATAAATCCAAAAATACATAAATTAAATAATGTAAAGTTAGGATAAATATATTTATTAAAATAGAATATTTAATAAATATTTGAGATACTTAGAAATAGTATTTTGTTAGTAAAAATAGGACTCTAGAATAGAGTCGTTTCCTAGGCTCTAAAATAGGAATAAAGTTAGTAGAATGGTTAGAAGGTCATTTATTGTAAACGGACACTTGTTGATTTTCCAAGTGATCCATAACTAGATTAAGTTAGAAAATAGAGCTTATAAATAGGTTAGTTTCCTAATTTCAATGTATTGTGTGGTAATGTGAGAGTGAGAGTTTATGTTTGTAAACTCCTGCAATTTGTTATGTAATCTTTTTCCATGATTAATAAAGTTATGTGTTTGAGGACACTTCTGAATCTACATGTGGTATCAGAGCTTTCAGTTTTACACTTTGGGATTGAGATACTTTGTGTATTGAAGCTCTATTAGCATTGAGCGTTGCATGCTGTGTGAAAGCGTGCAATGGAAAATGCACACAGCAATTAACATCTGAATTGAAGGGTGCACATTGCATATAGGAGCGATGATGCAAACCACAAGCATAGAGGTAAGGTAGCATCGTGAATTAAGTGCTGTAGCAGAATGGAGTGTTTAATTTTTTTATGGAATGATATAACGGATTTCATTGGATGGATTGACTGTTCTAGAAATTGCTAAGTGAAAATCGATGAAGGGTTTGATTGGTATAATCTATATCGATTTTTATATTAAAGCCACAATACAGAAATAGTTGAATATTGAATTTGAAAGCGTTTAAAATCTGTGTGAGAGAGGTTATGTTTTCAAACATCCTTAATCTTGCATTAAGGCATTTCTAAGTCCTGAATTCTGAATTTAGCATTTGAATACCATCTGTTGTATTATTTACTTGTTCACTTCCTATGGTGTATTGACTCCTTCGATTTGAATCAGAGAAGTAGTTGGGTACTGGTTTGATTTTGACATTTTGTAGCTAAGGATGATCCCTCGAACATATAATCGCTCAATACCCTACCTCCCCCACAAACAGATGATTGAATCCCCTTAAAACCCTTGTAAACCTTGTATATCTTTTTTTCATTACTGTTTCTGCAATCTGTGAAGCTCCTTTGGGGGACTACTGATTGCAAAGAAAATGGGACAACATATCACATCTGCCACTATTTCTAGGTTTCATACCCACATCATTTAAGTGTTCTCTGTTTAAGCACTTTGAAAGGATGTTTTTTGATAATAAAATATAGCAATAGCCATTGTTGATTTCCTCTGCGCTTTGAGAAATCGAGGCGAGTAAAGCAGCGAGCTCCGGCCTCCAACGGTCAGCGAACTGCCCAATATTCACCAGATTTATACGGTGGCGCAGAACTGAGCTTCCATGTTCGTTGAAGGGTATTATCAACAGCCTGAAATGAAATGAAACGAATCTACGTGTGCATGTAGCAGTCAAGGGATGTGAGCAACAAACGCAGAAGCCATACTCAACCATCATAGCACCCATATATTTGCAAGCTCGATCCGGGTCGAGGCATGAATAAAATCGTAATTTTTGGAGGCAGGACGAAATCGAAGCGGAGTTAAGTTATGGTGTTGCATTGGTAAATGTGCATGCTGTGTAAACGATGGCACCAGCACTATAGGAGGGTGAGATTGGTTGATTGCTACCACTTTGAAGCAATTTCATAAATTCTCTTCCCGTGGTTCGCTACTACTCAGAAAACAGCAAGAGTTTGATTCACATTTCCATCTGTGAGGTCTGTGGGAAGACAATTGGCAGCTTTCTGCCAAAAGATAGTCCTTTGCAACATGTCATTGTATAGTGCTCGCTTCTGTAGTAAATAAGAGACACCTGGTCCACAAAATAATGAGAAGCAGCAGTAGGGTGTATCTTCCTTGATTGTGCTCAAGAGATCTGTGTGCCAAGGATTGTGATATTGCTGGCGTTGTTGCATCTTCTCCACATACTCACTCGACACCATCTTGGCTGATAAGAAGTTAACAATGAATTCCCTGTTAAATTTCATCCAAAGTCAAGTCCGCCAAAGAATATTGACCTAAGTAGCTTCGGATCCTTCTGGCTTAGTGGCTCTTTGTGGCAGACCACGAAAGTGACAACACGTGACAAGAATACATAGAGAGCCGTGGTGGCAGCTTCACCCTTGCGAAGTTGTGATCATTAATCTCTAACTTGGAGGGAAGGAAGTGCATCCATATCCATTAGAATTTAATAGCACCACCAGGTACTAAAAGTTAGCGGAGCCAACCATGGATGTTATTATCTGGGTTTAAAAGGCTTATTCTAGACAGTAAACGCGGCCAATCATGAATCATGGCTTGATTGCTTTTGTATTTTCACGGGAAAAATTGCCAGAGGACACTCAGCTTTGGAATCACGTCCATATCACGACCCCACAGAATGGGAAATGAGTAACACCTGAATAGCATTATTTTTCAATTATTAAATTCATTGTATGTGTTCAACATTTTACTTTTCAATCATTGGATCGAAGAAGATTTTTCTTTTTTCATAAGGGTGCAGATTCTCATAAGTTGTGAATTGGAGAAATAAGGTGAAATTATTGTTGTTGTAATCTTGGATCAATAAGTGTGATTTTTTTTTTGGAGTGATAAGTGAGTAGAGTGAAAAGTGGAGTTAATAGAATTGAAAATTGACTCACTTTTTATAAAGTGAATTTATAATTTTGTATTATTTTGGAGTAATAAGGGTGATATTTTGAAATCTTTGAAGTGATAAGGTGCATATTTTGTAAATTTGGAGTGATAAGGGAAAGCCATTGTTGTAATTCAAAGTATTGTTTTACTTTGAGAGAGAATATCCAGATTTTGAAGACAAATTTCTTCCAAAGGTTGTGAGCTTGCCATTTTCATTACTTGAAAGTGGTCATTTTTTATGTAATCCAAAGTTTAATAAAGATATCATTTTTTGGTGTTGTTGTGTCCTAGATCCGCCCGAAATTGAATAAGGGGATCTTAGGTACACCATGTGTGTTTGTGATGGCGCATGTTTTTTATGGCTTCATGTTGTTGCTTTTTTATTTGTGTCTAGTTGTGACACATCAATAATTTCATTTAATATCGCATACATAAAGTTTAATATCAGCAATCACAGCACATATAATGAAATAGCTGCAAGATCAACACATGCATCTACACAACTACAACATATAATCAAAGAATGTCTACATCAGCATTCTACATCAAACAACAAATTCACTTAGTCAAGTTAATGCTTTTCACAGCAAAGTCTTCATCAACGTTCTTGCAGATCCATTTAAAGAACTTGTAATCAAATTCATTGATTTAAGTGAATCATTAAAAATTCATTGTTAATGAATTTTTAAGAGAACAAGTGAATTCATTGTTTTAAAGTGAATCATTGTAAGCTTTCTTGGGTGCATTGTCGACAATGTTCGACACCCTTCCTTTACACAAAATCAATTGAGTGCATGAGTTTTTTAAATCAAACAAGCAACAAGTTCACATCTCCTGCAAGCGAGCGTGATTATTCATTCAAGAAATTTGTGTCAAGACAGTACAAAGATCAAACCTTCAAGCAAGCCAGTGTGAAGTTCATTGCAGCAATCATCAAAGCAACCAAACAAGTTAAAACAATCAAGCAAGTTGAGATCGACATCAAGTGAGAGTGGCTATTCATTCAAGTAAGCGTGAAGTCATCAAGTAAGTCAAGTGAGCACTTAAACACACACAATCATCAAGCAAGCGTGAATTCCAGAGTTTAAGCGAGAAAATTCTACAATTCTAGCAAGTGTTCCAAGCAAGTGCAGTAAGCAAAAAATCAAGCGAGTGTGCCATTTAAGCCACATTCAAGCAATCTTGTCCTTCAAGTACTAAAATCAAGTGAAAGAATTCAAAGAACGACATCTAAAATGAGAGAGCCTGATTTCAAGTGCGCAAGTTCAGATGGCGCAACATATTCAGTTGTTAAACATTCTTCATAGTTTGATCATCTCCAGTGATGAAGACATCTATTTCAAAATCAAGATTGTATGGCTAAAAAATAGCCTCATGTATATGCTCGTTTTGATGGGTTACCTACAACCTCACATTGGAGAATACTAGCTCTCCTATTGTAGTATATGTTCGTGAAGTCACCAACATGGCTGGCTCTATTATCCTTTCGTCCTTATGTGACGACATCCTGAGATAAATAACCTTCCTGACATGCGGAATTTTCTTATGGCAAGGTGGCGACGCTCTGAAAATGTGGATATAGACTGGTGGCTATTTGACTATTGGAGCAAGGCTAGCAATGACCTTATGATGATAATAGTGGGCACTTAATGAATTCACCGATCTAATACCTAGGACTCATGCTGGATGTAAGCTAGAATTCCCATGGACTCCTGCTGTTGAATCCATTTCTAGTTGTGCTTTTTGTCTCGATTGAAAAACCCAATGAGGCCATTGAAAATTCCATATTTCCTGGTAGGTACTGACCAGCTTCACTCACTCACTCACCTTCCTGGACACGTGGGAACCTGAAGAGAGCTCTAGTTCCTTCTCCCTTAGTGCAGTCTAGAGTAGTAGTGCAAGTCTAGTTTTGACACTTCAACTTAATAAGATTACAGAACGAGAATGGCTTATCGATAGAGCTAGTACCGGGAAGTCTAGTCAGTGGCCAGTCCAAAGGGGCTTTACGGGCTTTAACAAAAATGGAGCTAAGTGTATGGAATCAAAAGATAGTGTCTATAGACAAGTTAAATGGCTCCATGCATCATATATGTATGTTTATGCCAGGATTTCACAATCTAGTCTACTAGCCTATCATAGATAAAACTTACCCATATGGTTGTTGCTATGGCAAGGTCTGCTCTTTTTAGGGGTTTTCCAGTTAGGTATTATTCTCCTATTTTTAGGGAATAAAGAGAGACAAGAGGGACTAAGACAGGAACCATGGAAGGGTTCTATCCCTATACGAGAAACTAGATACTGGGAAAAGCTAGTCTAGTCCAAGATTTAAGTTAGTTAATGAAATAAATTTGGAATTGCGTGCATAGAAACCCACGAAACCCACCTGGATTTCCACTAGACATGGAGGTAGTATCGGCAACTGACTACAGAGATAGCTTATGGATTACCATTATTTATAATTAGTTATAGCTTATGCCCTATGATTTGATAATGACCTGACACCAATGATTTGAGGAGACAAAAAAAAGTTTTTAGAAAATTATATATTACAGAGCAATGCAACACATAAAATATGCGGAAAAAACAAGCACAAAAAACACATAAAACCAAAGAGACACAAATATACGTGGTTCACCCAGTTTGGGCTATGTCCACCCTGAACAGCCAGTCATTCCTTTCTATTATCCAGCAAAATGAAGAGACACAACCTACAACAGATCCACTGTAATATCCTCTATTCTCTCTCACAGTATCCCTATCTGTTTCTCGCTCTGAGAATACACATACAATACACAGCCTCAATACAATACCCTCATACAAAGCGAGGGGTTTCCTTCTAGGGCAAAAAATCCTAAACTAAACATAACTTCTATCGTCAGATCATCCACCTAATGAACGGCCTAGATTGACTATAAATTACTATACTTTTACAAGGCAATTTTACATGTGTTTTTAGCTTCGGGGGTGCTGCCCCCAAAACCCCCTGCCAGGGGGGGCTCCATAAGGTCGTATCTGCCCCCCCTAGACCCCCCAGGTAGCGTTTAATTACAGGCGAGGTTTTCGCCCCATTAAGGTACAAGGGTCCAATGCCGTGATACAAGATAAACAAGATAATAAGGCTCCACACCCAATAATCTCCCACTTGGAGACTGATTGTAGAAACTCCACGGCTGTTTCATTTGCTAGAAAATGACTCCTCTTTGGACCTGGATATTTCTCATCTTCATCATCATCCTTGAAGACCAATTGAAAATGAGCATAATCTCAGTTTCTCCCTGGTTACAACTTTTGTTAGCATATATGCAGGATTCTGGCTAGTGTGTATCTTTTTCGGCTTCAACTGGCCATCTTCCAATACTGAATGTATGAAATAGTACTTGAGTTGTATGTGTTTAGTCCTGGAATGACATGATGAGTTATTTTCAAAATGAATGGCGCTTTGGCTATCACTGTATAACATGCCCATATCATGCTTCTTACCCAATTCATCCATAAACCTTTGTAACCAAATCATTTCTTTACTAGCCTCTGTAGCAGCAAAATAATCTGCTTCTATTGTTAAAAGTGCAACAAGACTTTGGATTTTTGAAACCCAACTGATGGCTATTCCACCTACAGTAAATACATATCGTGTAGTGCTCCTCCTGTTATCTCTATCAACTGCCATATCTGCATCAACATATCCTTGTAGAGCAATGTTTGAACCACCAAAGGATAATGCTTGATTTGTGGTACCTCTCAAATATCTGAGAATCCATTTTACTGAAACCCAATGTTCTTTTCCTGGATTGTTCATGTACCTGCTTACAAATCCCACTGCATGTGCAATATCAGGCTTTGTGCAGACCATTCCATACATTAAGCTTCCAACGACTGATGCATATGGAACTTTAGACATATATTCCATTTCTTCTTGGGTCTTGGGGCACATCTCCTTACTAAGTTTGAAATGGCTAGCAAAAGGTGTACTAACTGGTTTTTCATTCTGCATATTAAATCTTTTCAACACCTTTTGTATGTACTCATTCTAAGACAGTGTTAATTTGCGATTTTTCCTGTCTCTAGTTATTCTCATACCAAGGATTTGTTTTGCAACTCGTAAATCCTTCATTGCAAATGAATGTGCCAATTCTCTTTTGAGCACATTTATTTCCTGCATGTTAGACCCTACAACAAGCATTTCATCTACATACAATAACAATATAATATAGCTGCCATCATTTTGCCTTTTCAGATAAACACAATGATCATAGTGACATCTAGTAAAACCTTGTTCATACATAAACTTGTCAAATTTTAGATACCACTGCCTTGGAGCCTGTTTTAAGCCATACAAGCTCTTCTTTAACCTAAACATAATTTTTCTTTCCCTTTGACCTCATATCCTTCTGGTTGCTTCATATATATCTCTTCCTACAAATCTCCATGGAGAAATGTCATCTTTACATCTAATTGTTCAAGATGTAAATCTTCTGCTGCTACAAGATTAAAAATAGTTCTGATTGAAGTCATCTTAACAACAGGAGAAATTATTTCATAAAAATCAATACCTTTCTTTTGTGCAAACCCCGTCACCACAAGTCTAGCTTTGTACCTCTGTTTTCCTCCATCTTCTTCCTTCAGCCTGTAAACCCATTTATTCTGCAATGTAGTTTTACATGCAGGAAACCTGACTAAGTCCCAAGTTTGGTTATGTATTAAGGAGTCCATCTCTTCTTCCATGGCTAGCTCACACTTCTTCCTGCTTTCAACCTGCATTGCTTCTTCATAACATTCAGGTTCACCAGAATCAATCAACCATAAATAATATAATGAAGGAGAGTATTGTTCAGGGGGTCTACTTATCCTAGTAGATCTTCTGACACCACTTTCAGGTGTTTGAGGTGCCTATTGTTGTTGCACTACTACATTTGGCGGAAATTCCGACACTTGGTTCCGACGCTTTTGACCAAATGTCGGAAATTTCCCCAATTTTTTTCCATCCCACCCGAAACCATCACTATACCGACGTTTATAGAAAAGTGTCGCAATACCGACACTTAGACAAAGTGTCGCAATTGCGACGTTCAGAGGAAGACATCACAATTGCGACACTATGGCCCAAAGCGTCGCCTCCAAACGTCGCAAGTACGACACAACGTCTAAGTGTCGCAATTGCGACGTTTGGAGGCAGCCGTCCCAGTACGCTTTTTCCGCTGTCGATATAACGACACTTATATGCGCGCTACATAAAAATACGAAACTTATATGCGCGCTACATAAAAATACGAAACTTATATGCGCGCTACATAAAAATACAGAACTTATATGCACGCTACATAAAAATGATTTTATTGTTTCATATCTGTCGCAATAGCTACATTAATGTCTGATATCACGTGCGCATTCACCCTCCACCCTTGCAGAACAGCATTCGCCCTCAGCATTCGCCCTCAGCTCTTGCAGAACAGCATTTGTCCTCAGCATTCGCCCTCATCTCTTGCAGAACATCATTCGCCCTCAGCTCTTGTAAAATGGTAAGTTCTTACTATAGGCCCTTCCTCCTATAGTAGGGTTGACTCTATTTGGGTTTTTTTGGTCAATTCCATTGGATTGTGTTAGGCTGTAGGGTTCTCTCTAGATGTCAAGAATCAAGATTCAATACACTCTATTATCTTCATCACCCAATACAAGATTTAAATTTTTCCCAAAGAAACGCTTATTAATTTGGCAGCCATTATTTCTCCCTGCTTTAAAAACCCTACATTTAAATGAAAACAAGCATTGCATTTCAACTACAAAAATATATTAGTGTTCAAATGTACATGTGTGCTACATTAACGTATGATATCACGTGTGCATTCACCCTCTGCTCTTGCAGAACAACATTTTCCCTCAGCATTCGCCCTCAGCTCTTGCAGAACAACATTCACCCTCAACATTCGCCCTGAGCTCTTGCAGAACAACATTCGCCCTGTATTCGCCCTCAGTTCTTGCAAAACAACATTCGCCCTGCATTCGCCCTCAGCTCTTGCATAACAACATTCACCCTCAGCTCTTTCAAAATGGTAAGTTCTTACTGCAGGCCCTTCCTCCTATAGTAGGGTTGAATCTATTTGGGTTTTTTTGGTCAATTCCATTGGATTGTGTTAGGTTGTAGGGTTCTCTCTAGATGTCAAGAATCAAGATTAAATACCCTCTATTATCTTCATCACCCAATACAAGATTTAAATTTTTCCCAAAGAAACGCTTATTAATTTGGCATCCATTATTTCTCCCTACTTTAAAAACCCTACATTTAAATGAAAACTAGCATTGCATTTCAACTACAAAAATCTATTAGTTTTCAAATGTACATGTGTGCATCACTTGTGTAGGGTATTCCTTTTCCACTTTCACATTATCCAAGAATGTGTGTAGTATAGTTCATATTTTTTGTGATTTAGATTGTCTTGAAAAAGGAAAGGTAAATTATTTCCCATGGAAAAAGAAGGTTTTCCCTTTTTATAGGTTGTTTGGACTTACGTGAAAAAATTTATGGTATGCCTTTCATATTATGTAGTTTAAATTTGAATTAACAGATTATTCTACATGAAAATATAATTACCTATGTGATGTCCTTCATCACTAATTAAAATTATAGGGTTTCAATTTCCTAGACTCTAACTCATCTGATGCTAAATTCTAGGTTCTCATTGGTAGATCACTCTTCCATTGATTTCCTTTCCCTCTGGATCTTGTCATACTTTAAAAGTCATCAATGATACATATATTATTTCAGGTATCCCAAAAGGCTTTATAGTAGAACATATTGTGAAGTTTTTTTGACACTTGAGGATTCTTTTTAGAACCGCAACGCGGTCTATGCTATCGAGTTATATACCAAGCAACTTGTCCTTAATAACCACACTATGAGGTAGGTTCAACCAGTTTGAACTTGTTGGGACATAGCATATGAAGTTGTGTGATGAGTCGCTCTCCTCCAACTCAAGAGGGGTTCTCCCTAGTAGATGTTAGGGATCTAATGGCCCAACCAAACCAAGTCAAGAGCCCCCTAACTCTATATGTTTACTACTATCAATCAAAATATTGAACAATAGGGTCAGACATGCATCCTGAAGATAAAATTGCCAGGGTATTTTTGGGTAATTTCAAAGGGAAAGTCCCCAAACACATATAATAAAGGAATTATAATGTGATTTCAAACATTAAATATCAACAAAATCGTTTAAAGGATATTGAAAGGAAAAAGGTGATGGAAGATAGAAAGTGCCTTACTTAAATGCTCTAAGGATTTTTAAATAGTTGCTCCAAAAGCTTCACTTCAAGGCCCTTCAAGATCGTCTCCAACAATGCTATACCATCAGCTTCAACAATGTTGCTCCAAAAATATCCTCAAGGTCTTCACAACAAGTTTACTAGAAGTTGCTCCAACAATATATTCAATAAGGTCTTCATTGTCAACGCGTCTCTTGTTTGGGTGCCTTAATGTGCAATGACATGTTTCCAGGACTGAATTCAATGCAAGGCATATTTGAAACTCTAACTATGTCTTCCAGTGTCTTATTAGAAATTATTTCAGTTTTCATTTTGTGTTTTCAAGTTAGATATTGTTTTCAAGTTTTTACATTTATAATTTTATTGCAATGTGGCAGACTGATCAGGGCAGTACAGGAACAACCCCGAGACGGGATGATCGCGGAAAGAGGCTAGCGGAAGAACATGTAAAGTGCCAGCATTGCTCTATCTTCGGGTATTTTAGTTATTTACATAATTGAAATAATATTAATTTTGTTCAAATATGCAGACACCTAGCCATGGTACGCCTGATGATTCCCTCTTTGAGGAAGAGCTTTCGTCATCCCTATCTCCAGTGTTCTTGTTGCGAAAAAAGGCACGAGATGCAAGGTCGGAATTTAATACTTTGATAGATGCGCCTCAAACACCTGAAACAGAAGAGAGGATAAAACATCTTATGAGCCAACTAGAAAGATATCAGGTAATAATAAAAATTCAAAAGGATATTTTTTTTGTTCTGCATGAGATGAATTGTGATAGTTTGATTTTTAATTTTTACATTGACTAAACTAACAAAAAATTCTTTTGTATGTATCGTTTTCTGGCACTTGCTAAACCCGGTGTTGGTGGTAGTGGGACACAAGGGCAAGAGATTGCCCAACAACCCTCTCATACACCTTCTACTCCTTTAGGTGCTAGCCAAGAAACACACCCTGCCCAAGCAGACACCCAGCCAACCGCTGAATGTGTTGGCAATGATGAGGCTGATATGGCCAACTACATTATTGCGTTTCCTGGAGCTACACGTGTCAGCTCCATAGGGACCATTAATGGCACGTTGTTGGTGAACGATGAAGGTGTCCCTATAAATCATGTACAACTCCCAGGTAAATTTTAATATTTTAACTATTTCATGTACTTTATCTAAAACATATTTATCATGATTTTTATTTTTAAATTAATGATAATATCTTTTTTTTCTGTGTAGGAAACAATGAGTTCTACAGGTTTTTGGAGAGCCATGCGTTGGTAATTTTTGGCCCAACCATACGCACAAGGTGGAATTCCCAGAATTCCAACTTGAAAAAAGAACTTCTAGATTATCTAGAAGCCCTTTTTGGGGTCGGCACATTTGACAGAACAGCGGTGGCTCGGGTAGCCGGCAAATATTTGAAATATACCAGGGACACCTATAGGACGCAATTGCAATTTAACCCTAGATATGAGTGTCCTCTCATATTTCCAGAGAGTGAGTGGAGAGCACTCATCCATGACGAAAAAGAGAAAAGGGCAAAGAAAGAAGGAAAAATGCCAACTGGACCCGCAAGGTAAATTACAACTTTAATTCAATAGCTTTAATTTTCTCTATTTCTAAAATAAAAGTGTGCTACGTCATATCTAACTTTAATATTTTGATGCTAGGTTTCCTGACACCTCAAAGGCAACCAAAGCTAGGATTGAAAAAAAGGGCCATCACAAGCTAGGCCAGGGCGGCTACTTGAAATTGGCCGCAAGAATTGTAATTAAGTAGCTAAACATCTTATAATTAATTGTATCGCCTTCCAACGTTTTGTAATCCTATCAAATATGATTAAAAATACACAATCATATGTAATGTAGGGTGATGACTTTGGAACAGAAACTACAGAGGAAGATAAAAATATCGCTTTCCATTTCGGCTATCAAGCCATAGTTGAACGTCGCATAAGCTTGGGGCAGGTCCCAAGATCCAGAATGCCTGATAAGGTAAAACATTAACCTTTCAATATGTTTGTTTTCATCCATAAATTTAATTTCTAACAACTTTGTTTAAATCAGGGGAGCAACACTACCGACGACGCAAATAACCCAGTTTTAGAGCCAAATGTAGATGATCCTCACGTGAAACCTGATCATTGTAGTAGGGACCAGGCCGACAATGCTACTATCAGTGAGGGCCGTGATGGTAATTAATTTCCACTTATAATTTTTTCTAATTATACCTTGATGGTTTTCCTTATAACGTTTTTTGTTTAAATGACAGAGAATGTTTCCCTTGAGGATCTTACCACCAGAGAGGAAGACAGTGCAACAGTCCCAACGGTGACAACTAGTGCACCAGGTAAATAATCTCATTGCAACTTTTTTTATTAATATTACCGAACTAGTTCAATGATATTTAAAAACTGACAATTAAAATTTAATATTATCTGTTTTTGTAGGTGATGCCCCGTCACTGGATGAGACCAAACATCGTGACTACGCAACTAGGTCAGCGGCGACAACTGGTGCACCAGGTAAATAATCTCATTGCAAATTTTTTTATTAATATTACCGAACTAGTTCAATGATATTTAAAAATTGACAATTAAAATTTAATATTATCTGTTTTTGTAGGCGATGCCCCGTCACTGGATGAGACTAGACATCGTGACTACGCAAATAGGTCAGTGGCGACAACTGGTGCACCAGGTAAATAATCTCATTGCAATTTTTTTTATTAATATTACCGAACTAGTTCAATGATATTTAAAAACTGACAATTAAAATTTAATATTATCTGTTTTTGTAGGCGATGCCCCGTCATTGGATGAGACCATACATCGTGACTACGCAACTAGGTCAGCAGTGCGGGTCGAAAGGCACGAAATAGGAGCAGAGCACGATGATATTGATGATGTAATTAGGAGATTTAGAAATAGGAAGAAGAAAAAGAAAATTTGATAATGTAAAATATTGTATTATTATAAGACAAACGTTACCATACTTGGAATGTTTTTTGCGTTATATAAAAAACTCATTTATCATACTATTTTTATGTCAAGCATTAATTGCAATGTTTCCTTGTGTACTTTTTGTTGAATTGTTTTTTATTAGTTATTGAATATTTTTTTTTATGCTCATGAAAGTAAAAAATGAAATATAGATTGGGTATTGGGGAATTGAGAGTGATGTGAGGGGGGGGGAGGGGCCATAAGAGCTTCCACCTTCACGTGGTTGGCCCTTTTTAGTAGAGAATAATTTATTGGAGCGATTTAATCTTGGAGCAAACCTCCCTCGATCCAGCGTAGCAACAAAAAAGTCATTGTTGACTTAGTTGCTACTCTTTCAGATCGTGGGAGGCTTGTTCCAAGTTCATGTGACTCCAATAAATTGTTCTTGAAACTAAGAGGAGCTTATTCAGGTATGTTTGGACATTTTCAACATATGTTCTAACATTATCTTAAGAATGCATCTTAGAGTAAAAAATACTACATCAATTACTTGTATTTATTGTATAGATAATGATGGATTTTGATTGACTTGGCAGTGCAAGTACAAATCCTCTTGCATCATGAGCAATACAACTTGTCAACCAGGGTCATGTCCAGGATATTTTTGCTTGTGCGCTTGACCAGGTTCGTAATGTCACATTTTGTAAGTTCCTTTACATTTCATAATTCAATATTAAGCTTGTTCATGATTATTATCTAGGTTTTTTGTATGTGTTTTTTCATCTATTTGATTGTAAGCAACTCTGCATGTTTCCTGTTGTTCACTATGATTTCTCCCATTACCACTCCCGGGATGAATCCGACTTTATTGTTACATAGGTTACTTTATTGTTACTATGATTTCTCCATTTACGATTTCATAGGTTACATCATGTAAAGTTGTTCTTGCACATGTTGGAATATTGAAAAATTCCAGAACAATGAATGGAGAATAAATCTCCCTTCTTTTAACACAGAGAAAATAAAAATTTCTTTGACAGGAGACAGAGTTTCAATACTTTGAAAACAAACTTCTATTCCCTTCAATAACTAAAAAAAAAACTATTACACTTCTTCCTCACTAAGATGGATTACAAAATTATGACTGCTACAAAACGCAGTGCATAAAACCAACTCACTGTCTGTTCAAAACAAACATACTCTGTCTCTAAAACACTCTGCTGTGTTTTTCACTTTCGCACTACTGTGCATACACACTTAAAAAGTTACACTCGGTCTTTCACTTTTTACACACTACTGTGTAATAAAAAATTTACGTACTGTCTATAAAGAAAACTACCAAGCTTTTTTGTCCTTTTTATTTTTATATGCCGTAACATATAAAACATATTATAATAAACCCTCTTTTAAAAAAAATAAAATTAAAACTAAATTCTATGGCCCACCTTTCATTTCGCATATGATATATATATATAACATATGTTTAAAACATATGTATATATTAAAGCATACATAAAATTAAATTATCAAAACATTAAAGAACCCTTTCCGTCGGAACTCAAAAGTCTGAATAGATTGAATTTCAAACCAAATTCACGTTCCAAAATGGGATGCTGACGTCTGCCTAATTTGTAACGCGAATTCTCAATCCAATGTGCCTTATAAAAAAATTCGGGTCCGGTTTTCAGGTTTTCAGATTCCCTTCAGTTTCATGCGATCCAATATTAATGTTCCACGTGTCCTCCTTTTGAATTTACAAAACTGGGGGGTAAATTTCTGTTTGTTTAATTTCTGGTTGGTGAATTGCGTTAATGCTGGTTGTTGTGTTTAAATACAATCCTGTACAGAAATATGGCTGCGGCCGTCTACAAAAAAAACTTGCAGGAATTTTAAATGTTGAATTAAATTTCTAGATTATGTGGAAGTTCAAAGAGTGACATAATCCCTTCCCCGCAACTAATTTATAAGATAGTGGAAAGTATGGTGAGAGGAAAATGGTGGGATTTACAATCAACCATATTCACTTTGAAAACAATGGGGAATTAAGAGACCATTATACCTAACAAGTCCTTATAAATATTGAAGCCGAGGCCCAAATACATGACAACAACCTTTATACGAGAATTATTTTATTTGAGTAAGGGAATAGTAGTTGTAACTTAAGGTTGCAACAATGGTTCCATAAAAAAATTACTTGTATCCGACTGCAGTAACTATGGATTAAAGTTGCAACAACTGTGGCTTGAGGTTGCAGAAGTTGTGACTTGGGGATGCAACATTTGCGACTTAGAATAAAACACATTATATATATATATATATATATATATATATAGATTAAGAGATTATTATACTTGAAAAATACTTGTCAATATTGAAGTTGAGGCATCGATACACAGTAACAATCTTTATACGGGAATTATTTTATTTGAATAAGGGAACAATAGCTGTAACTTAAGGTTGTAACAACGGTTCCATAGAAAATTTTCTTGTATCTATTTGCAGTAACTATGCGTTAAATTTGCGCCAACTATGGCTTGAGGTTGTAGGAGTTGTGGCTTGGGGATACGATATCCGCGACTTAGAATAAAAAATATTATATATGAAAGAAAGTATATATATTAAGAGATCATTATACGTAACAAGTCCTTGTAAATATTGAATTTTACGCATAGAGACACGACAACAACCTTTATACGAGAATTATTTTATTTGAGTAATGGAACAACAACAGTAACTTAAGGTTGCAACAATGGTTACATAAAACTATTGCTTGTATCTAGTTGTAGTAATTGGGTGTTAAAGTTATAGTAGCTATGCCTATGACTTAGAATAAAACAAATTATATATAAAATAATATATATATATATATATATATAGAGAGAGAGAGAGAGAGAGAGAGAGATTAGAAAATATATTACAACAATATTTATTTAACTAGTATGTTAAAAAAATAAAATTTACCCGGTCGCAGGTGTGGGGGCATCTGGAAAGGTATGGATACCAATCCATTTAGAATATACATGGCATCAACACCCAAATCCGTGATTATTTTTTGAATATGGAAGATGAAAAACAAGAGATACATGCCTAAACAAATTAAGAAATGCTACTATTTTGATCACTCACACATTTACATATGCTATTGTCTATGCACCTTCTATTGGTGGATGATGTTATCCTATTTCTTGCAGGATATAGTAGATAGGAATAGTATGTGAAGACTCATTAGAGCTCTAAAATCATTTTGGGTTTCATTTGGAATATAAGTAAACCTACTCAAGTCTACCATCACTTTCAATGATTTGGAAGATATGTTAGAAAAACAATCAACCAAGTGCACCCATTTCAAATACTTGGGATTTATGTTAAGATTTAATGACTATAGGTATGGAGATTGGTTCTTTCCATATCAAAAAGTGGGAAAAATAATCACAATATGGTTATCCTTGGGTGGCAGATTAACCTTAGTAGTGTCCATACCAGGATATTGGCATTCCCTAGCTTATATTCTTGTTGGTATCTTGGGAAATATTAGAAAAAAATGCTTTCATTTTATCTAGAAGGAAAGGAAAAGCAAAGGAGGCATCCCTATAGTAAAATGGAAATGGATTTCCAAGCCAAAAATCACATGATTCATTGGATACTAAAGAATATTCATCATTTTTGGAAAGCATTATTTTCCAAGAGTCTTTGGAGAATCATAAAACATTTAGGCTTGTGGCGGGATGTAATAAAATCAAAGTAAATAGGCAAAATTTCATATAAGGATAAATTTTACAAAAGTTCCAACAGTTCTTCCCACCATTTATCTTCTGGTATTATGGTCCGTTGAAGTTTTCTCAATGTTTCATCAGCCTCAGTATATCTGAAAAAGGTAGGCTGAATTGGAAACAAATGCTTTACTTCATGCTCAAGATAAAATAAATTTTTCAATCTGTCATGAAGATTTTTTCCTGTTGGCAATGCTGCTTCTGATGTACTGGTTGAAGAATTGGCCTGATTGTCAGCATACTTGTCCAATTTTTCAACATAGTTTTCAAGGTCCATTAGTTTATCCTCTGAAACTATAGGACTGAGCAATCCTTTTTTCAACAAAATATCAAATCTTTCTCTGAAGGCAATGATTTCTTCTTGCATATCTGAGCACCTTCGTTCTAGATTATGCATAAGGGTTCTCTTAGTAAAAACTCTTTTTATTTCCAAAATTGTTCCGGTCCTGTCCTGAATACCAAGTTCTGCAAGTTGGTGTCTGGTTTGAGTGTTTAGAAACTGTATGAGTTGATTGGCTTCCTCAAGCCTATTTCCCAATTCTTCTCTTGTACTTTGAACTTCTTCTATAGCCAATTTGACTAAATCATTATGTTCATACATAATCTGAATTGAAGACCAGACATCCTTTATTGATTGGATAATGTTTTCCCAAAAAATTTCATTTATTTCCTTTAAAGGTTTCTCCAATGTGAGATCCTTTTCCAATGCTTTAACCAATTTTTCTAATCTTTTGACCTCTCTTGTTTTATCAGCAACACTCATTTTTGAGAGATCATATATTTTTTCTAAATTAGTAAGCTGTAACTTTGTGTGCTGGAGTTCTGTTACTTGAAGTTTCAATTCATTCATTGACTTTATTAATTCTTCAGAACTCAAATTGGAAGTATTTACCTGTGATAGCTCTGTTGGCTGACCTGTTGTGGATGTACCTGTACCTGTAATTGCCTCTATTGTTGATGTTGGAATAGTAGACTGCTTGTTCTTTAATGCCTGTTCAAGCTCTTTTTTTGTTTCATTTAGTTGCTCATTCAGTTTCAAAAGCAAGTCCATCATTTCTTCTTCAGAATTTTTCTTTATCATCTCTTCAGTTTGTGGATGTCTTGAAGCTAGCAATTTCAACTGCTTTCTCAAAGCTGCAATATCATCATCTTTTTTCTTGATTAGGGCCTCTATACCTTTGACATATTTAGGATTGTGACCCAATCCAATGATTATTTCCTCCAATGTCTTTATCCTGTTGTCTTTGGCCTGAGAAGAGGCTTTTTCAAGCTACAATTGTGCATTAGTGTTCTCCAAAGAATCCTGCAACTTCTGAGTTGCCATTGCTTTATCGGTCAGAGTAGAATAGATCATTTCACCAGTCTACTTATGTAACTCAATCTGATATAAAGGATGAATATCCTTTGCTAAGACTTCAAAATTTGTTCTAATATAATCTGCAGCTGTTTGAGGCTGCTGCACTTTTGGTTTGAAGTGACTCATTATCATTTTGCCTTGCTGAATGTCATAAGTTGACATCAATCTTTCTTGATTCTTAGGAGCCATATTCAAATACTGATTGTAAACCTGGAGTCTTAGTGGATCATTCCTGGCTTTTATATTGATAAAGGTTTTCTTTATATCTCCTACATCTTTAACTGGTGGTTTGAAAGAAGATATTTCAACACTCTGTTGCTTTTGCAGCTCTTTTCTCTGTAAAGTAGTGGATGCCCCACTGACTGTACCTGTTTTTTGACTATCCAAATCTTCTCTCTGGCTATCAGGAATTTCTTGAACAAAATCTACTTCTGGAAGAGGATTTAATTTTTGTCTTTTAGCATGAGGCTGTTATGAAGATCCACCAACAGGGGTAGCAACTTCAGCATCTCTCTTCTTGCCTTTTTCTATATTGATAGGAGTTTGTAAAATTGAAATTTCTGGCTCATTGATATGAATAGGAGGAATTTGTACTTGACCCTATTCTTTAGAAGTCTCAGGTTGCTCTGTCATTGTGAATTTTTCAAATGCTTGTATGTCAGGCTCCCTTTATTTTCATTTAGATTGTATTGTGGCCAATGCACTGATCTCTTGTAAATTTTGCTGAGAATTCCCTGCAGAAGAAGGACCAATACCTGGTATCTGCACCTGTCCAAAAGAGTCTAGGTCAAGTATTTTCTCAAGGTATTTCATTACATTTTCAACATTGACCTACTCACTATCCTGTTCTACCAATGTTCCTTCCATCCATTCATCCATATTGGCATATTGTTCAATTTCTGGAATTTTGTGATGAATGTATGGTGATAGTTTATTTTTTATTCTTCTATCACAGATAAAGCTATTTGGGTCATAAGGCACCCAGTAAATTTTTTTTTGTAATCTGAGATATTCTTCTAAGATTCTTTCTGCTTCCTTTCCAGCATCTCTAGAGTTACAAACAAAGGGACCTAATTGACTTTTGATCCTGAGTTGAGCCTTTTTCTTTGCATTGTAGAAATGAACTATATATGAGTTAATCATCTGCCTGAAATAATCTAGTGCAAAGAGTCTCATGGGGACATATTTGGGAAACTTGAATGGGCACAATTCACATCCATATATTCTGATCTCAGTGTGATTTTGATACAAGTACCAGTCACCTACCCTATATTGTTTTGAGAGCTGTAGAATTTTCTTGATTTCATTATTGACTCTAGGAGGGGAAACTCCTGTTAACAAAGTGGTTGCAGGGTGTACAAATAGGTCAATAAACTCATTATAGGGGTAAGGAGAATCAGAGGAATTATGGGTGATGGCAGACCAAAATATCACAGACCTAGGATTTCCTTTGGCATCAAGTTTCTGAACATGGAAAGGGAAACTTTCTGATTGGTAATAAATCATGAGATGATATATAACAGAAGAATATTTGAACACTTTTTCATTCTAAAATCTCATGAACTGATCATGGATTTTATCAGCAATGTAGGATGCAAAATCATACTTGACAGTAGGGGACTGTCCAGGGGTAAATATAGACAACAATACTAGGGTTAATTGATCAACATATTCACTAGTATTGAAACCCATGATAAAGGATATCATATTCAGAATAAGCCTGCCCACATCGGTGAAAAAAGTATAACCATAGGGGGGAGGGCCTTTGGGCTGATGCTCTGGTAACATGAAGGTTTGAAAAATGCGATTTAACTCTTCATGGGACAAATTGGCAGAATTTTCAAGTAATTCTCCCATGGACAGGGGAGTGAGGGCTTGACCAGGTTGAAATTGCAGCATTTCATTTATCGAATGAGTAGTGATTGGGAAAAGGATGTTCTGACTCAGGGACAAAACTGCTCTTTGATTGGGGTCATAGTTTGCATGGCAGTAATGAATTAACTCAGGAAAAATATGGACTGAGGGGAGAAGATACATGGGGAGATTGGATTCCCATAATCCAATAATATCAGAACCATTTATAAAGTTATCTCTGCAGCAGCAAAAGGTTCGAAGAGGATTATCACTAAGAACGAGGTCTTTAATTTGAAAATCTCTATCTGCTAGGGGCAGATAGTCTAAATCTCTGTGAGGGCATTCAAAGGTGCGACGTTCATAGCCACTGGAACCTCCATTTCTGGTTCTTGTGGATTCAGAAATGAATTTCGGGTTTTTGTGAAGAACAAACACAATTACAAGTTTTGGGAATGCAATTTACAATTCTGGGGATTGAACAAGACCAAATTGAACTCTGTTTCTGTCTTTCATGCAGAATTTAAAACAAAAGCTAGGATTTCACAGAGTTTTAACGGGAATTGGGGTAAATACCTATTTTTTGGGAGATGAACAATGATTAAAAAATTACAGGCTATGGCGTACGAACTCTGGATTACTGGTATGCAATTGTCTTCAGCAAAATACAGTTGATGGCGCTTGACAGTTTGTTTTTGAAATTCTCTGCATGAGACTTTGGTCGTTCACAGAATAATGAAAATGACGCGGGAAAAATTGTTTTATTCACAAAGTCCAAAGGGTGACGGGGTTTTTATTTATTTATTTAATGGATGACGTCAGCAGGTACGGAGGATGAGTCACGGGAGGCAAGCGGTAAGCGGTTTCCATCGCACCGCTTTTGGGGAAAAGTGGTTTTGGGCGGAGGGCGAGTGATTCCATAGAATGATTGACGCGTGGCATGGTACTGTTTGAAAACCACTGGGCCATCGCGCGTTATTGTTCGGACGCGGATGGCTAGCGATATCATTAATAATCGTTGATCTCAGATGGGTTGATCGAACGACGATGGGGACGTGGAAGTGACGGGGATTTAATATGGAGGGCCCGACGCAATTAAACGTTAATTAATCTCATCGGGGGGAATCTGATTGGCGGAGTTAATTAATCGTGAGGATTAATCAATTTGTTTATAAAAATGCAGGAAAGTGATCGGGAATGATTTAACCAAGGTTAGCGGTTAAGGGAGGTATTGGGGATTTTACAAAGGGTTTATAGTTTTAACCTTGGGAAAGGGAGTCGGGGGATTAAAATACACAGGGGAAGAATTATTTTTTGTATTAAAACACGTAATAAAACATGTTTTAATTATTTTTTCAATATACTTTTATTATATGATAATTAAATCAGATTAATCTAATTACCATAGGGGGCGGAATTTAATATTACGATATATTTAGCCAAAGGGGGCATAAAGTGGGTTTTTATTTAAACATGTGGGAATAAATAACTTTGGCTAAAATTTATTAATGGGTTTTTGGGGATATTATATAAAAAGGAGTTATATATAATAGGAGAAGGTTATTTTTGTAGGGATTTAATACATAAAATCAATGTTAATATGACAAGGGGACAATGTAAACTCAAAATACATTAATATAACTAAGAAAGTGAAGATTTAAAAGAAAATTGCATTATAATCACTTCATCACTTAGACTTGGAATAAAATGTGATTTTGAGGGTTTTTAATGAAATAATGCATAATTTTCCTAAGTAAAATGGGATTTTACTTAGGAAAAGATGTTTAGAAATGAGTGAATGTTATGAAGAATGACTTCAAGTACTTAGGCTTTTCCAATTATTGGGCCGAGGGTCCGGTCCCTCCAAAAGTCAAGGAAATGCCTTGAGCCCCTCTAAGTTTCAAATACCTTAGTACTTAGGAGAAATTAGTGAAATCTTTAGGGGAAGATGAGAAGGGAAGTTAATAACTTTGACTTTCCTTTGCTTTGAATTTCTTCCAGTATAGTGCCTGCCTTTGCACTTTGTGATGAAAGTAAATATTAACACATTTAGAGTCATTGTCCATCACATGCAATTCTGCAACATCATCTACCTACCCTACCTACTTTACTCTACCATTTTTTCTTCTTTATTAGGGTGCACTTAGACTGGAAAACCCTTATCACACTTTCTTTTATTTTACATGTAGAAATCTATCTAAGTCTAACCTTATTACATCCAAGGGCTCAGATTAAGCTATTGAGCTCCTTTTATTTACTCTACCTATCTACTTATCTGCCAAGATTAAACAGTTTGGTCAGATTTTATTCTCTATCTCTAAAACGTGAAATTGAAAGAGTAAATAGCCAAGCTTAAACTGTTTGACTATTCATAAATTGTGGCATAGGATACAAGTTGCACACAATTTTATTTATTACATAAGAGCAAAAAGTAGTGGCATTTAGACTTGCACACTTTCCTTGGCCTTTCTTTTGGTGGGGTTCATTTTCTTTTACTTTTTTGGTCATTTTTATTCTTTTTACCTTTGATTTTTCTTTTAGGGTATACCCTCTTTACATTTTTTAATTTTTTTTGATTTTTTGATAATATGGAAAACCTTTGCAACAAGAAAAGGTATGAACATATTACATAGCCCATCAAGTCAATCATGAAATATGACACCTATTGGTATAGGAGTCTAACACTGGCTCCACTTGGGGATAGATTTTTCTGGTGAAAAGTCAAGAACAGCAGGTCAGTTGTCCTCATCCATTGACCTTGGTGAACCTGTAAATGTCTTCTGTCTTCTGCAAACTGAAATCTGATCTGAAACTAAAACAACACACAAAAGTTTTCAAACCAACTTAATGAAAAACTAGCTGAAAATTGAAAACTAAAAAAATGCTCAAAATTCTGAGCTTATTGGCACTCATCTACCTACTCAATCTACTAAAAATCTTATTGAATCAGGTAATACAAAAATTCCAATGAAGCCAATCAAGTAGCTGTAACAATAAATGGATAACTTGATTGCTTGTGATCAAAATTAGAAGTATATTATGATCATGTGCCTTTATAATAAATGATATGATGTGTAAAGGCCACTTTTGATGTATTTGATCCTTATAGAGAAAACATGTTTGCAGATTTGGGCTAAAAATATTCTCCATATAATCTGATATAGGATCAATAAAAGTATGATGTATGTTATTTACTTCTAGGCTTTCAATGATTGGTTGCTCAATTGTATTTTGAATATTAAGCCTTGAAACTATTTCTTCTGTCTTGTGTTTGAAAGAATAATCATCCTCAATATGCAAGTCAAAAGATAGTACAATTTCCTCTTGCTTAGGATAAGGAAGATTTTCAAAGAATTCTTTAGGATTTCGGAAATTGTATGACTGAATTTGAGAATGCAAAAGTTTAATTTCATTTTCATAATTTTCAGAAATTATCTCAAGAACACATATTTTCGGTTTGGGAGAATATTTTCTTGATTTCAAAAGAAGAAATAAAGCTCTTAAAAAATCCTCATCAAGCTGAAGTTATAATATCTCATCCCTCAAAATAGCTAGTGATTGTTTTGTGAAATTATCATAATTATCATCATACTGATCATGTAAGTCTAAAAAATCTTCTAAGAACATTGATTTTCTTAGGAATAGGTCATTTTGTAATAGCTTGCATCTTTTGAGGCTCCAACTTCACTCCTTCCTTTAAAACAATATGAACCAAATACTCGAATTCTTATTTCCCAAAAGCACATTTGGATATTTTACATAAAAATGATTGTTCTCAATAATTTATATAACTTTTCCACGTGTTTACTAGTGTGGTATTCCCATGATTTATTATAAATATGTGTATTATCAAAGAAAACCAACACAAATTTTATAAGATGGGATCAAACAAAATTGTTCTTAAGTCGAGTCCGCTGGACTTCAAACGGCGAT
>CM076570.1:1576425482-1576555227 GCA_034641835.2 Pinus albicaulis
ATTTATTTTATCCGCATTATTTTTCCATTAACTAATATATATATATATATATATTATTAGGAAAATGGCATCAAAAAAGATTTATGTGAATGTTTTTGCACCTATGGCAGCAGCTCCCAAATCTACAGCTGCAGCTCGACGCACTATGGATACAACTCCCAAATCTAAAGTTGCAGCTGGACGCACTATGGACACTGTTGGACGCAATAAGGAAATTGTTGCACACACTAATAAAAGTCAAGCAAGTGGGGCACCAGGTTCATTAAAGCTTATTTCTGATTGGAAGAATGCCGAGGAAATAGATAAAACCGATTTCTCATGGTATCTTGAAGACAGTGAAATGGAGGCTGATATACACATCTATCTGATTTTTGGTATGATTGACTTAAATGAGCCATATGATGTGATGGGCAGAGTACGAGACATATGTATGGTCCCGAATACAAACACTATTTATGTTCTTGCAAGGAAGGCTCAGAAATGTGAGAAGGTTAGATATCGTCTATCAATCGTCAAGTATGACACAGATGAAATATCTTCAAATTTTTATGAAGAAATATCAAGTAACATTGCAAATAACATTGTAAGTATGCTTATTTTTATTACCTCTATGCATTATTGTAAGGATGATTCAACTTTTTATAAATTATTGATCATTGACATGTTTTATTTTTTTCATAGGATTTTGTTCTGAGTCTTTCAAACATGTTTGAAGGTATTTATATGTTGGTGCCAAATGTTATGGATGTGATCAAAACTTTCCACAAAGACAAAGCAGAGGAAAGGAGATTGAAGCAAAGAGCAATAGCTCGTGACACTACAACTGTACAAAGAGGGGATCAACCTGAAGAGGAGATTAGAACTGTTGTGCAAAAGGAGAAAACGGATCGAACACCAAAAAGAAAAATCGCCAAAGATGTCTCTCTTTTACCTCATGAAGGAGAGCTTGTTTATAAAAAAAACTGATATGTTATCCAATAAGACTAGGAAATCAAATATTGGTGAACCTGTAAAGGTCGTGAGCAGCAGTGAAGAACAAATTGAAAGCTCTCACGAAAGCAGAGAAATCATAACACCAGGTGCTGAGTTACAAGATGGCATTATTAAAACAAAACAAAATGCTATTCAACAAGAGTTGAGGAAGAATAAATTAATTCTTGGTGGCCAAACATTTGAGCTTAATGTTAACCAATTTTATGGCCCAGATGAAGGACAATCTCAATATCAAATTAAAAAGGCCCATCACCTACATGTACATAATCTAAAAACATTGTTCAGGTTCAATCCATATGAGCATGTGGTGGATTATGTGGTTCTTGTCGATCCATGTCAGGTTCCCAACAAACAAGCATTTGACAAGACAAAATGTTTTGATTATAAATATTATGTAATTGGAGGGAACCATTCGATAGAGGCTAAGAGACAATTGATTGCAGAATATCCCAATAACTATCTTTTTCAAACAGTGAAATGCATCATTTACGCTGGCTTAACAGAAATAGAATCAAAGTTATTGGCATGGGATCATAATGCAGATAATGAGTGCAGAATGAAAATGACATTCATCCAAAGGGTCAGATTTATTCATAATGAATTCATAGAAAAATGAGGTGGGGATAAGACACAAGTTAGTGTAGCATTTCGAAAGGAATGTTTAATGGAAATAGGTTATCAAATTGATAAAAAAAAAGCAAAAGATGGAAAATTGAATACAAATTTCTTCAGAGGCACAGATAACATTTTTCAGTTGGCATTTAGAACTGGGGAGGTATGGGATTTGATTGATGAGATTTTTGATCGGTGGGAGAATATTTCCATAAAAAATTAGAAGGTTAGAAAGAGTAAACCCATAATATGTACCAACAGTAAGGGGGGTCATGAAATGAAGCAACTTCCAGATGATATGACTATCACACCTTGGAGAACAATGCAAGGTGTGAAGGATGATAAATTAGTCAAATCAGTATTAGCTCGTGTGAAGTCGGGTGAATTATCAATGGAAGAAATGTGTGCAGAATTTCAAAAGTAAGTTTCTTGAATTATTTCTTATTTTTCTTTCATTATAATTTTCTTTTAAATAAAACATAATGATGTTGGTAGAATTTGTTATACATGTCATTATATTAACACTTTTAACTTGATTTATTCAATCAGAAATTTTTTATGAAAATACAAGAACACATGGTTAAAATGTTGAATGAAGATAGTTGGGATGATGTTGTATGCAACTACCCAGAAGCAAGTTCTACATCAACACTAAAAGAGTTTTATATTGCATTCAATAAGATATGTTGATTTATAAATTCATTTTATTCATATTTAAACTATTTTTATTTTATTACTTATATATATATATGTCATTAAAAATGTCGAAGAAGGATGGAAATGGAGTACCAGATACTTTCAAAAGCTTTATTGAAAAAATTAAGATGGAGAACATGAGAAGGAAGCGTCTTATGAATGTTGAACTTGATCCTACTCTTAATCATTACATTTGGAGTGGGCTCGATAGTGTCCAATATCAAATAATACAAGGTGACTGTGAAGACATTGCATCACTAATACCTAAAAGGGAATATGGCCTAGTTATTGCAGATATTCCTCATGGTTTCAATTTCCCAGACATTGAATATGATAGAGAACCATATACTTATCAAGCTTTTAGTAAAGTGGTTACGGGTTTTCAAGAAGTGACAACGTCACCACTTTGGCGATTTGTGACATTTCATTCAGACGCACAGTTTCCAATGTTATTAACAAGCTTCAAGGGTAAAGCAAACTCAAGGATGCAACTTACATGGTAAGAATTTGACATTGTATGTTTGATTCCTCCTAAATTTTTTTATTCATGTAAAATTTAATTGAACTTTTACTATGTTATGTTACAGGAAAAAGTCAAATATTGTTTCTTCCTAAGATCAGCCTATTATAAATTATTGTGAGTTCATCCATGTTGAATGTTGGGAAAAAGACGATAGCTATAAGCATATTATTATGAATCGAGTAGATGGGAAGAGTCATAGTCAAGTATTGTTTTATGATGCAATTGTAAGAAAACTAACATATGAGGATAAAGATGAAAAATGAGATATAGTTAACATTTATCAAAAACACAAGCATTGATTAACTATCTTATAGATCTATGTTCAAATGAAGGAGAATGGGTTTTGGATTTATTCTCAGGTTCAGGTAAGTTTTATTATACAAACTTAAATTTAAATATTGTCTTTTTTACTTTTTATGTCTCCATACTAATTTTCTTACTTATTTTTTTGTGCTTGATGATTAGGTACAACACTAGCATGTTGCCTACTAAAAGGAAGAAATTGCATTGCCACTGAGAAAGACCCAGTTCAATGCAAATTTATTCAACAAAGAATTAACGCTCTTAAATTCCTTCCAGATGTGAAGCAAGAAGTTGTTTTGAGGAAAGGAGATTTTAATGAATCACGTGTGGCAAAAAAAGTAAAGGAACCTCAACCACCATTATATGGAATGATTGGAAAGGGACACTTTGGAAGATTTGTTGACATGAAAGATCCATTAGAAGACGGCAATGATCAAAATGAAGAAGAAAATGTTGCGGAAGAAGCCATCAATGTTGTTCTAGATGATGTTGAAGATGTATTAGTTGATATTGTTGATGATGTTTAAGTTATGCTTGCAAACAAAGCTTATTTTTTAGAACTATTAATCAGTTTTACTTGTAATGTTTATACTTTGATATTTTATGAGAACAACCCTTTTTTTTGCAAAAAACATGTGATTGCTATTATTTTTTGACATAAAATTCAATAAAAATGTTATTTTCTTAAGTTTTTTTGTTAACATTCTCCCAAAAAATTAGTTTATTTAACATGTTTTTTCCAACAAAAAGTCTGTAAAAGTGTATTTTTTGCATTGTATTTATATTGAAAATTTGTATTTTTTTTTCATATGGTTCAAAATATTGGTTTTTTAGCGACAATTTTTTGATGTGCTTTGAAAAATTATTTAACAATACATAAACATGTAGAAAATATAAACTTTAGAATATTGACCCTTTTTCCATCTTTTATGTATGTGAAAAAGTGAAGATATCATTACAAGTTTTTATTTAAAAAATATATATTTTTTTATTTTTAAAACACAAGTACATAAATGCACTTAAAAATAAACATCTCATGGAAGAAGAAGACATTAGAAAATCTATAGTGTCAAAATCAATCCTATAAAAAAATGTTGGTGATGATACACCACCACTATTCAAAATCGACATAAAAAACATCACTTAAAAAAAAAATTAATTAAAAAAAAAACAAAATGAAAAAAACTTAAAGTGCCAAAAACATGCTCAAATTTTTTTTTCTTGATTCTGCATCGCCACTTTTTCAAAATCAGGTGTTTTTCTTGATACTTCAAAAAGTAGGTAACAATGAGGTTACCTATTTCATCGGTAACATTGTTCTATCCCTAGATCAAAATTTTCCTCTTACATTTTTATTGTTCAACTAATAATAGCAAACTTTATCCCTAAATCAAATTTTTCCCTTACAATTGTGCTACAACAATGGCAACATGAAAAAGTTGTTAGGATTAACATAATTTTTTGAAACAAGTTAGTCATCTTAAAATTTATTGTGCTTTATCCCTAAGGGTTAGTTCTAGTGATTTTATAATTCGAATGTTATCATTAATCTAGCATGTTGCACAAGTCCTCAATTCAATTCCCACAATGTTAATTTATAAATTTTATTCCTTCTAGAAAATCTAATAATATTACGATGCCCACAATGTCAATTTCTAGATTATATTCTATAACACTAATAATATTGAGATGTTAAATTCAATTGTACAAATTATCACAATTTAACTATCCTATCTGCCTCTCTTTGTACCTTTTGGGACAACTGCTAGTTATTTATTACTGTACACACGTTGCAAGTAGCATTATATCACGAGCTCATTTATTCTACGCATAGTGAATAACAGGGTTAAGGTATAATAATTTAGGTTTTAATTTTAAAAAATAGTCAATTAAGTAAAATGTTGGAATTTCTGCTAATTCCTAACACACAGAGGAATAAAAAATCCCTCTACAAACACAGAGAATTAAATAAAAAATTCATGCACAGAGAGGTGGAGTAAAACTCTATTTCATTAAAATAAAAACACTAACTGTTATAAAAGAAAATTTCCTCAGAACTGTTATTCTGGCTTACATTGCAAAAATTTTGCTAGCTGCTTCAAGACACAGCTCTCTTACAAATTTTGGCTTCAATACCTTTTTGAATTCATACAATGCATACTTTTTTTTAACTCTCTCTCTGGTCCTTCAACCTTCGGGATTTCATACAAAAAAAAATAGTCAACACACTGCTGTCTTTTTTTTAAAATACACAGTCCTTTTTTTTGTTTTTTCTCATGGCATATATAATTATTACAAAGCTTATATATATATATATATATATATATATATATATATATATATATATATATATATATATATATATATATATATATATATATATATATTATCTAGGTTTAAAAACTCTATGAATTAAACTTGTCGCTGGATATTAAAAACTTTTAAACCTTATGTTAAAACCTTAAAAACACATTCATCATGGATTTCAAACTTATAAGTCAAAACTCCATTTGATAAATTTATCGCATCCAATTTTCCCTTCGCTGACTAGGCTCCAAAATGTGCGATAACTCTGCCATTGGTTGGAAGACTATGACATGACGGATTTCAAAATTATATTCAAAACTGCTTTAATTGCTTATCGCATCCAATTTTGGATGGGTTGATGTCTGATTGGGTTTGTGCGATAAGAATGTGATTGGTTGACAATGGATTTGACGTGGAGTATGGGCTCCATGTGAGTTAATGTTGATGCATTCAAAACAAAATGAATGCGCGGTAAATGAAACTCGTTTGTGCATGGCGTTTAAGGTGGGTAGGTGAGGAATTAAGGAGTGCGAGTTGGCGTGGATTGAACTACGGATTTTCTCTACTGCAAAGGGCTACGCCTTTTAATATAATTTTAGACATGCAGAGATTTTTCATGGAGTGCATAACCAAACAAAAAATTCTATGCGCTGCTGTCCTTCGGCTTGAAAACATAAACTTAATTTCGTCCTCCTGTTTACATATTACAGTTGGAATTAATATTTCCAACATAAAATGTATTTACGTTCATCGATATTAGTATTAGTATTAGTATTAGGTTATAATACTTTTAAAGGATAATTAATTTTTAAATTATATTTTTGTGTACCTTTCTCATTTAGTAGATAGATAAGTGATTGAACAATGCTTTATTTTCCCACCTTTCCCCTGTACAAGTGCTATCGATGCCTAGTGGGACAGCTAGAACCTTATGGTTGGTTGGGTTAAAACCTTTGGATTCCATGATTCCTTTTTGTCGAATTGGTTCGGATGACCGGAAATACTAAAACATTCGACGCCAAATTGTTGGATATTTATCTTTCCCACGCCTTGCCTACACAATACCACTAGTTGAAATAGAATCATCAAAGAAAGAATCATAAACAACAATAAATTTCATGTTGAAGGATAAGCGATGGGAGAGTCAGGAGCTGGAGGGTAAAAGGAAGCTAAGATACTATAAGGAGGTGATCAACCCCACTCTTGATAATCAGAGTTATCTCTCTGTGTTGTTCAGCACTAAGAAAAAAATGAACATTGCTAAGATTAGAACTAATTCCCATGAGCTTCGAAGGGAGTGAGAACGTGAGGTGGTATATTCCCAAGACTCCTTGGAACCATAGAATGCATCATATTTGCAATTCTAAGCTGGTGGAAGATGAAAAACACTTCATTTTAGACTGTGTGACTCTTATCACATCCACTCTCAATTCCCTAACATCTGCCACACTTCCAATATTCTTAACCTATTAAGCCAACCCACCTATAACCATCTTAGAGTCCTTATTTCCCTTCTCTTTGAGCACTTATTTCCATTCTCTTTAACAAGTGCATAGTTAAAAATAGTTGATATACATTAAATATGTCATTCTCCACTATTTTTAAATTAATGACATTTATCAATATATATCAACAAATTTTAATTTAATAACATGTTAATATTAAATTATAGTAATCATATTAATATGAAATAATATACAATAAAATATATTCTAACTTTAATTTAATAGTCATGTTAATAGTCTTCTCTACGGTGCGACTGCGACATTCTTTGGTTTCGGGTAATTCACATTAAATTGGAACTTCATCTCTGCTGTGTGGTACGGTGATTCACTTTGCGGTCTCCGATGAATTGGATCCAGCTCTCTGGTATTGGATAATTCACATTTAATTGGAACTACAATATAACAGCACAGGTGATTAGATCTTTGGTCTTGGGTGATTCGGATCCATCTCTCCAGTCTCAGTTTTATTCTACCACAACATCAAGGTCCCAACTAAGAGAAGACTAAGATAGATCAAGATCGTAGATCTGAAGTCAGCATGACCCGCAAGAAAGGAGGGACTTAACATTGAATTCGACCACTGTGCTCGGATTA
Source organism: Pinus albicaulis (assembly GCA_034641835.2). NCBI lineage: Eukaryota > Viridiplantae > Streptophyta > Pinopsida > Pinales > Pinaceae > Pinus > Pinus albicaulis. Next base: position 1,576,433,016 of record CM076570.1, read on the forward strand.
GGTTTAATTGTTTTGGGCTAATATGGGCTTCGTTTAATAATTGGATGAGTCTGCATTGACGACATCAATTTACAGTTTGATTACTTGGTCAGCCATCTCTGAAAAGCAGTTTCCAAGCATTCGCACAATTAAAGAGTTCGTTGACTGGTTGCAACTTTGTATTAGGGCATGATTCTGAGCAAGATCTGTTAAATTTCAGACCCATTACTAGTTTACTTCCATAGTATGGCTCCCAGCTTCGCGAAGATAATTTCCGGCCCAGTTCCATCCACCTCTGAGAGTCAAGCTCCTGCCCATATTGTCAGTGAAGCCCCAGCTCCCATTGTGCAGGTGGTCAAGGCCTCACTGGATGAGGCCTTGAATTTTTCTGAAGCTGACTTAATTTTCCAGTTTAATGGCTTTTGGTCGCGGCTGAAAACTCTCCACAGTTGGATCTCGGAGGTATGGAAGCCTTTCATTTCTGATGAAATTAATATCTACCCCTGTGCTAAGGGTTTCTTTATAGTAGATTTTGAAAACTCTGAAAGCAGACAATGCATTTTAGATTTCGGCCCTTGGTTTTGGGAAAAATCGGGCCTATTCATGAAGCCATGGTACCCATCATTCGATCACTCAACAATAGTCATAACCTCAGCACGAGTTTGGGTCAGATTTCCAAACCTACCTTTGCATCTCTGGAATCTCTCCTCGCTAAAATTGGAAATGCAATTGGGAAATTTTACAGCAGGTGCCCAGAAACAGAGGTATATGTCAGAACCACCTATGCACGCATCTGTGTAGAAATGGACTTCAGTGCCGGATTCCCAACTGAAATAATATTAACAAGCAAAGGCTATGTATGGAACCAGAAACTCGACTATGAAAGTGTCATCTTCAGATGTTGATCCTGCTTTGAGACAGGCCATCTAGCCAAAAATTTCCTAAAATTCTCCCAGAAAAATTCTGCTAAAAAGAATCACCATAGATCTACATGGTGGGAAGGAGCACAAAAGGAACATTACACTATCATCAAGGAAGAATAGTATGTAGAAAACTCTGAATCACAAGAAATCATACAAGATAGAAACAACCCTCAAGACAAGCAGGGGGAAAGCCTCGCCCAACAACAACAAAAAAACGAACTCGACAGCCCCTCAAGCATCAACAATTATGAGGATTCAATTACCATGTAAAATAAATCTTCATTTAGCAACAAAGTAGATCTCCTAGATCCCAGATAAGACACGAGTGTCCCAAGAATCACAAGAGATGAAGGAGGTGCAAGATAAAGGAAGTTGGAAGATAGTAAAGAAGAAAAAGAAATCTACAACATCAATCTCGCCAAAAAAAACGAGAAGAAAAACAATTAAGAACTAAGAAAATTATAGGTCCAATAAACCAAAGTTTGGTCTCAATGGACATTAACATTCCACATAACAATTAAATTTTTTAGTCAATGTATTATGTAATTATTGAATTACACAATAGATAATTTAAAAATTAAAACCGTATGATCTACACTTTAATAACTTCGTTAGTCAACATATTAGGTAATTATTGGATTACGCACAAGATATTTTAAAAATTAAAAATTATTGGATTACACAAAAGATAATTTAAAAATTAAAACCATATGATCTACACTTTAATAACTTCGTTAGTCAACATATTATGTTATTATTGGATTTCGCAAAACATATTTAAAAAAAATAAATTGAATGATATATTGAAGACCTGTACATAAGCGAATGTCGGTAATTTTTTTTTACATAATGGGACAAAAGACTCAGCGCCCGTTCCCACTGCTTAATCATCAAGAATATAACAAGTGGTCCTTTCAAAGGGCAACAACCAGGTTGCGTTAAATGGTTGTTAGTCAAGAATTCTTTGACACTAGTCCCACCTCACCTCACTTCACCTCTGGAATTCTTTTTGATGCAAAAATGTGGGACTTGTACTATCATCACACTCACATCATATCTATATTTTTTGGTTACTGCTAACTCTACAAGCGTTTTACAGGCAGCGATGGGGCCGCCTCCTAATGGTGTCAAATTAGGTTTCTTCTGGACACAGAAAGGCCTAGCGATATCCACAGCTTCTTCATTACTAACTTTATCCCACAACCCATCCGACGCCAAAATTAAAAACTCGCAATCAAATTTTATTTCAATATTTTTGGTCTCTGGTTCAGCGGTTATCCATTCTTTCATGCGCGAATCGCCTATTTCCCTAGATACTGCCAGGGATCTCTGAACTCGCCAAACTTCGTGGCAGAGGTCCACAATTCCATTCAAATTCTATATCTATTGCCGCTCGTCCTCCCTTCCAGCTCGATGATCACATGTTAGTGCTTCAGAAACCCCATTTTTGTTGATAACTGCTCGATAGTCCCCAGCATTAGCAACCACCAAATTACCATCAATAATCAGGGCAGTGACGCAAGCAGTACTGCTTCCAACCTCCTGCTTCAAAAATTCTGCATCTATTGTTAAGTAGCCATCTCTAATAGCCTGTTCAACAATATCCTCTGTTTCATGTTCCATCCCGAGCATAGTGTCAAGAATGTTCTGTCCAATATTTTTGGCAGTGAAAGCTGCAGCCTCCCTCCTGCTACGACCATCAAAGATGCCAAAGAAGGCCTGTTTGGAATTTCCAAGAACATTGACAATTGCCTTGTGGATATCTTCCATGAATTCTCGCTTGCCTTTTTTGCAGGAAACCACATAATGAAAACCCTCCACATTAACCTCCATCAGCTGCTCCACGGCCAAGCACGACACATTGAGGCCCGGTAAGTGGGGTGGAACATGTAGCCTCGGCGGGCGCTTCCTTTGGAGCAGAGGAGTAGGGCACTTGTCGTCTAGAAAGGGGGAGGTGCAGGATCCGAAGAGGGAGGGATAATTCCCTGCTACAACGCAACCCATGTTTTTACAATCTGCGGAGTGTACTACTAGGTATATGTGCTTCAATTCAATTGAGTGTCTCGTTCGGAGCCTGCTAGTAGTTGTGGTTCCAATTGCGTTATCTGCTAAGAATTTATATAGCGCTCAAAGATTGAAGTCAAATGAGATATAGGTAACTTGAACCGTCAAAATATTGCTCCATCTGTAGTATCCATGTTACGGGATCCTTTCCATCAAAATTCCTCATATCCATCTTTGGAATATGGTGTTTCTTCCATCCAACATTAGAGTTTATGAAGTCACGATTAACATTTATTTTGTTCTCATCATGAGTTTCCTCTTCTATCTTTTCACCATTAGGAAACATTTCTTGTATCAACTTTTTGAAACCTTCCATGTATGATTTTAGATAATTCTTCATGTTTTCCATGTTGTATTTCAGTTTTTCATCGATCTTCGCTTCCATGTCATCCATCTTATCTTCCATATTAGCTTCCATGTCATCCATCTTAGCTTCCATTCCTTTCTTCAAACCATCCATCTTAGCTTCCATGCCTTTTTTTCAAAACTTTCATTTCATTTTTTGTTTCTCTTTGCGAGAGCGAAATTTGTTGCACTTGCTCTTGTAATTTTGATATGTCATGTTGCACTTCTTCAACTTCATGAGTCATTGTAGAGCCTTTTGGAGGCTTAATAGGTGTTGAATTATTTTTATGGGGCATTTTAGAACCCAATATTGATATCTATTCTACAATATGTCCTTGGAATCATTTCAAACTCATTTTTCAAACAATACTTATGAAATTTGAAAAAAAATACACACCTTTTTCTTGCTTTTGAGGAGCTAGATATTGAAACTGAATTATCTCTATGATTTCAGATCTTCAATATCTGAAATTCAGTCCTGTAGTAGCCCTATGAATCTTCTTTTGAATGCCACATGTTTGGCCTGATTTGGATTCTTCAAGGAAAATTATTCCCAATCTCCCACAAATACCTAATTATGGACTGGTTCAGTAGAGCAAACTTGTATGTCGTGGAACCTGTCACTATTTCCTCCTTCAGCTCTGAAATTGATACACATGAATATAAATTTCGTGTATTTATGTCCACTATTTACAGAATTCCAATCTGATGCTCAGAGAGAGAGTTATGACAATTTTCCACGATCACCTCTCTGAGATGAAATTTGGGAGCCTGAAAAAACCTTAACTTTAATAGAGCATATCTCCTAAACTATTACGAACCAATATCTGACATTTTTACAAACAGTTCCTAAGGATTTTAGCTTCGCATGACAAAAAATTCAGCTTCTGAACCTTCGTAGAAAAAACGTTATAGCGAAAATTCCACGATGACCTGTTTGGAGCAGCAAAACCCTAGAATCCAAAGCTTTGATACCAATTGTTATGAAACCAACTCCAAAAATAGAAGAAAAGAGAGATTTGTGCCTTATAATTCAGCCACTTTGAGGGGGAAATCTCCTTTACATTACTTAAATGAACAATTCTTGGATGATACAAATGAAAAAACCCCCTTCTATATATAGGAGTCCATCAGGTCACAATATAATCCTATATGACCTAACAATAATAATGTAAGGGCACAATAATAACAATATTGGGGCTACAGGGGTACAAAAATAACAATAAGGGGGATACAATAACAACAATAATGGACTACACTAGTAATATAGGGACCTAACACCTTGTTCACCACTTTGAATCCCCTATCGATGCCATGACATCACTACAATAACCCTTCTCCCTGCTTTCAATACTTCACCTTACGAATAACCTCCATTACCTCCATTAACCACATATGAACCATAATTGGCTATTGTCATCTTTCTTTTCCATTAGTTTTTGCTTATTTATTATGGACCCTCATCTTGTGACCAGACCCCTACATTGTTTTGGGGTTGGGGTCCTACAACAAATCCATTCTCTCCGCACAACTTCCTCCATGTGTACCTTCATGCAGCCATAAGCACTATCCATATGGATGGTGATTTTAGTAGCATTTCTACATGGAATCACCCACCATTACCACATCAACTACATAATCCCACAAAATAACGACACATGTCATCATTATAAGAGCCACGTTTTATGCATAGTCAACACATACAAGTGCAAATATATTAGATAGTTATTGCCACATGGCCCACTGACTAGAAAATCACATGGAACTTAAAACTTCCCTATGGATATTTCGACTTGGCTTTGGAAGGTCGTTTTCTCACTAAGACAATTTCACCATTTGGACTTGAATTTTGGTTTTTTTTTTCTCAAAGTGTATCTTTTTTTGTCCTCTGCACAATGGCATATATGCTTTTAAACTAATTTTCTCTCTAATGGAATTGATATTATTTATTCTATAAAAAGGTAGGCTTCATCATGATCATTGAAGATATCCAAGGGCATAATTTACTCATACGGTCTTGACTTTCAGTTCCTTTCTTCTAATTTAGATAATTTTTTCAAGCTCTATGTAGTGCCATGAATTATTTTAGCTAATTTTACTCTTTTATTTTTTATCTGCAAAATGGCTACTACTAATCCACATGATGTTTGGTTTACAAGAACTAGTATTCCTCTTAGAGATATACAAATACGGCCTACTAAGAAGTAAAAGTCTATTGAATCATACTAGAGGTATATCCCACACCACTGGCTATTGAAAAATGTGAAAAATGATTAAATCAAAATGATGAAGTATGGGGGCTCATTGGAATGCCTCTTTTTAGATATTTGAAATTTCTTATCTGGTCCCTTTAGACATAGGAAGCATGGTTCAAATTTGATAAATTATTTGTGAAAATAAATTTTATTTATGCTTATCAATTGGAAAGTTAGTTCATCTCTCTTGGTGAAACATAATTTTTCTAAAATAGAAGACTTCCTATCAAAATTGAAGCTCTTGAGAATCACTAAGCTAGATGATTAGGAATACGTGACTATTCTTTCTAAGTTCATATCTCCTTTTGATATTTTTATCTTGTTAAGGCCTCAACTAGACCTAAGTTTTTATACTTATGGAGTGTCAACCTCAAGCTATATCAAGATCCTTGGATCAATAATTTTCATCCTAAAGGTCATACAAATAATGAGTTCCAATAGATTCTACGATAGAGGAAGAAAATATGACAACTAGAGAAGAAACAAAGGAGATTGTATGCCTCAGAAAATACTTGAATATTTGCGAGAGAAACAAATTAATTACACTCTTCTTGCTACCAATACTTCGGGAATCACGTTTCCCAAGGATCCGAGATTCCATGATCAAACCAAACACATAAAAAATAAGTATTATTTTATTTGATATCATGTATAGGTGAATACTATTCATTTAATACACTGTTCCACTCATGAGAAAATCATAGATATCTTCACCAAAGAACTTGGAAGAGAATAGTTTGAGAAAATAAAAACGATGTCTAGGATTAAACACAATCCTTCTTCTTATTCAGGGTAGGGAGGTTGAATGTTAGACATAAACCCTTTAGGATTTTATTTCTATAAATATAATTGTAAAAATAAATAGGAGAAACCAAAGATGAAGAGACTCTCCAAAAATAGGAAAAATGGGTCACTCCATTGTATAAATCCAATTGCATAATGGCATTAATCCAGTTCATGAATTAATTATTCTGTCATAACAATTGATTAGCTAAACATTCTGAAGTTCTTCTTTTGGAAATCGTTGATTCTTGATCAAGAATTTTTGGAAGGTATTTTTTCAAATTTACTCGATGTTTAGACTCTATTATACCATTTAAAATTTTCAACCACCTTCCTTTTAATTCGCCTAAAAATTTCTTGATTTTTTTAAATATCTTATTTTGTGAAGTCCTAATGATCGATAAAGATTTTTGGAAGCCTACTTTATTTCATCATGATATTTCATCAGGAAATTTCAAAATATGTTTCCTTAATGGTTTGTTGAAGACTTTCAAAATATGTTTCCTTAGGGGCGGAAACGTGAAGCTCGGTTACACTTTTGTGAGAATTGGGGGCAGAAAATTTTTTTCGGCAATAGTTCGGCCAAACATTTTATAAAGTTCGGCCGAACTTTCTTAGAAAGTTCGGCCGAACTTTTGAGTCCGTTTAGATTGACGGCACAGTGACGGCGCAGCAAACAGAATTTTTGCCGGAGGTTTGGAAAACCGGCAATAGGAGTTCGGCCAAACTTATTTAAAAGTTCGGTCGAACTATGAGTTCGGCCGAACTTTTAAGTTCGGCCGAACTATTTTTTATAAATAAATCGCCCGCGAAAGCAGTAAGGTTACTGTTTTCATTGTTGGCGCGCGATTTTTGTTGCTCTGTTACTAATTGCCGCGTTGGGCGAGTTGCTGCTGTGTGTCTGATTGCCGCAACTAGTCGAGTTGCTGTTGGTCGTTGTTACGGGCGCCATCGTTAAAATCTGTCGGGTATGTTCTATTACATCCGCCATCATTAGTACAGTTCTCCTCGTCGTCCTTTACTGATATGTATGTTCAGTTTTTAATGTAAATGATTTGATAATTTTTTTACTGATTTGTTAATTAAAAATTTGTTAGTATATGTTATATTTTAGTTGTTTTCATTTATGTTTTTCATTAGCTTCAAATGCCCTCTTAAATATGAAATATCTTCGCTTACACATTCCATGTGCTTCGTTTTTATCATGAGTTTGTCATCTATCACCTGCCATGTAACCAAATCATTTGCTTGAACTTTCTCATTATCACATAAAGAAAGACTTCTTTAAATCATTTCAAGAAAATTTATCTGGAAACGGAGTCCATTTCATTTCCAACCAAGTTGTAGGCATTCCGATGCGGATGCGCAGTTAATGGTTTTGCAACAAGCCGAGACAATCCAAACGTTCATGCACTCATTATTGTAACAGTGTGCAATTCGCCCGGTTGGTGGTGAGACATGATTTCCGTTCTGTCTCTCATTTTCGGAGGGATTTGGCAACCCCTCTAACATAAGACGCCTCTGGGACATTTTTATGTGTTTCCGGCTTTCGATTATTAAGTTTCTGGTACTCTCTCTTCCCAGGTTGGATGGATGATGGGGCTGGTCCTGCGGTCTGTTTCTGGGGGGCAGGTTTCTCCCTCGTCACAGGTCCTGCGCGCCAGTTTTTGGATGTTTTTTGCTTGCGAGGATTTTTATTGCAAACGCTGCTGTTTCTAGCCATTTCTTCTGTCTATCTCATGTCTGTACATCTCTCTTTCCTTTTCTAGAAGTTGGTGGCTTTTATATTTTCGGGTTCGGTTCTTGTTACAGGTTTCCTCTGGATCCTTGTTCTTTGTCGTGGTATTATGTCGCTGTTTTGTATAGTTTTTTATGGTGCCAGCTTTCTGATCTAATTTGTGATTCATAATCATCATCATTTGGCTTACGTCGGTTACTCTTCGCTGGAGTTTATGGAGCCTATTACGTTGTATAAGACTGCTTCATCTTAGCTCTATTATTCCACTGATACAGTGATCATGCACTGTATCGCTATGTATCATGTACTGTTTTGACATTTTAATACAAAACAGCTGTTTTTTTCTTCTGAAAAAAAGTGATGGGAAAAAAATTATGATGCTTATAAAACAGTTCTGCAAATATAGAAAATCATATAGCTGTCATTTTTTTTATTGAAAAAAATATCTAATTAAAAATTGAGCTTCTTCTTTTTAGACAGTTCAACAAAACTTCCCTTCAGTTAAAACTAAATTTCAACACAATAGCTTCAAGATTAATTGGACAGTTCAACAAAAATTCCCTTCAGTTAAAACTGAATTTCAACACAATGTTTACTGATAAAGATCTGATTCAATCTTAACTACTATTTCCTCTCAAAGGGGGCTCTTTAACAGGGCTCTTTAACAGGGTATCCTCATTCGACAGGGCTCCTCCTATTTACCGGGGCTCCTATTTAGTAACTGTCTTACTACTGATAAAGATCTGATTCAATCTTAACTACTATTTCCTCTCAAAGGGGGCTGGTCTTTGAACTTTATTTGTGCTTTTTGGGTGGAACTGATCATCAGGGTGTTTGATGCCTTTTTCTATATCATCCTACCCTCGATTTATATGCATCATTCCTGTATTCTTCTTTTGACTTTATAGATTTCCTCATATCCCATATGAGGGTCATACTGTATATTTCTGTTGATTCTGTATCTGTTTGATATGGGGTTTTTTACCACAATTGGCCAGGGCTGAGTCTTCCTTTTATCCTGTTTGGATAAACATGGGCTCTCCCTCTGTGGGTGGACATATGTAATCGGTATATAGACTGTTTTCCCCTTTTAATATACTGAAAATAGTGTTTTTTTTTTCTCTTGAAAAAAAAATCTTGTAATATTATGTTTTTATTCACATTTATTGTTTCCACATTGCTATTGAATTAACCTTTTAATACTCTTCTTAATTGTGGACATGTGTTGGTATATTATGGTTTTAGGAGGAAGTTTTCCTGGCCAGTTATGCCATCAAACTAAAAACACATTTTGGTATATTATGCCATCAAACTGAAAACACATCATTTTTCTCCTTCAAAGAAAAAAAATTAAATTTCAATAGGCTTTAGGAAATTTAATTTCAAGTCATTTAATTTCACTAGATTAGAATTTCTTTCAAATTCAAGAGCTTAGAATTGCTTTCAAGTTCAATAGATCAAATTCATTTCCAAGTCCAATAGAATAGGATTTACCTTTATGTTTGATAGAATCAAATTTCAAAAACCTTTCATAGTATAGAATTAGAATAATTTGTTTCAAGTTCTGAATTCGATGCTTTGATATATGTAGTCTTTGATAAATAACGTGTTTGTGCTCATTTAGATATTTTCATTAATTGGTTTTCTTTGAGTATTGCAATCATTTCCATAGGTTAATTTCCATTTTTGATTGAGATTTAATTGCTTAGCATATATTGTGCAAGTGTACTTTAGAAGTATAAGAACTTGGATTGACATTTAATGCAAGTAATTTATCTCACAATTAATTTACCCATTAGGATGCTTTGACCTAGTAACTTGAGAGATGAAAAAGATCCTATCACATTAACGTGAGGATCCATTTTTACAATGAACATTAGGAAAAGACAATATTCATTGCAGTTGGTAATATAGTCAACTAGTAGACTATTCAATTATTAACAAAGTTGATGAAATAATGCAAGGAATTTAAGGTTGCATTTCAATTTTGAAAATTTTCTACAATAATTTTTGTAGGATAATTTGTTATACAATATCATTTTCATAGTTTACTTTTATTTTTATTTTTATAATAAAAATGCTCATACCTGTAATTCCAATTATATGGTTGGTTGTATTTCACAAATTAATTTTGATTATATATTTGGTTATATTTTCCAAGTATATTTATTCTTGTTGGACTAAGTATTTTTAGGATCACACACACACACACATGTTAATGCAAGTTTCCATAGTTATTTATAATTTTTATTTTAGAAAGAACCTTCAACCAAAAATACCCCTAAGGTTAGTCCCTCGTGTGCCCTTTGAGACACATTAGGTCATCCCACCAATTCATTCCCCATGCTTCATGAGTTGAAGGGTATCCTTCATACCCCTTAAGCACCCCCATTTCTCCCCACTCCATCATGTGATGTTGCCACCTCATCACGTAATAAGGGTTTAAGAACCAACGACCTCTTGTCTATCTATGTGAAACACAAACATTATACACAACATTGTCTCAATCTCCGACGATATCAAGATGTGTTGGTCACCATACATCATGCCTCAATAGTAGCACCACCACTTACACCAACCTCATATGTTGATGATTCCTCTTCCACCATTTATTATGTCACGAACTCGGTTAATTAGTATATGGCATGCCCTTGAGTGCTCTATATTAAAGACACTCATCTCATCTATATGTGTCCTTTACTCATCAAATACCATCATCACTGCATGCATCAAGTGACATATCCCCCTCATCAAGATCCCAATCCGCCTAATTTTGGATGCTCCTCATACACTAAGTACCTTGACCATATCAATGGAATGCCCAACTCCTAGCATGGTTCCCACCACACCAACACAACTATTGGAGATTCAAATGACCTCACCACTTAGAAAATGATAAAAAATTATTTCACCCCCTTGTACTAACAATACATAGAAAGAATAACATAATTAATAGAAGAGATAAAAATATGAATTAGAGAAAGGGATGGATCACATATTAAAGGAAATGTAAGCCAACCTAGGAAGAAACCAACTCTTCGCTCCCACTTCAAATAATTTTTAAGAGTAAACAATGAAAACAACAAATTGATCTATGTGCCAGATGTACAACATTCAACCATACCTATATAAAGAGTGTACAATGAAATTAATGTTGGTTTACTTCAACACTTGGAAAATATCTTGTTTCTATCCCATTTGTGGAAGTTATGCAAATATGAAATAAAGATATAAGGTTAAGAAGTTCTTAAAATTTGATGAAGTAGATGACCCTACTTTTGAGGATTATCCTATAGAGTTATAAAAGATGAATCAAGGGAATAAAAATGTAATTCATAAACATTTTCATATATTACTACTAATAAATAAAATATTATTACACAACTATATGCTAGATTTAGGAGAAACAACTGATGTAATTCCTTTGAAAGTGATGAAATAATTAGGCCTTACAACAACTAGGGCATATAGAAATGTATGTGCTATGGATCCTATGAAAATTGGGATGGGTAGAGTAATAAATACACATGTTTTGAAACTTTTTGAGGAGTAACTCAAAGCATGCATATATACAAAATGAAGTGGCTACTTTCTTCATATTCCATGAGGGACTATTGCTCTTCCTAAATACTATTCATTTCATGTACCTCTGAATTATTTCTAGTGAAATTAAATGACTTGAAATTAAATTTCCTAAAGCCTATTGAAATTTCTCCTTCAAAATAAGGATGCACTCCCATTTGATTCTCACAGATAGGTTGTAATCATGAGGCTCTCGCTCAAGAGTGGACCTTCACAAAATCTTGTGACATCTTGTCACAAAAAAAACCATCAAACTGAAAACACATCATTTTCTCCTTCAAAGAAAAAAAAATTCACATCATGTGAATATGTCCATGTACTCTTACATATTGGTGTACAAAACCATCAACCAAACACAAGTTGACAAAACATGCCTCTTCAAACAATTGACTCTTAAGTCAAATAATAGAGCTCATGTACTTTCAACATCTTGCTTCATGCAACATGCACCATACTTTGAATTTGCAAAGAAATTCATGAAACATAAAAATACATGCTAGGCCTTAATTGGATAAGAAATCTAACCATTTGTCAGCAAATCATTTCAATGGCGCTTCTTTTTCTTTCAACTATGTTGAATTTAGTTTTTAGTTATATTTTTAATTTTGGAGAAAATAACTATTTATTTCATGTGTAATTAGATTAGTGATTTCATGTGTTAGGGTTGTGGATTAAGGCATTGAAACAACACCATTATATTTCAAATTTAAAAATGATGGTTTGAGTCCTAGGTAGCTTAGAATCCTACTTGTTTTCAAAATAAGGATGCAATCCCATTTGATTCTCAGGGATAGGTTGTAATCATGAGGCTCTCGCTCAAGAGTGGACATACGCAAAATCTTGTGACGTCTTGTCACAAGCAAAACCATCAAACTGAAAACACATCATTTTTCTCCTTCAAAGAAAAAAAAAATTCACATCATGTGAATATGTCCATGTGCTCTTACATATTGGTGTACAAAACCATCAACCAAACACAAGTTGACAAAACATGCCTCTTCAAACAACTGACTCTTAAGTCAAATAATAGAGCTCATGTACTTTCAACATCTTGCTTCATGCAACATGCACCATACTTTGAATTTGCAAACAAATTAATGAAACATCAAAATACATGCTAGGCCTTAATTGGATAAGAAATCTAACCATTTGTCAACAAACCATTTCAATGGCGCTTCTTTTTCTTTCAACTATGTTGAATTTAGTTTTTAGTTATATTTTTAATTTTGGAGAAAATAACTATTTATTTCATGTGTAATTAGATTAGTGATTTCATGTGTTAGGGTTGTGGATTCAGGCATTGAAACAACACCATTATATTTCAAATTTAAAAATGATGGTTTGAGTCCTAGGTAGATTAGAATCCTATTTGTTTTCAAAATAAGGATGCACTCCCATTTGATTCTCACGGATAGGTTGTAATCATGAGGCTCTCGCTAAAGAGTGGACCTATGCAAAATCTTGTGATGTCTTGTCACGAGAAAAACCATCAAACTGAAAACACATCATTTTTCTCCTTTAAAGAAAAAAAAAAATCACATCATGTGAATATGTCCATGTACTCTTACATATTGGTGTACAAAACCATCAGCCAAACACAAGTTGACAAAACATGCCTCTTCAAACAACTGACTCTCAAGTCAAATAATAGAGCTCATGTACTTTCAACATCTTGCTTCATGCAACATGCACCATACTTTCAATTTGCAAAGAAATTAATGAAACATCAAAATACATACTAGGCCTTAATTGGATAAGAAATCTAACCATTTGTCAGCAAACCATTTCAATGGCGCTTCTTTTTCTTTCAACTATGTTGAATTTAGTTTTTAGTTATATTTTTAATTTTGGAGAAAATAACTATTTATTTCATGTGTAATTAGATTAGTGATTTCATGTGTTAGGGTTGTGGATTCGGGCATTGAAACAACACCATTATATTTCAAATTTAAAAATGATGGTTTGAGTCCTAGGTAGCTTAGAATCCTACTTGTTTTCAAAATAAGGATGCACTCCCATTTGATTCTCATGGATAGGTTGTAATCATGAGGCTCTCGCTAAAGAGTGGACCTACGCAAAATCTTGTGACGTCTTGTCACAAGCAAAACCAGCAAACTGAAAACACATCATTTTTCTCCTTCAAAGAAAAAAAAAATTCACATCATGTGAATATGTCCATGTACTCTTACATATTGGTGTACAAAACCATCAACCAAACACAAGTTGACAAAACATGCCTCTTCAAACAGCTGACTCTTAAGTCAAATAATAGAGCTCATGTACTTTCAACATCTTGCTTCATGCAACATGCACCATACTTTGAATTTGCAAAGAAATTAATGAAACATCAAAATACATGCTAGGCCTTAATTGGATAAGAAATCTAACCATTTGTCAGCAAACCATTTCAATGGCGCTTCTTTTCTTTCAACTATGTTGAATTTAGTTTTTAGTTATATTTTTAATTTTGGAGAAAATAACTATTTATTTCATGTGTAATTAGATTAGTGATTTCATGTGTTAGGGTTGTGGATTCAGGCATTGAAACAACACCATTATGTTTCAAATTTAAAAATGATGGTTTGAGTCCTAGGTAGGTTAGAATCGTACTTGTTTTCAAAATAAGGATGCACTCCCATTTGATTCTCACGGATAGGTTGTAATGATGAGGCTCTCGTTCAAGAGTGGACCTTCGCAAAATCTTGTGACGTCTTGTCACAAACAAAACCATCAAACTGAAAACACATCATTTTTCTCCTTCAAAGAAAAAAAAAATTCACATCATGTGAATATGTCCACGTACTCTTACATATTGGTGTACAAAACCATCAACCAAACACAAGTTGACAAAACATGCCTTTTCAAACAACTGACTCTTAAGTCAAATAATAGAGCTCATGTACAAATTTCCATATTTGTTGCATTTAAGTGTGTCTAACATTACTCTACTTTCAACATCTTGCTTCATGCAACATGCACCATACTTTGAATTTGCAAAGACCTGAATTCTCCACCCCCCATTAAAATGACCCTACAAGTTGATTCTTTCAGTTTTTTCACTCTATAAGCATCAACGTATGATTATGCATGATGGAGAATCTCTAGCGCTTTCCCTTGTTAATATATTTAACAAGGGAAAGCGCTAGATATTCTCCATCATGCATAATTGTACGTTGGATTTGGTGATAATTGTCTCCATATTTTGGCTTTCTGACCCGAAAAACATAATTATTTTAGAAGGGAGGGAAGGAGGGATGATCACATTGACTTGCTTGATGACCTGTCTATGAAGATTAACTACCTCAAGAACTATTTTTTTGCGTAGGGAAAGACACATTCCCATGTTTGAGCATGAAAACGTTCTTTGATATTGTTAATGCCTCTAGTGTTTACTTCTACAAGTTCTATAGGCAGAGTCTGTAAAGGGCCAGGTAGCCTCTGGATCTCATCTTTTATGAAAGGTGACATGTCTAGTAAATGCCCCTACAGTCAATCTCTGGAATGGATCTAAATAGAAGTTCTACATTTTAATATCTGTAAAACACAACAACTTTAAGGTAAACTATGTACATGTTCCATTCATCATGAACACAAACCTCACAAGCCTCCTTGGCTTTGGAGCATTTTCCATGTTTTCCATAACCAAGACCCAAATAATTAGGCCCTTCTTGAAGAACATTTGGCTCAACTATGCCTTGTACATGCTTGCCTTTAAAACCATTTACTTTCATAGCACATTTTCATCAAAAATTTGGACCTTATTCCTCTAATGTCTCTAATGTCTCTCAAAAGCACGTACACATTCATTTTCAGAGGAAATTGAAGGTACTCTAATGTCTCTAATTTCTCTCAAAAGCACGTACACATTCATTTTCAGAGGAAATTGAAGGTAGAAACCAATAGCTAATTCTTCTAACTAACCTTGACTAAAATGAGCTAAATTGTACTTTGATACGAACTTGATTTAAATTGTCCACCCCACATTAGGCACCAATGATTATAACCTTTAATGGGCTATCACTGGTTTGTAATCATTATCTCAAAATGACCTAGTAGATGAAAAATTACCATGTTTGTAATCATCGTTTCACACCATCTACATATGACCCTTCTACACATTATATGATTGAATTTATGGTAGGTCATCCCTTCTATCTAGACCATGATTGATTGTGACATTAGGTGAATAAAGGAAATTTGATAAGGAAGGGACACTATAAGTTTGTCCTCCTCCACCCACTCCATATTTAGTGATTGCCTATTTTTTCTCTTCCAACATTTTATTTTGGAAATTCATTTTGGTAGTTAATTCTACTAATAGTCACAACACACTTGGAAGTCAAAGAAATTGTTATATACACTACTAAACTCAATTAACATTGTTTGTTATTAGACTTTACAATAACAAACAACGTAGAGTTCATTAATGTAGTAGTGTATATGATAATTATATGTATAGTGGTGTGGCTATCGATAAAATTAGCTGCTAATGAATTTCGAGAATAGAAAGTTGGAAGTGGAAAATTGAGAAATCACTAGCTATGGAGCGGATGGAGGAGGACAATCTAGAAACTATCTTCTGCTTATAAATACATATTTTATTCACCTGTTGTCACAATCATTCATGGGATAGGTAGAGGATGACATTTCAAAAATTCATGCATATAATATGTAGAAGGGGTCATGTATGAGATGGTGTGAAGTGATGATGATTGACATGGTAAATTTTCATCTGCCAAGTCATTTTTAGATGATGATGACAAACCAATATTAGTCATTTTAAGGTTATAATCATTAACAAGAAATATGGGGAAGGAAATTCAAATGTCTCATCATGGAAATTATAAAAATTGTAAGGATGGGGTTATAAGCGTTATGGAAATTCTAAGTGCCAAATTCTAAGGAACAAGCCATATTTGCTTCTCAAAAACTTTATTTGATATGTTCTTAAAAAACCAAGTACAAATTTTAGTAATCCTAGAATCATGCTTTACATAAGGTAAAATTGGGGAACTCATGACTTGTACTATAGATAAAAAAACATTTACACTTACCAAACAATATATGATAAAAATTGACAAACTACATTTAAGCTTAAGCTTAAGGGGATATAATCATTCTTGCCTTCCATATAGATAATGAAAATGATTGTTCTAAGTCTCATGTTGCTTCTCATGTTATTTTATAAACCTTGGTTGGAAAGAAAAATAGGAGGGCTGAAATGTAAGAAATATAGAACATACTGGATTTAACAGCCCCAAACTGGATTTTACTCTGAGGTATTGATTTTTTGAAATCGATTTTGTGAATGTCGACCAATAGATATATATCATGGAGGATGAAAGACGAAGATCAGCCAAATCCCATATGGAGGCTCAGGGATCGAAGGATGTTCACGGTATTTAAATATAATCTTAAATCTCCATACATGTGTGTACATATGGAATTGATTTTTTTATTAACTTTGTGAGTGAAATTAGTTGTTAACAAGTTTCATATTTTAATTTTTAGGAAGCAAGAGGAGAAGGCTTTCTACTCCATCCATGGAGCGTGGCCAAGGTTCAACCGGTCGAGGTATGCCTGGTAGCAGGTTGGGGGAAGGGGGTGATATTTATTCCCCCGAAGGCCAGCAATCAACGGCTGCTGGTTCTCAACAGGGGCACTGTGGGTCTGGTTCTCAGCAGCGTCATTCTGGGGTTGGTTCTCAGCAGGGTCATATTGGAGATGATGTTAACCAACAACATCAAGGTTGCCATCAATTTCAATATTTTTTCATTAAATTTGTACAACTTTTTTTACACGTGTTTTTTCTAATATACGAAATTTTATATATATTGATGCAGAGGCTGAAAATGTTCAAGCCAGTGGTCAAAAAAGACGCAGGGCAGTGCGCTACATTGAAGAAGAAGGCTGTCAACCCACCACAACTTATCCGGCTGAGATTACTGATATACCATGGGAAACGAACATGGCGGAATGCACCTTACAAAGGTGTCAAAGCCTTCATGCAAAATTGCAAAGAGATCTGGAGTCTTTGTCTCTACTTGCTGAGAGTAGACAAAGCCTAGAAATAGTTACACATTCATTGAGTGAAATGGTAAAAGTGTACAAAGATTTGGGGCCAACCACTGATTCGTTTGTAGAAGTGATGAGAAAGAGAAAAGAAACAGTGATAGGTCCCGATAAATGGCAGGACATAAAACAAAGAGTTTCAAGAGATGATGCTAAGTCAATGTTTAATTATAAGGAAGGGCTAAAAAGAAAAATGTTGAAGGTGAAGTATTTCAAGCACCCAGACAAAGCACAATATTTGTATAGTCGACATCTTGCGGCCTTTGGAAGGCTTCCATGGAACGATGAGGTTCCTCTTTATTTTTCACAAATGTTTTATGCAGAATTTTTTTTGGGTATGAAACCCGACTATAATGACCTTCCTTCAGAATTTTTTGGCCCGGGGAGAGGTCGATTATATCAATGTAAGGGCGCTAAGCGAGATGTGGATTTGCCTCGCCCTGAGCCACCATTGGTGAGTCGACCGTCTCGAGTCGAAACCCTGCGATCAGAGATGGATGCGACTTCTCAAATAATTCGTGAAGCAAGAGATGTTATGATCGAAAATTTTCATAGCGGATTGAGTGGAGTCAATATTGGCTTAAATCGACAAAGAGCACATGAAAATGCACGTGCCAATTTTGTTTATCATACAGATGAGGAGATTTACAACATGAATGTTGAATATCTCCAAACATACGCAATAAATTGTCGCAATGGTTTGCAAGACCTAATTTTTCGTGAGGAAGAGGGCACCAGAACGGTATGTGTTAGTGACCTTAGGGTTTGAAATTATATTTACATATACATGTGTACAATTTGTAATAAATACATGTGCATGTACACATGTATACATTTATTTGTATGTGTACATTAATCTAACAAAAATGTATGATTATATGTTAAAACACCATTTGCAGTTCTCAGGCATGATGCGTGATGAAAATGTTAATATTACGTTTGGGACCTCTGGCTCAAACGATGCAGATGGGTCTGACCATCATGATATGTTGGCACATGTATGTTAGTGTTTTTTAAGTGACTCTAAAATAAATAATTGTTGCCACACATGTACATGTATGTATATATATAATTCGATAAAATGTTTTTACAGGTACCGATTTCGTCTGATGTTTTTGGGATGCCGGTACCTTCTTCTTCTTTAGGAGATATACCTTCTACTTCATTGGGAGATGTACAAGTATGGACAATTTTTCACAAGTTCAAAATTTATGTTACCTCAAAAAGTTCCATTAGAAATTGAGATATATAGAGAGAGATCTATATTTTGAGTTATTTAAAATTTTTGAATTTAGGTTCGTATAGAAGATTTTTTTAATCCGAGGACTTTAGCGACGGAGATAGGAACATCCACGGAATTTGAAGAAGTTGTCTTTAGTTCTTTTTTTTAATATTATTGTTCAAATAAGTTTATATATGTACACGTGCATTTTCATTTGAAAGTTTTTATTTTATATAAATTATTTATGTATATATATATTTATATTTAATTGTACAAGTATATTGTACAGGTTACTACTGCAGATGTTTCTATGGCAGAACCTGTTCATCAAATGGAGAGGCAACCTTACGAGGTATTGCGTGATTTTTTTGTTATATTTTTTTTTTTACATGAAGTTCTAGATATATATATTCTCATTCATTTTTATAACTTCAAATTTTAATGTTCATGTGCATTGTGTATGTAGGTGTCTTATTTACAGGATAGGGCGCTACCCGAGACCCAGACGCTAGAGCCTCCATTTGATGGACAAGATTTACAGTAGATTTGATTTGATTTCAAAATTTAGATGGTTTTAAAATTTGTTAAACTTGACACAGTTTGATACTCAAGTGAGATTTACAATTTTTGGACATATTTTATTACAATAAGTTTTTTGGACATATTTTTGGACATGTTAAATGTTTTTGTTGGATAGTTGAATTATAATTGGCATGGCATGTGATATTTAATGTTAAATGTTTTTGATTTCATTACAGTATATGTTGATTTCTAATTTGATATAATTGCATGTATGATGGTACATTAATTGTAAAGTCATTGGATTAATAGTGTTCATTGATTTCAGTGTTCTTTGGATGGTTTTAGTACTTTTGGCATGTGAATGTGAAGTAATGTTGTCAATTGAATTACATTTGACATGTGATATTTAATGTTAAATGTTTTTTTTGGATAGTTGAATTATAATTGGCATGGCATGTGATATTTAATGTTAAATTTTTTTGTTGGATAGTTGAATTATAATTGGCATGGCATCTGAAGTTTTTAAAACTACATGAATGATAGAATGTGAACCTACATTTGCACATGTGGTAAATTGAAATGTTACTTGTAACAAGACAATCCCCATTGATTTCATTACAGTATATGTTGATTTCTGATTTGATATAATTGCATGTATGATGGTACATTACTTGTAAAATCATTGGATTAATAGTGTTCATTGATTTCAGTGTTCTTTGGATGGTTTTAGTACTTTTGGCATGTGAATGTGAAGTAATGTTGTCATCTGAATTACATTTGATGTGTGATATTTAATGTTAAATGTTTTTGTTGGATAGTTGAATTATAATTGGCATGGCATGTGATATTTAATGTTAAATGTTTTTGTTGGATAGTTGAATTATAATTGGCATGGCATGTGATATTTAATGTTAAATGTTTTTGTTGGATAGTTGAATTATAATTGGCATGGCATCTGAAGTTTTTAAAACTACATGAATGGTAGAATGTGAACCTACATTTGCACATGTGGTAAATTGAAATGTTACTTATAACAAGACAATCCCCATTGATTTCATTACAATATATGTTGATTTCTGATTTGATATAATTGCATGTATGATGGTACATTACTTGTAAAGTCATTGGATTAATCGTGTTCATTGATTTCAGTGTTCTTTGGATGGTTTTAGTACTTTTGGCATGTGAATGTGAAGTAATGTTGTCATCTGAATTACATTTGACATGTGATATTTAATGTTAAATGTTTTTGTTCAGAAAATAGTTTAAGATTGATCACAAGAATTAAGAGAATGTATCGTCCCAACACCATAGAATGATCATCCATGTCAATGACTCTTAAGTCTATCTTTCCAAACCATGACCCTACTCTCACATGTGTGCCTTTCATGACACCAGTCACTGCTTTCATCCTCGAATTGACTGTCTTGAAAGCACTCAACTCTTTCTCGATGCTAGCCTTCCTCTTTCTAAGAGATGAAGCTGCCTTTCGACTTAGGAAGCTATGGGTAGCCCCGTTTCTATCAAAGCAGAGAACTTTTTCCTATGTACGGTTGTAGACACGAATCTCAAGTCCAAGGAACATTCATCATCATTCCTCCTCCTTGTCTTGCGCCTTACTTCTGCAATCTTCTTCAACATTTCCTCTTCCAATATGTCTTTCGAACTAGCCCTTGGCTTAACAGTCCTTTTCACATATCTCTTCTCATGAAGCTCCATAGAACAATCCAATCCTGGGTCTGCTTGAATTGGTTCAAGCTCTTTCCTTTTCGAATTCTGTCTAATTGCTCCAATACGACATATATTGACTCCTTCCAAACGAAGTGCACCAATCCTCATAGTGTGGTCGTCTTCTTTTCCAAGTGTGCCAACACATGCATTTTCTTTCTTCAAACTAATAGGTTTTGGATCAAGAAAGTCCCTCTTGATCTTATCTTCCATGTTCTTGACTTTAGCCTGCAACGTGGTGCTTCTTTCCTTCAAGTGAGCCCTTTCCATAAAGAGTTCTTGAAGTCTTTGTTCACCTTGTCGTATCTCCATGTCATGCTTTTCAATTTCAGCAGTTTGTCCAAATAGTCCATCCTTGGAATTTCTTGGGTGAAAAACCAAGTAGATTGAACCAAGTAGGTTCAATCTACATTTTGCATGTGATATATAATGAACTTTAAATGTTTAATGTTTTAATGTTGCACAATATATAATCAAAAGGGTTTTAAAACTTAAAGTTTTGGATGGTTTCAATCTACAACTTAAAGTTTTGGATGGTTTCAACCTACATTTGCACATGTGGTAAATTGAAATTATGTTACTTGTAACAAGACAATCCCCATTGATTTCATTGTATATGTTGATTTTTGATTTGATATAATTGCATGTATGATGGTACATTACTTGTAAAGTCATTGGATTAATAGTGTTCATTGATTTCAGTGTAAGCGCAAAAAATTATTGACAATGTAGAACGAATTTTGTGTTATAATAATTAAACCTAATAATATTGGAGAGCAAGAGAGATAAGGTATGGTGTTTACTACAAGAGTTCGAGCAGGTCATTCGGTGACAACTTTTACTGGAAACTTGAAACAAAGAGAATCTATCTTTGGCTAGGACATCATGTAAGATGCCTGACATAAACAGTAAAATTGTACTTGAAAGTTGAGATTCGGGCAAGTGGGGACAACCACTTGTTATCTCGTCCCTTGGAGGCTAGGCCATATGGGGACCGAATCTGACCTTACAAAATAAAGTGAAATAATTTGTACCATATGGTCGGAGAACATATACAAGAACAATTAATTTCATTCTATAATATATATATATATATATATATTATAATATATATATATATATATATATATATATATATATATATATATATATATAATATTTTTCATCAATGCACATGTATAAAAAAAACTACTTTCAGTTGATACTAGAGCACGTGCTTGTACTCAAACAATTTGTAACATGTGCAAATCACAAATAACATAAGCAGCTCAATTTTTAGTTGAGTACTGGAAGTTCTAAAACATATTTAATCCAAAGATAACAAATTGTTGGACACTTCACTCAAAAAAATTCTAATGGAATTCCATCTTCAATAATCCGTTCATGATCGGATTTTGACATTTTCCATTTTTTAATTTTCGATTTTTTCTTTGATTGAATTTCTATCAACTTTATGCGTGCTGCACACACCAAGTGACTATATTGACAACTTATGGAATCAGGTTCATAGTCTTCAAAGTAAAGAAAGTCTCCGCTTTGACGAATTTGTTTGAAAAAATAACCTTTCAGTATAATAGACCCTCTGTCATACTGAAATCCATGATCATTATAGTCTTGTAATAATTTCATTTTTCGTTCAGTGCAACACATCAAATAATACTTCACATTTTCATCGTTGTCAATAGGTGAAATTACAGCAAAAACATCTCCTGCACAATAAAATAAATATAACATTTAATTATGCATATTTATATTTATTTCTAGATCTTTAAATCATTAGAAAGTAATTCAAATGTTACCTTCTCTAACAAGATCAGAAACTCGATCACCATCGGATGATATTGTAGTTTCCTCTGAATCCATTTCTTCAAACATTTCAACAGACATTTTTCCCTTTTTATTTATCTCTGTATGTTTCCAATCGTTCACATACATTTTGTTTTCACAAACGTCATTGGATTTTGTGTTGTCTATGCAAACATCACAAAAACAAGAATATTTTCTTTTATCCAATGCAAACACATTTGTGGACGACTTTGTTTGAATTGAATGCAATTTTCGAGTCCCTTTTATTGTTCCAACGTCATTTCGAATTGATCTATTTACGTCTCTGATTCCAATATGCCAGAAAAACCTTTATATGGAAAATTAAAAAAAAAAAAATTTGTAAATATGATACAATTAAAAATAATCATTGCATGATGATCATTGCATGATAATCATCAAAAAAAAATTAAAAATAATCATTGCATGATAAATGTACAATGTTTAAAATTAGATTTCCAATATAAATTAAATTGAATGTACCTTTTCACTTCTCTTGATGGGTTAATCTCATGGCTTAGAGCATTGTTGCACCATTGAACAACTTCTTCAGCGTTCACAAGTCGGTGTGCAGAGTGGTTCATTTGATATCTTCGAAGTACTCATTTTATGCATGCTCCTGCACCGTCATGCTCTCCTTTTCCATGGCCAGTTTCAAAGAAATTCCAACAATGTTTAATGCATGTTTTCTTATGAAGACGACACAACCAAAAAAATGATCGTGCAGATTTGAATTGACCTGCGCATCCATCTGACCATATCCAATGTTCATTGAATGTTATTCCACGATTTTTCAATGAATCATAAATTTTTCCAAAACAATGTTGTGCAAAACATGTATCATGTGTACGATCGTCACTGATATAAAAGTGATATTCTTTAATGATATGTCAATTTTCACTCGTACTTTCTATATGATCGACATTTTTTTCAGCATGTCTATATAGAATATGGACGAGCATGGAGACTTGGTCAGAGTGATAGTATTCACTCTGAATTTCTTTTTGTGGAACAAATGTGTAGTTTTCTGCAAAATCAATCACTGAAAAAATGGTCCCTGGTGAAAAAACTTCACGAGATTTTTTGAATTGCAAGTCTTGCCATCGAGATCTATGGGAATGCTTGGTGTATTTGTAAATTTCCGCCTCAAACTTTCTCAAAAAATCTATCAGAAAAATTTCGTCTTCTCGTAATTCGATTCTTTTAACAGTATCTGCACCTTGAATCGATGTACCTATATATTCATATCTCTTCCATTTCACTTTCATGTTGGACAATGATTGATCATTTATATCAATACGATATTTGTTTTGGAATTTAGTCAAATTTCCACAATCATCGCATTTTTTACCACCAACACACTTCTTTTTGTAAAATAGTTCATCGCTTTCTCTTTCACATAGAATTTGAGATATGAATTCATGAATAGTGGAAGGAGGAGGTGAATCCTTCCATAATGTTCTACCAAAATCGAGGAATGTGTCATAATATAACTCAAATTCCACATGATAACGGCAACAACAGGTGTCGCGTACGGTGATAGGTTTTACATACCATGGTTTTTGTTGAACAAAAGCACTGAGTGAAACATGAATTTGAGGATTCTCTTCTTTGAATTTGTTGAATAACTCTATCTGAGTGGTTTCCAAGAGAGGTTTTTCATGTTCTTCGTATTGATTTCGTGCTATTCTTCTTCGCATCACATGTCTTGCAGTTGGTGAAACACGCGAATTGTTCTTCCAATATTCATATATTATTTTTTTAACGTCTTCTCCAAGTCTATCTTTGTATGGTTGCCTACAAATAGCTCTCCAACAAGCGAGTTTATCATTTACATCTATTTGCAGTCGAAATTTTCGATGTTTGTGCAGAGTTTTTCGCGAGGTTCCCAGTGCTCGTGCCATAGATGTTATCATACGATTCTCTTGAGTACTTGGTGAAACCATTTCCATCTGTATTCCTCTACGTATATTTGAAACATCTTTATCTCTAGATCTCTTAATTAAATTTATAGCACTACTCATATTTTTTATTACCTCTTCTTTCATTTTTTTATCTTTGGTTGATTTTTGAATACCCAATAGTGTCGTCGCTTCTTTTAATTTCTTTGATGATAGGAGACCTTTCAACATTTGAGCTTGAACTGTCACCTGTTCATTTTTGAAATACTCTTCAAAAATTTTATGGACACGATATCGTATAAAATGGTCAGGTTTTTTATCTCCATATGTGTGAGTGTCGACATTTTCTAACTCCTCATTATCGATAGTGATTTCATCTGTACATATTCGAAAAAAAAGTACATATTCAATAAATTACTAAATTAATAAATATGTCAATAAATATTAGGAAAATTTTAAATATATCAATAGATCATAATATTTACATTTACATACCCGCTTCAATTTCTCCTTGAGGTTGATTTTCTTCTTCAATATTTTGAGGAGTATCTCTGTCTGTTTACATTAAACAAAATATTTTTCAAACTAGTTCATCAAATAAAAATTAAGCTCACATTTTACATTAGGAAAGTTTTAAATATATCAATAGATCATAATATTTATATTTACATACCTGCTTCAATTTCTGCTCGAGGTTGATTTTCTTTTTCAATATTTTGAGGAATATCTCTGTCTGTTTACATCAAACAAAATATTTTTCAAACTAGTGCATCAAATAAAAATTAAGCTTCACATTTTACATCAGGAAAATTTTAAATATATATCAATAGATCATAATATTTACATTTACATACCTGCTTCAATATCTGCTTGAGGTTGATTTTCCTCTTCAATATTTGAGAGGGCTTCTAACTTTCTTTTGCGATATTGTCTCATCTCTTCTCTACGTTCTTCAAGATCTCTTTTTCGATCAAATTTTCTCGTACAATTTCTTCGATTTCCCATGATAATAAGGTATGAAGTTAAAAAAAATTCCTTCAAAAAATTAGACAATAACTCAATTACAAAAAATATCACAAAATATTTAATTTAAAAAAAATCAGTGTAAATTTTTTGTAAAAAATATGTACTCCAATCCAAAACACACTTTCAAAAATTTGAGAGAAAAATGTCTTATAAAAATGAAAAGAAGCTTAAAATATTTACTTTAACACAAAACACGTACATACCTCCAAGAAAAATCACGCCGCCTCCAAGAAATGTCCTCCAAAAAATTTCTTTAAACTCAAAATTGTAAAATCAATTTGCTTTCAAGAAATGTTCTTAAACTCAAACTTTGAAGAAAAGTTTTTGAACAAAGAAGTTCAAAAGATTTACTTCAACACAAAACATGTACATACCTTCAAGAAAAATCACGCCGCCTCCAAAAAATGTCCTCAAAAAAAATTCCTTAAACCCAAACCAAGAAGAAAATTTTTTGAACCCAAACCAAGTCTTTGTAAAATGAGATGAAGTGCGAAATGTGCGAAAATTGTGAATCATTTCGCGCCAATTTATATTGACGCGAATTGTGTTTTTAGTGGGGGCTCCGAAAATTTTTGCGGCCGACGGAGAGTTACACAATAGTTCGGTCGAACTATTATGACGTTAGATTTAACGAGTTTGAAACGGAAAACATAGTTCGGCCGAACTTGTTATCAAAGTTCAGCCGAACTAACGCGTCACCATTACGCAAAAACCAGGCTCTGAAAACGGTTCTGCAACTTTGGACTGATTAAACTCTATGAAATGTTGTTAATTAACTGTTGGAACTAAGACAAGCATTTTCAGAATTGAATCTACTTTAAGGAAATATAACTTTTATGGAATTTCGTAAACGTTTATTAATTTTAATTATTTTTCTAAAAAAATGGGTGCGAACAATTTCTAAGGGTCATTGTGATTCAGTGAAATAAAAATTTTGTATCTCCCAAAATACATTGTAAAAAAAATTGAAAAAATTATGGGGCATTACATTGGTCCGTCGACTCTAATGGGTAGCTTTTAGATTTTTAGTTTATAACTTATATGTTAAGAAATTTTTTGCCACGCGAAACATATCCAAAATACGCAGTTTTTCGTAATTGGATCAGTTCAAAAAATTCTAGTAATTATGATATGCATCCATTGGCTTTGTAAATATGACGAAAACAAAGTAGACTCTGTCTAGATTGTTGTAACACATTTTGTTTTTTCAAAAACACAAATTTTCAATGAATACAGCATTGCGACATAACATGACTTCTTATGAATCCTTTGATTGTTAAGAAACACACACTCAAAGAAATGCTAAGTTGACATATCAAATCTACATAAAAAAATTTCAAAAAATAAGTAATAGAAAGCTAACAAAATTTCTCACAACTTTTATTTTTATCGCAAAATGAAATTCTACACAGAAAAATTGTTATAGTTTGCAGAAAGTTGAAGAACCGAAAAAAATGAAAAAATTTTCTCAAAAAAGGGCAAAAAGTGTAACCCAGCTTCACATTTTCACCCTTAGTAAACATTGTAATGTTTCATAACCATTACAAAATGTAGTAGTTTGACATAAGTAAACCATCGTGAAGACCATAAATGTGGCATAACAATTAAGGAATGTCATAAAGAAGACTAATGAATGCCACAATGTGATGTAAATATTGAGAAATGTTGTAATTTGATAAAATATAATCAAGATGAATGTCACAATGCAATATATGTCTGAAATTATAACTATTTTAGTGTCATGATGCAACATAATTGTTGAGGAACATATCAAACATTACTCTCCAAGAATATTGCAATCCATTATAAACCTAGAATAATATAGTGATGCAACATAATCCTTAATGAATGTGACAATGTCACATAACCATTCAAAATAATCTCAATCTTGCATAACCTTTCAATTCCAAGGAAGCATAACCATTAAAGAACATATAAATCTCACACAAGTTAACCAAGATGAATGTCATACTGTTACATAATGATTAAGGAACATAAAAATTCCATGGAAGTCAACCTAGAAGAACATCACAATATAACATAACTATTAAGGAATGTGATGGTCCTACGTAACCCTTGAGGAACATTAAATTATGACATAATCCTTTGTGAATGTCACATTTGAGGCACAACCATTAATGAAAGTTTAAATGTGACATAACCAACATTGAATGCCACCTTGCAATATAATCATTTATAAAATTTGCAATATGAGAACAATTTATGAATGTCACAGCATAACATAAACATTGAGGGATGCCATTATAGGACACAACCACTAAAGGGTGCTAAAATGAAAAATAATCATTTAGGAACATTAGAATACAATGCAACCATTGACGAATGTTAGAATGTGAAATAAGAATTGGGAATATAAAAATTCAACTACCCCCCAACTAAAATAAACATTGCAATGGCACATAAGAATTAAGTAATGTTGCATTTGAATATATAGCTTTAGGAATGTTTTAATGCAACATAAAGATGTTATCTACCTGTGAGTACTCTAATATGACATGATCACTTTATGAACCAAGGTCAACCAAAGTTAACCATATTCAACCAAATTCAAGCATAATAAACCATATTTAAACATGGTGAGCCATAACCAAATATGGTAAGCCGAAATAAACCACGATTAGTCATAGTCACCCATATTTCCCCATGGTTAATTATTCTCAATGATATAGTCAAACATGCTTAAACATAAACAATCACACTCGGTCATAACTAAACATAGTTAACCTTGGTCATTGAATTCAACCATGGTTACACATTGTTATCCTTAATTAAACTTGGGAAATCATATTCAAACATGGAAAACCATATTGATACCTAATGAACCTTCGACAAACATAATAAACCATAATTAACCATGGTTACATTGTGTCCAATGATGATCAACTATCACAGGTTAGCATAACCTTTGAGGAATTTTATAATCCAACATAACCCTTGAGGAGCATTGTAGGGAAACATAACCTTTAATGTATGTCACATTGCAACATAACCCTTAGTGAAAGTCATAATGTGATGTAATTGTTAAGGAATGTTGAAGTTAACTAGGATGAATTTCGTAATGAAACATATCCATTGAGGAACATATAAATTCCACATAAGTCAACCACAATGAATGTCATAGTGTGGAATAACCATTGAAGAATGCCACATTAACCCTTAATGAAAATTTCAATATGACAACTATTATTGAGCATCATAATGTGATATGATGATTAATAAATGTTGTAATCAAACATAATAATTGGTGAATGTCAAAGTGCAAATAACAGTGGAGGATGTCATAGTGCAACATAACCATTGAATAATGTTTACATAACCATTAATGAATGTCATAATGTGATGTAACGATTGTTAATATATCAACTAGAGATAAACAACCTAAGTTGAATGTCTTAGTGTAACATAAGTATTAAGGAATGCCATAATCTAACATAACCCTTTAATAATTTCACAACCAAAACATAAGCTTTGATGTGGGTCATGATGCAACATAACCATATTATCCACCTTTGAGTATCAAAATATGACATGATCATATTATCAACCATGGTTAATGAAATCCAACCATATGCGAACATGATCAACAACAATCAAACATGGTTAAACAAACCAATCATTATTAACCATAATTAACCATAGTCAAACATGGTCAATCACTTCTAGCCATAGTGAAACATATTCAAGCATGATCACCAAAATCTAACTTTGTTCAAATGTGGAAAACCATAGTCAAACCTGCTTAATCATATTCAGATATGGTCTGAGTTGGCTCAGCATAGTGAACCATAACTAACCATGGTCAAACTATAGTCAACTATAGTACATCTTGGCAATCCATGGTCAAACCATAGTCAATGATGGTTAACCATTGTTAATCATCACCAACAATAGTGAGACATAGTTACACACATTTAAACATGGCTAAGCATGGTTTAGCAAAGTCATCCATTGTCAACCACAATCATTGATTGTCAACCAAAGTCAATCATAGCGAAACTTTGGTTAACAATGGTGAAATATAGCCAAACATATTTAGTTGTAGTTAAGCACGATCATCCCTAACAAACCATATTCAAACATGGCCAACCATTACAAATTATAAGCAACCATTGTAAAACATAGTCAACAATAAAAAAAATTTCTAAATTGGTATACTCCTATTATTAATACAAGAGTTACACCGAGGTCTTAGCGTTCGAAGTTCTTGCCCAATGAAGCAGCATTCTGTCAAATAAACACCTTAAGACTAACCAAAAGTTTTCAAAAAATGGACCAAAAACCCTATTAAGAGACTGACAATCCTAGCAAAGCCGCCCACGTAGGGGAAACCAGCTATGAGACATAGTGACCGAGATAATAGATGGAAGATCATAAGCTCCAAAGAACAAAAAAGCAAACCCAGACTTATAATTAACCGTAAAAAACCTGAAGGTGCTTTCCGGAAACCTGTTATTCAGGGGACTGTTCTTCAATGATACGGCAGCCATAGTCGTGGGTGTCTTCATCCTGCATCTGGAGGTCATCGTGGACCTTGGAATCACCATCCTTAACTTTTCTCAGGCTACCTGGAGTTCCTGTGCCATGGACCTCATTGCCGCAGATATCCGCTTGCTTCAAATTGGGGACGGGAGAAGAGGACAGAAGATCGTTGAGGCCCTTCTCCTTAAGCTCACCCACAACCTGAATATTTTGCTGCTCGGAGTCAGCGTGTATATCAAAGGTGAAATTAGCGACCATGGTGACACTGCAGTTGGCGCAAGGAAAGCGAAAATGCGTGTTGTGGGAGTGAGCAGGGGGGAAAGAAAGAGAAGGCATGGTATGGGTGAATCCCCGGGCCGAGAGAGAATGCTCAGACCTCTGGCCCCGGCCACTCCGAGTATCCGGATAGCGCCCAGTGAGAAACTCAAAAGAGTTAGAGGTCGAACCAAAGTTAGAAGAGGAAGGCAGACGAGCAATCTGTCCACGACCTGCTCCTCTTTTGGACCTCATACGATGGCGAATTCTCGGCATGTTGCAATTGGTAGTCAGGGCACAATGCGATTCTTCTGAGCAGAGGTTGGAAGCACAAGCAAAAAATGACGGCAAGGGCGTATGAGGAACAAAATCACAAACAGAATGCCAAATGGACCGGGAGTTGCAGAGAGGGTTGCGAGTATAATGGATACCAGGCTCAAGTTCAAGGCAACTGACGAGAGCGCATCTCTTCCCAATGCCAGACCGAGACCATGGATCAGTTGCCGCCTTGGAGCATCTAGCCTGCAGAGGAGGAATAGAAATGCATCGAGAGTGAGGCTTCATGTTTTAAATGCTATGAGTCTATCTTGGGAGGACGCTCTGCATTAAAACGGCATTAAAGATGATCACTGGGATGTAAATACAAAGAAGACCAGTGAGCTGGGTGGCGGTGGCACCAATCCACACGCAAACCCGCCATATCTCCCCATGCTCCAACGTACATGACTCTTTAAACACCCGTATCCAGGGGATGAAGGTCTTGTTGCACCAGAAGTGTGCATTCTTGAATGAGCTGAGCATGATCCGAACTGTGTAAGGGTCCAAAGAAAAAAGGAACTTGTTGAGTGACACCATGATTAGCCAGACAGTCCGCGACTTTGTTGGCTGAACGTCGTATGTGCTTGAAGGTGATGGTGCGAGGAACTCTGAGCCAAGCTTCAATTTGTTCTAACCTGCTAAGGAGACACCAACTCGAAGCAATCTTTGCTGCAAGAGTGCCTGATTGGATTCGAATTGCAGCTTCAATAAGGATTTGGGAATCCCCTTCAACCTCCAGAGGAAAGAGGTTTTCTTGTTCAGTTATGAAAATGCCATGCCATAATCCTTCGATCTCTGCAGCGTTATTGGAGTCCCTTCCAAGAGAGCCCGAGTAGAAGTGCTTAACAGAGTTGTCCTCATCTCAAAAAATGCCTCCAAAACCAGCCGGGCCGGGGTTACCCTTGGCTGCGCCATCAAAGTTCAACTTGAAAGAGCGAGGGGCAGGTGGAGACCAAGATAAGGGAGAATCTTTATGAATGGAGTGTATGGCCTGGGTCGGAGCGGAGGGAGAGAGTTTCAAATTCCATCTTTCCCAAATACGGCATTCCAGGGGGGAGGATGGCATGTCTGAATCCTGCCAATGCTTGAGGGCCAAAGTTTCTTAGAGGCTCTGCTGAAGATGCAACCAGAGGATGTCGGGAGGTGTGCTTTGGTTTTGAAAGATTCTTTTGTTGCGCTCCTTCCAAATAATCCAATAGACAAAACCTGGAATGAGAGCCCAGAGAGAATTAAGCAAATGACTTCCATAGGGCTGCGCAGGCCAATTCCGGATGGTGTTGACCGTGTCTCCCATACTTCTGCTAGATCTTCTGTTACAGATTTCAGTGCACTCCCAGATTTGAGACGCCAGAGGGCAAGTATCCAAAAGATGCAGAATTGTTTCAATGTGATTGTTGCAATTGGGACATCTCGAGGGCCCAATGAAGCCTCGTTTTAGTAAATTGTCCCAAGTGAGGATGTGTTGTTTGCTGAGGAGCCATATGAAGGTTGAAATTTTAGGCTAGATACCAGGTTGCCAAACATGGTTCCATAGAGTATCTTTCGGGATCTGCCTGGGGAAAAAAAGCAACTGGAAAGCTTCTTTGGTGGTGAAGTATCCTTTGGGATAATATCCCCAACGCAATTTATCCCTTTGATCGGAGACTTTTATTCTTCTGATTTTTAGTTCTTGATCAATGTTACACAGTAATTTGTCACCGTCCCTACCATTCCCCGTCCCGCACAATGGAGGACCCATTATGTGACCTGTGAACACTGTCATGCCTTGAAAACATCATCAATGCATCCCTCTGAGTATGAGCTTCATTTCCCCTTGAGACATCTCCTTGCAAAATCCATGAAAAACAGCTCTTTTTGCATTAGCGCGGGTAGACAGTTCAGTGCTCGCGCCAATCAGGGAAATCCTGTAAAGAGGTCGCGCCACTTGGCGCTCTGTCATAGAGCAGCAGTCGCGCCACCCATTTTAGGGACTGTTTTTTAAATATGGATGGCGGAAGTTGAGTTCAAACAAACTCACAACCATTGCCTATCTTGAGTTGGGAGGTTTGGCTGCGGGAGTTCTATGGAAGGGAAGTGGTTTTTGCCACCTTCTATGGAACCTTCCTTGTTGATAGGGCCAATCCCATAATAATAGGGATCCCAACTCCCTCCTTCCCCATCTATAAAAGCTTGCTCAGATCCATGGCAAGCTAGTCTTGAAGTGCTGAAGCTTTTGCATCTCCCTATTCCCAAGTGCCTTTGTGCTGTAAAGAATCCCTTCTTTCCCTTAAGGCCCATTCAAGCGAGGAGACCATTGTTACGAGACTCTGGAGAGGTTTCCCTTTCCTTGGCGAGTTTTGCGAGACGTGGACAACCGGAGACCCGTTCGAAGGAAGCTGCGACGTCAGAACTTGGTTGTAACTTCTATTCGTTTATCACTTTAATAGATGACTATGATTATGGTTCCACTCCTTTTTCTATCATGTTAATGCGAGTAATATCTTTTCTGACAGATGTTTAGTTACGTATGCTGGTTCCTATGCATGTATCTGTTCGTTTCTTCTGTGTGCAGGTGTTCATCCACGGAGATCGTGGAAGGATTGTGATCTGCCAGGGCTGAAGGATGGGGACATCTCTTCTTCAGATCTAGCGTTGGAATCCAGGTAGGCTCTTATCCCAAGTCTTTCATTCGTAACTAGGAGCTTGCGTCATAGCATTGTTTGTTTGTTGCTAGACCCCTGCTGGGCTAGTAGGGATCGCCTCTGTCCGCAGAGGGGATTTACCTCCTCAACAAATTGGCGACTCCGCTGGGGATCGTCCGGTTTTCCTTGTCCCGTTTATGATTGGTTCGCTTTGATTGTTTCTCCTTGCTTGATGAACCTTCTCGGTTGGATTCTTTCACTATTTTAGCTTCTTGGTTTGCTTAGCTTGTATTGGTCTACTTTCAGAGTAGCTTGTTTTTTAATTTTTATTGAAGAACTCGACTGGCGCGGGTTTTAACCCGACAGTCGCGCCACTTGGCGCTTGTTGCATTTATCTGTCTCGCGCCAATCTGCCTCTGGCGCCAGTTTCAAGTCCACAGTCGCGCCACCCCTGTGACTTTTTTGAGTTTCTTCATTTTTTAGCTTTCTGAGCTTGACCAGTACTTTTCTTCTTGATTTTCTGATTGTCTGAGTGTGTTGGAGTCTTGTTTGACTGGAATTCACCACTATCCTTTGGTTGTTTGCCTCTATCTACCGATTTCACGATTTGAGCCCTAGGGCATCTAGTGGCTTAGTGAATCGAGCCCTCCTTTGGAGTTTTGGTGTCTTGATTGTCCTGTCAACTTGTTCATTGATTCTCCACGCTCTCTTACCAGTCTTTGATTGTTTTTCTGTGTCTTTTGAGTGATTGGTCATTCCTTCATTCAGAATTCGTTTGCCTTGCTTTGGACCTAGATCACATGGTCCATCGGAAGTTTTCGAGTCTTTCTTTGCTTTGAGGGACTTTGGGTCGATTTAGAGATTTGGTTGCTTGCTTCGTTGAGTGAATGTTGTTTGCTTCGCTCTCTTAGATATCATTTCTCAAATTGTTCCTTTTGTTTTCAATGCACATTAGCCATTAAACATTGAAAATCAAAAAAAAAAATAATCTCTTTTGCTTTTGTTAAATTAGTGCAAATTGTGATCTTTTCCATATTGCTAGTGATTAGTGTTTGAATGAAAAGTGTGCAATTGCATTAGTTGCATTAGAGACATTTTTGTTTGTATTCCGTTCATTTCGTTTGCATAAAAGCTCTCAACTCTCATTTAACTAGTTTTCATCGAACGAAATGTTGCACCGTGGCATATAGCTTGCATTTAGGAGACACTACATACGATAGGGCCTGGAAATTGAAACTTAATTGAAGATCAACTGTAAATTCATTCAATTAACCTAAGGCAACATTGGAACTTAACGCAACATATTTAGAAGGTCTAGGCTAGAGACGTGTTCCGGCGTCGTTAAACCTAGTAGCTGTCATTCGCCTGTTGGCTTTAGACAGCACTAGTACGGACTTGCGCTCCCCGTACCGTCGCGTATATAAAGGGAGACCCCTCTAGGTTTTCAATCCTTTATCCACAGGAAGCCGAGTCTGCCGCCCTATACCCGTGATACACCGAACACAGCATTCGGGGAGACTACCTGCACGTACGGAAAGTCCTTGGTCGATTTCTGTTTCATTTTGAAACCAAGGTGTATATTGCAGTTCACGGATATTTGGTACACCCTTTGTGCCTAGTTTTTTCCTGAGCAGTCATTTGGTCTTTTCTGACTCCCTAAACTTGAAAAGATCGTCAAGCGCTTGTCCTTTCACGCTTGTGTCAACTCTGAAAGAGATAGAGTCATCTTTTTATCGTTTCTCGACTCTTGAAACATGAAACGGTAGAACTTCTTATTTTCCAATGTGGTAAAATTAATCCCCCACGATTACACGCCTGCTTAGATATTGCTTGTTGACCGTTTGATCGTGTGCCCTTAACTCGTTTTCAGCCTGTGTGTGGTTTTGAGTTTGATGGCAACTTTTTCAGAGTTCACCAACCAAGGAATCCCCTCAGAAGGGAATCCTGGTCATTTTTCTCCTTTTGGAAATGTTGGTGCTCCTTACATGGCGACGTTGTCCCTTCCCGGGTTAACTGTTGGGTTTCCTGTTTGGTTGTTCTCAACCTCTGTTGTCCCGAATAACTCCGTTACTGTTCAGTCAGTTCCTCCGACGGAACAACATCATGTTGATTCCAAGGTGGACCTCTCCCCTTCTTCGCCTGTTTCTGCGTCCTCATCTTCTACTTCGCCTGGTGAAAGCCTGGATTCGAGTAACAAGGTGGCTAAGAAGAAGAAGAAGAAGACTAAGAAGAAGAATTCTGATAAGCGAGAGGCTAAATGTACAGCTACTGTCCCTAAGGAATCTCCTCTCGATAGTCCTTCCAACCCTCCTCGGAAATTCAAGTTCCCATGCATGTTGTGCACGGGAGACCATCTTCTTCGAGACTGCCCTGGCATTCCCAAGGTGCTCGAAGTATGGTCCAACGGCTGCCCACCGTTGCCTTTGGCTTCCGGGAGTCAAGTTGGGGGCACGTCTTCAGCTGCTGTTGATAAGGACTCTAAGAAGCAGGGTAAGATCACCAATCCCTGTAAATTGTGTGAAGGGCACCATGCCATTCACCTTTGTTCTTATATGGATGAAGCCAAGCGAGTCTTGGACAACCCAGTCGGTTCTACACCACGCCTTCCACCTGGTTATAATTGGCTTTCTGTGAGTCCTCTACCAGCCGATCCTATGGTTGGTCAAGAGTCATCCTTGGTCGATCCCACTCCCCCAGAAATTCAAATTCACGAATCCGGCCCTGACCAACCATTGGTCGTAGGATCGGTTGAACTGGCCCCGTCCGCGGTGCACCAGGTCTTTTCTGTCGAGAGTGGATCTCACACCCCTCATGTCCTTCTGATCTCTTCAGATTCTTCAGACTTGGAGAAAGATTCTCCTGTCCCTGTGCTTCAAGAAGCCCCTCCTCCGCCTCCCATGATGGAGGCTCCAGAGGATATTCCTCCCGCCTTCGAGATGGAGGTCATGGAGGAGGCTTCTGCTTCCGTAACATCAGGGGAAGACCTTCGCTTGTCGATGGTAGCCCCTCAGAGTAGTTTGGTCGCTTCCTTTGACTGGAATCGATTTGCAGGATTTCGCCTTCCGTCTTATGTGCCTTTCGAGATCACAGTACAGGCTCTTGGT
This sequence comes from Pinus albicaulis, assembly GCA_034641835.2. Taxonomy (NCBI): domain Eukaryota; kingdom Viridiplantae; phylum Streptophyta; class Pinopsida; order Pinales; family Pinaceae; genus Pinus; species Pinus albicaulis. Next base: position 1,576,469,778 of record CM076570.1, read on the forward strand.
CTGGTCGTACCTAGCACCATTATAGACGAAGGTGCCTCTGTTAGTATTCTGTCTTCAACTACCTGGCAAGCTTTCGGTTCACCACCGCTTGCGCCTGTTACGCAGAATCTGTTGTCATTCAATAGAAGGACCAGTCAACCATTGGGGATCCTTCCAAGGTTACCAATTACTTTGGGAGGGAAAACCGTCCATATGGATGTGATGGTCGTTCCAGGCCCCTTGGATTTTCATCTGCTCCTGGGGCGCGATTACACCTATGCCATGGGAGCGCTTGTCTCCTCCCATTTTCGTGTGGCCTGTTTTCCACATGAAGGACGGATTGTGACCATTGATCAGCTGTCGTTCTTTGGTCCCAATGTAGCATCTGGTCCGCCATCACCCCCTCCTGGTTTTTATCAACCCGTTGTATCTGCTCCACCGCAGGTCAACTATGTGGCTACTTACCCCGTGCATGTGCTCAGTGATGATGCCGTAGTGCATAATGTGCTGGGGGCATTGGGTCCTGACTTCCAGGATGTTTCCCTTCCATCAGGAGTGGAACTCTTGGAAGCGCCGCCTTCTTGTTCATTTTGATGTAAGTCGGTTAGAGCATGGTTTCCTCCCTGGGTCAAGCTCTTTAAAAAATGAAACTCGGATCTTGGAGCATAGTTCCTCCACTTGTGTCAAGCTCCTAAAAACAATGAAACAAGCTGTTCGAGGATAGTTCTTTTAAGTGTGTCAACCTCGTTAAAATAATGAAACACAAGCATATTCAATTCGAGTTTTGTCAGTTTCAGCTCAAATCTCGTGTGTGTTCAATCTTCACTCCATTTTCAATCGAGTGAAGCTTGGGGGGCATGTGCCTCGATTTGAGACAACATGCTGGGGGGCACGCCCGTCTTTCTTATTATCAAGCATAGTTTGTGTTTTAAGCTTGCGTAAAAATAAAACTCGTTTCAAGCATAGTTTGCATATGTGTGTGTTCATGTGTGCTTTTAAGCTTGCGTAAAAATGAAATGTGTGATTAAATGCATTGCGTGAATACATTTCGCATTGGGTCGTTTGTTATGTAACTGATACATTAGATTACATCTGTATTAGACATTTGCATGACATATAGAAAACATCATCACATGTAAAGAAAGATCCATCCAAAATAGTCATATGTATATATATATGTGTGTGTCGAAATGTTTGCACAGTGTGCATCACAAAACTCAAAAAATATACATAGTCGTCTTAGTACATCCGGAGACGCTATGTCTCTCAAAAAATAGGTGTAGCTAAATCCTAGAGACTAATCCGCATGGTGCTCATGATAGCACGTCACTGCACGCACTAGCCGCCTCAGGATTCGGTGGAGCCAGTTTGGAACTCCCACCGTATGGCGCTGGTACTCCATCGGTACGTCTGACAGTCGGGCATAGTCTGGGATCCCATGGACGATCCCCTCGAGGTTCTGAACCAGTGCCTCTCCTCCGGTGCCTTCCCCCTGGATCTCAGGGGCAAGTTGTGTCCTCCGGGAGATAGGAGACATCCCGGCTGGTCTCTCAGGTCCTACATCTGCATGCATATATAATTGTGTTAAGACAAGTGTGTATTAACAAAAAAACATATAAACATGAAATCAAAAATATGAGGTCTTACCCAGCTCCTCGTCCCAGTCGTCTCCTTCTAGTAATGGGAGATCTGGGTCCCCGGTAAATTCAGTTCCCGAATAGGGCCAATCTTCCACAACGATCAGTTGGCGCCGTAGCCACCTAAAGAACTCTGGCTTCCAGGACATCTCTTGGCCACCTCCAGATCTGGGCATCAGTTCTGCCCAGCGAGCCATTCTCGGCTCTCGTGGTACCGGACTCGCCACATGGGCCTCTTGGCCCTGGAAGGTTGGTATGCGTTCCAGAATGAACGATACCAAGATGGAACCATACCCAAACTGCTTCAGTTTTCCCTGTTTGCACTTTGTGAGCTGCCTTTTCATGTTGATCGTGACGGCTGTTGCCCAATCATACAGTCGGGGACCCATGCATTCTGAGGCCAGTAAGAGTTGAGTCTTTGTAGCCTCGTGCGGTGCCTGCTATCCAGCAGCACGCGTAATGGTGTGGAGTACAACTCTCAGTGCTAGATCAGGGATGGTTGAGATGTATACCTTCTTACTCCCTGTTCCTGTTTGTGCCCCACGGCACACCCGCGCCATTACTTCTTCCATCTTCTCCCCTGATGGTCTGCTCCCAGTCAGTACAGGGATTGGACCCCTGCGGGATAATCCAATAACGAAATAAATGTCAGTGACCTCCAATTCCAACACCTGGTCTCGTATTCTGAATACTTGGTCATTTTCATCCCAGAGGTTGATCAGATATTGGAGGAGCTCAGGCTGAGCTCGTAAGCATGGCGTGAGGAAGAACTTTTGTAAGCCACAGTCTCTCAGAGAATTCATACATGCTTGGCTTTGCATGGCCTCTTCGTCCTCATCTCCGTGTTCTCGTTCCTTCCATTCGATTGCCTTTCTGACTGTTTATCTGCATTCACATGGTCCAAAGCCCCTGATTAGATCTTTTGTGAGCTTCAAAATTCAAGAAATTTGGCATAAATAGCGGAATTTTAGGCGAAAATTTGGGTTCCGCCGCTAGCGCGACTGTTTTGCTGACAGTCGCGCCATGTGGCGCGGGCCCTTTGGTAAAAAGAGCTCAGTGGCGCGGGTCCGTGCCCGATACCCGCGCCACTTGGTCCGGCCCTAAAATTTCAAAGGTGCCCTTACAGAGCTGATTTCTAAGGGGAAATCATTAAAAAATGCATGGAAAGAAAGAGAAAAGGAGCGCCTCTTACCTGTCACAGACGAGACGCTGAATAGTTGCCTGGATTGGTCGCAATCACCGTCAGAAGATTCTGCTCCAAATGGACCATTGTTGCTCTCCACAAGGTAAATAGTAAAAAGTAATTTCATTTTTACCATTAGACATATTTATAACTTTTCGACGTTAAAATGAGCTTTAAAAGTTAATTTTTGTCAAATATTTGCATGTATTATGTCGAAAATGGATTTTACGCTTGTTGGGTATGTGCAGCGGCAGGTTTTTGACACTTAAAAGGTGGAAACGAGTTGTATTTTATACTTTTTCGGACTCGGTAAATACACGAAAAAGTCACTCTGGAGTCATCTTTCAGCTCTTTTCTGACTCTCTAAATATGAAAAGATCGCCGAGGCCCTTGTCGTTTCGGTCTCGTTAAAATGGACACGAATCGACATTCACCCAGTATAAGTTTAACCCTTTTTCGGGCTGGGCTGGATCGATTACGAAAAAGGAATACCCTAGCCTATCGCGACTAGGAGGTTTTTCCGGATATTGTTTTCTACCTTTTCGGATATGGGGAACTATTTACGAAAAGGGACCTGTGGAGTTTTCTTTTCCGCTGTCTTTTCAAACTCTCTAAACATGAAAAGACGCCGAGTTCTTCCTTTGTCAGACTCGTTAAACCCTGATGACATTGGATTTCGTCGAAATGACGTTCTCCGAGTTTCTCCTTCCTAGGACTCGTTAAATGCACTAGGGTGGATTCGCCCGAAGGGCGGACTTATATCACAAGCATATGCTATCCCCTTCAAGCTTGTTATCAAAAATAATTGGGGTACTCGCCAGAAATGGTGGGGGAAAAAATGGAACCATCATCGTTGTCGTCGGCAGTATGTCGCTCTTGAACATGGCACTTGTCTGCATTCGTGTCGGGTTGGGGACATCTCATCTCGTTGCTTCACTTTGCTTCCATGGGTTTGGGTAATCTCTTTTGACCTCTCATCTGTTCACTGCCTCGTCGCCATGACCTTTGATCCGTTGATGTCAAATACTGCCAAGTCCATTGTCGTGTCGTTCATATGTTCAAGAGAACTTGGCCTCTGCAAATATCAACCTTCCTCTGTTTCTCATATGGTCCTAATTCACAACAAAACATTATGTTCCTCTATCTCGTGTCGATGATGTGGGAATCATTATGGCCCACCTTCGATCAAGGTCACTTCCTGTCGACTTCAACTCATTATCCAGGAAGTTGGTCTAGAGACTCCTGATGGTACCTTGGAGCATGCATGCCTCAATGGCAGGTTCGTCGCATTCGACGTGAATTTTACATCATTGACTTCCGATCGAATGATTCTGCGGGTGTTCGACGTCAACTCATTTATTCACACGCCGTAGATTGTACCTGTAGTACCTTGAGGACCATTGTCATTATTGGTGGTTTCTCTCGCGTCTGTTAACAGCTTTCGTCATTGGCTGGTAATCAGACGATGTTCTTGCATGTTCGACATCAGCTCACACATTCACATGCTCGAACTTGTACTTGTTTGGGTCGAGATGGAGCGCAAGACCCTGGATTGTGTCTATTGTAATCCAGGCTGCGATTGTGGATTATTGTCATGACTCAATGATTGGATGGCTGCGACCATACCTGAGTCTATTTGTTTGATCTTAGTTGGATGGCTGCGCCCATACCCTAGATCCGGATTATAGCATACTCTGTTCGGATGGCTGCGTCCATACCATATATATACATCATGTACTTGAGATATCAGTTGTATCGTTCTGTGCAGGTTTTCCGACGGCGGGCCTTCAGTTGGACATGTTCTCGTAAAGCATTTCACCCCTCTCTCTCTCGGACCTCATGCTTTAGGGGGCATCTGTTACACAGTAATTTGTCACCGTCCCTACCATTCCCCGTCCCGCACAATGGAGGACCCATTATGTGACCTGTGAACACTGTCATGCCTTGAAAACATCATCAATGCATCCCTCTGAGTATGAGCTTCATTTCCCCTTGAGACATCTCCTTGCAAAATCCATGAAAAACAGCTCTTTTTGCATTGGCACGGGTAGACAGTTCAGTACTCGCGCCACTCAGGGAAATCCTGTAAAGAGGTCGCGCCACTTGGCGCTCTGTCATAGAGCAGCAATCGCGCCACCCATTTTAGGGACTGTTTTTTATATATGGATGGCGGAAGTTGAGTTCAAACAAACTCACAACCACTGCCTATCTTGAGTTGGGAGGTTTGGCTACGGGAGTTCTATGGAAGGGAAGTAGTTTTGCCACCTTCTACGGAACCTTCCTTGTTGATAGGGCCAATCCCATAATAATAGGGATCCCAACTCCCTCCTTCCCCATCTATAAAAGCTTGCTCAGATCCATGGCAAGCTAGTCTTGAAGTGCTGAAGCTTTGCATCTCCCTATTCCAAGTGCCTTTGTGCTGTAAAGAATCCCTTCTTTCCCTTAAGGCCCATTCAAGCGAGGAGACCATTGTTACGAGACTCTGGAGAGGTTTCCCTTTCCTTGGCGAGCTTTGCGAGACGTGGACGACCGGAGACCCGTTCGAAGGAAGCTGCAACGTCAGAACTTGGTTGTAACTTCTATTCGTTTATCATTTTAATAGATGACTATGATTATAGTTCCACTCCTTTTTCCATCATGTTAATGCGAGTAATATCTTTTCTGACCGATGTTTAGTTACGTATGCTGGTTCCTATGCATGTATCTGTTCGTTTCTTCTGTGTGCAGGTGTTCATCCACGGAGATCGTGGAAGGATTGTGATCTGCCAGGGCTGAAGGACGGGGGACATCTCTTCTTCAGATCTAGCGTTGGAATCCAGGTAGGCTCTTATCCCAAGTCTTTCATTCGTAACTAGGAGCTTGCGTCATAGCATTGTTTGTTTGTTGCTAGACCCCTGCTGGGCTAGTAGGGATCGCCTCTGTCCGCAGAGGGGATTTACCTCCTCAACAATCAATATCCTCAAAATTTTCTCCTTGCCAATCTTCCTGCCAAGTACCTGCTGAAGTCCATTGTTGAAAGCCTTGATAGGGTTGTGGCTGCCAAAAATGATGTACTTGGGACTGAGCAGTTAGCTGAAGAGTAGCCTGCCAATTTGGTTTGTGAAAGAGAGTGGCCAACTTGGGGAGTTGCTGCCAGGAATCTTCCCAGAGTCTCGTCGTGGTTCCAGAATGAACTTCCCAAAAGCTATGCGCTTGGATAAAGGCACAGTGCTGCTTAGTTGCATTCCAAATTGAGGACCCTGGGGCAGTAGTGGTGATGTGAATGAGATCCTCCTGGGGACAGCCCGATGTATATTTTGAGTGCCAAAGACGGGCCCAGGGTGTATTTGGTTTAGAAAGCCAGTTCCACCATATTCGCGCCCCCATAGTATTATTGCTTTGAACAGGGTCTCGCAAGCCTAGCCCACCTTCTGATTTTGGAAGGCAGACTTCAGACCATTTCATAAGAGCCCATTTTCTGTTAAGACTCGAGGAGCCCCAAAGAAAATTCCTTTGAAGATTGCGGATTTTTTTAAGAACCCATTTAGGAGCTGCCAGAATAGAGAATAGGTATAAAGGCATGGCTTGTAGAACATATTTGATAAGGATGAGCCTGCTGGCAATGTTGAGCGAGCGATAGGTCCAAGAAGAAAGTCTTGCTTCCATTTTGTCAAGGAGAATTCTCCAGGATGAGTGTTTAAGGGCTGAGTCAAAGAGGGGAGCTCCTAGATACTTCGAGGGAAGTGAAGCGATCGAAAAGCCCAGGATTCTAGCAATGTTGCGTTGGGTAGTGATGGGAGTATGGAAGAAGAAAAGCTGGGATTTCAAGGCATTGAGCGTGGTGCCCGAGGCAGCGGAAAAGAGATCCAGCAGGGACTTGAGGGCTGAGGCCTCTTGAACAGAAGGGTGATCGAAAAGCATATTATCATCCACGAACTGTTGATGAAAAATGGGAGGGAAATCATGAAGAAGGATGCCTTTGACAGTATTGGAGGAGACAACATGATGAATAAGGTGACTAAGACCCTCAGCCATGAGAACAAAAAGAAAAGGGGACAGGGGGTCCCCCTGACGAATTCCTCGAGAGGAGCGGAAAGGCACCGAAGGAGAGCCATTGAGAAGGATGGAAAATCTAGGTGAAGAGATAAGATTCATGATCCAACGAGTCCAGGTTGCACTGAAACCGAAGGCCAAGACCATTTGTTTGATGTAATTCCAGCTGAGTTTATCAAATGCTTTAGAAAGATCTAGCTTGAGAATCATACCTGATTTCTTTAAAAGCTTTAGAGAATGTATCACTTCATGCGTTAGAATGATTCCGTCCAAGATCTGATGCCCTTCCACATACCCTGTCTGCTCAGGCGAGATTAGAAGAGGGAGAAGGGGTTTTAGCCTGTTGGCAATGATTTTGGAGATGAGTTTGTAAATCACATTGCAGAGCGCAATGGGCTGATATTTCTCCGGAGTGCTGGAGTCTTCTTCTTTAGGGATGAGAGCTAGAAAGGTCGTGTTTAGAGAGGGAATAAGCCAGTGCATTTCTTGTGATTCTTCAACCAGCTCCCATACCTCTGATTTGATTAGCTCCCAGAAAGCGTGAAAAAAATTGGCTGTAAACCCATCTGGCCCCGGCGCCTTCCCATCTTCTAGTTGCGCCATGGCTTCCTCCACCTCTTGGGGTGTGACTGGCCTGAGTAGCATGTTGTTGTGTTCTGCGGTAATTATTTTAGGAATGTGTTGCACGACAGAGTGAATGGCTTGAGTCCTGTCTCCTGGGGGTTCACTTAAGATGTCCTGAAAATACTGTTTGAATTCTTGTTCAATCTCTTCATGAACTTCGAGTCTTTCTCCATGTTGATTGTTGACAAAAGCAATATTATTGTGCATTCGTCGTTGAATGGTAGACTTGTGGAAGAATTTGGTGTTTTTCTCTCCAGATTTCAGCCATCTAATCCTGGATTTTTGCCTCCACAAGGTTTCTTCTTGTTGTCTTCTTTCTTCGATTTTGATGAGAAGTTCTTGCTCCTGTTGAGCGTAAGCTTCTGATCTACCTTCCGAGATGATGTGTTGTTGCAGGTCGCTCATCTTCTGCTCAAACTCCTTTTGATGGGCAAATATATTACCAAACTGTGAGCGGTTCCAGGATTTGAGAGCAGTCTTGAGATACTTGAGCTTTTCTTGAAATTGATACATCTTGGCACCAGCTGGTGGGGAGAAGGAATGCCATGTTGTAGTTACCACTTCTTTGAAATTTTGATGAGTGAACCAGAATGATTCGAAGCGGAATGGTCGATTGCTTCTGGAACCAGGACGTGACCACTGCAGCAGAATGGGCCAATGATCAAATCCTGCGTGAGGTAAGATGGAGGATTGGAAATCCCCACCCAAATAGATTGCATTATCGGACATTAAGAAGCGATCTAGCCACGAGGCAATACGTTGAGTCCCCTTTCTTTTATTGGTCCAAGTGTGTATGCCGTTGGAGGTTTGAAGGTCCATAAGCTGATTGTTGCTGATGAAGTCTTTGAAACCAATGCTTACCTCTTCCAGCCTGGTCTTGCCCCCAGATTTTTCCTCCAAAGCAGTGATCAGGTTAAAATCGCCCCCGCAGATCCATAAGGGGAACCTTCTGACTGTGTTGAGCTCTGAGAGTGTATTAAGCAAATCCATTTTTGTTTGTGGGTCTTGAGGAAAATACACATTAGTGAGGTGGCCATGTGTGTTGGTCCCCACTAAATGAAAAGTAGTTTGAATAAAGTAATGAGAGGCATGAAAATCATAGAGAGCAAGAACCTGAGGATTCCATATGATGGCGAGACCTCCAGAAGCTCCAGACGCGTCCACAGAGACTAAACGAGATCTGGACCAAGATTTATTCAAGAGCTTTTCTAGAGCAGTACTGCTGCATTTAGTCTCCTACAAAAATACAATGGAAGGCTTATCTTGCTAAATCATGTTTTTTAACATTCAATGTTTTGCAGGGCTGTTGAGCCCCCTTACATTCCATGAAATAAGCTTCATGAGGAACAGTGGGGGAGAGTCTTATAGAACTTGGTCAACTTGGGGAACCACCCGGATTCCACAAGTAATTCTCCGATAATGATTGTCCGCTGCAAATCTGTTTTGCACCCCCGTTTCTTGGATTCTTTCATGATTTTCTTGTCGTCCCAGAGACTCCCAGCTTGAATGCCTAGAGAAGTGCGTTGTTGCGCCCTGGATAGGACTACTTCCAGGCTATCTATCTGTCGGGGAGGTATGGTGTTGAACTCGCGCTGATGATAGGCCGCTTCCAGACTGAGAATATCCAGATCTCCCAGATCTATACTCTCTGGTTCTTCTTCCATGTAAGACGGCATATTCGGATCTGCTTTGTCCTTGCTAGGCTGTGTACTGTGAACTGTAGCGTTGTCGAGATCCATAAGGACATTTTTGAGGGAAGAATCTTTCTCATTGTGGTCTGCCGATGTGGAGGCAATAGTAATGGTACATTCAGGGTTAGGGACCGTGGAGGTGGGAAGCGGAGCTATGGGAGGGCGAAGCGAATCAGAGGAGGGAGCTTGAGGAGGGAGTTCCTCCGAATCAGTTTGATTGGCCAAAACTTCAAAGCTGTTGCTCAGATCTAGTTTCTTTGGAGCCTCTGAAGAAGAGGGGGATTTCTTGGAATGTCGTCTTCGACTGGAGACCTTAGTAAAACCTTATGCGTCTTTGTTGTGCTCAGGGGTGGGGCTTTTTTGCTGCTGATTCAGAGGGCAGTCACGGTAAAGGTGACCATGTTCGTGACATTTCCTACATCGAAAAGGAACATGCTCGTAGTCAAGGATCTGAATCCACTCGAAATCGTCATGAAACAGGCTTATTGAGTCCGTGAGAGCCTTTGCCAAGTGCATATAAACACAGATCCTGGCGTAGGAGGTGTAACGTCAGAGTTTAGTTTCCTCTGCCACTTTGATGAACTCTCCCAAGCCATTTCCTATGTCCCTTAGAGTCTCTTCATCCCAATATTCCTGTGGCAAGGAGTACATACGGATCCAGACTGGTGCCCAGTTGAAGTCCTCTTTGTCTGGGTTAAATCTTTCTTTCCAATCCCGAAGGTAAAGACCTGCAGAGTTGAAGAAGTACGGACCTCCCTCAAAGATGCGAGTTCTGTCCTCCAAACAGTTGAAAATCGCTATAAAGAAGACTTTGGGGCCAAGCTGCAGGGTAACTTGTCCTTTGGGCCTCCACTTGGAGAGAATCCAAGCTTGCAAGGCTTTTTCGGTTGGCCAAAGGCCGATAAACTTTCCAATAAGGGCATGATCCCTCATAAACTTAATGTGCCCATTGATTCGATGGCTAGGAAGCTCTATCTTGATTCTTTCTGCAGTCTTTGGGATGCAGGTAGCAGAGGTCACTTTTTCCTATTGTGTCATGGCGACATTCACTTCTATCTTCTTGTCTTGAGTGGCTGCAGAGCCTTGAACGTCATCTCCTGAGGCGTTTGCAGCGGAAACAGGGACAGAATCTGCCTGTTGAGCCAGGCAAGAACTGTCGATATTGTCTGTAGCGGCAGGGGTGTCAGAGGGAAGTTTATTGAAGGGAGGGGGAGCAGAGCCCGCCCCTCCGGAGGCAGGGATCATGACGGACTGTTCAGCAGAGCGACCTGTGGGTTACAGGCAACAAAACAGCGATCGTTGAAGAGTAAGCATCAAAGAGAACGCGTGCAGAGCAGGAACCCTAGCAGAGCCATTGAGCATAACCCATGTCCCTTATAGTCAACAATAATTAATTATGATCAATAATAATGAATTAAAATCAAATATCATAAATATTTTAATATTTATTGATATTAATATTTTAATTTAGAAATCTACTATTCTCACCTATATATCTCATGTATCTCATTAATCAACTAGCACAAATACATAACTAAAAATAATTAATATACACTAACTATGTCATTCTCCATTATTTTTAAATTAATAACATTCATCAATATATATCAACAACTTTTAATTTAATAATCATATTAGTATAAAATAATAATAATCATATTAATATAAAATAAAATAATTTTAATTTAATAATCATGTTAGTATAAAATAATAATAATCATATTAATATAAAATAATATACAATAAAATATATTCTAACTTTTAATTTAATAGTCGGGTTAATATAAAATAATATACCATAAAATATACTCTAAACACTATTATACTAAATATATTGCTTAAAAGTCCAAGGCGTTTTATTAATCTACATTTATTAAATTTATAATAATAATGTGTAGTTTTCCAAAATGACAAAGCCCATATATTTTAACCAATGGTAAAGACTAGAAATTTATCTAAATGATATAGGAATAATAATTTATGTGATGATTCTCACTTTATGAATGTAGAGAAGTAAACACTTCATTTTAAGAGTATATACACGTGCAATTATAGACATAGGATGAGAGTAGTCATAGAGTGTAGGGTAGGTCTTTATTACTTGAATTATAATTAACATAATCATGTGATTTCTCGACATTGCTATTATCTCTCGAGTGTGACTTCACTTGAGACATGGAAACCATTGGAAATGGAAATGTCATCCACCAAGTGGTTAATAAACACTAATTGCCCTTTAAACTTCTTTCATAAATGATGGTCATTTTGATGATGTTATAATTATAAAATTATTTATAAATTTTTTTTATTTAATTAAATAATAAATTAATAAAAATATAACTCTTAGTAAAATAATATATAATTTTAAAAAATTAAATGAAGTTGTTTTTATTGTAATTTTTTAGAATTTATGGTGTTTGAATTTGGTTGAACAATTTGAGGTGAAATTTTAATTTCTGTTATTTAAATTAGTTTTTTCATTATATATATATATATATATATATATATATATATATATATATATATTTATTAGCTTAAAAAAACCCTAAGATACTTGTGCATAATTATCTATCAAACTTGTGATTTCAATAAATTCCTATAAAATTTTAGAAAAATTAAACTTGAAAAATCCACCAAAAACACTTTCAAAAAATTCTTATTAAAAACAACTCAATACTAAATTAATATAAATATTTAAAAAAATATTGTATCAATAACAACATATTACGCCATCATTTTCGTAGTTATCTTTAATGCGACGCATATTATACCATGAATTCCATTATATCAATTAACTTTGGATAATCAATTCATCTATTAACTTTGTTTATCATATTTCTTTCCCATGAATTCCATTATATCAATTAACTTTGGATAATCAATTCATCTATTAACTTTGTTTATCATATTTCTTTCCCAGATAACAAACCATGAATTCCATTATATCAATTAACTTTGGATAATCAATTCATCTATTAACTTTGTTTATCATATTTCTTTCCCAGATAACAATTAACTTTTTTAGTCAACGTATTATGTAATTATTGGAAACACAAAAGATGTTAAAAAAAAAACTTTATGATCTACAATTGAAAATTGGATTACACAAAAGATATTTTACAAATTGAAACTCTACGATATGCAATTGAATGACTTCGTTAGTCAACATATTATTGGATTACGCAAAAGATATTTTAAAAAATAAAATTGAATGATATGAAGACCTGTACAGAAGCAAATGTCGGTGAACTTTTTTTTACAGAATGGGACAAAAGACTCAACGCCCGTTACCACTGCTTAATCATCAAGAATATAACATGTGGTCCTTTCAAAGGGCAACAACCAGGTTGTGTTAAATGGTTGTTAGTCAAGAAGTCTTTGACACTAGTCCCACCTCACCTCACTCTGGAATTCTTTTTGATGTTAAAATGTGGGAGTTGTACTATCATCACACTCACATCATCTCTAGATTTTCTGGTTACCGCTAACTCTACAAGCGTTTTACAGGCAGCGATGGTTCCGATGCTCACGCGTCATTAGTTGCTAGTGGCAACTATTTTTTTTATTCATACAAAATTAATTGCTGTGGTGTATTTGTTTTTAAATTTAAATTATTTAACAAAATATACACCTTAATGTTTTACTATAAAATAGTTTAAATACAACAACGTATACATCATTTCATGTAGCGGTTAATATTTGATCATCATTAAAGACAATATATTTTTAAAAATAAACATCAGGGCAACCACATTTATAATGATTATAAGAATTTATAAGTAAATCTACTTTTAGCTTCAGTAGAATTCTAAAAAGAAATAACATACACGTGAGGTGGTGAAATGGAAACTTAATTATTTTGATTTGGCTAACTAAACTAGATGGAGCAACGATAGATTTAGATTTTGATGATTATTAGATTTGGCTGACTAAACTAATATGGAACAACAATAGATTTTCACGATTATTAGATTAATTGTGAGTAAGTTTAGTTATTATTATGAGCATAGGAAATTGCTATTTTATTTTAATGGGAAGTCGAAAAGTATTAAATAATATTAATAATTTATAAAGGAATTTTATATTTGATATAAATAAGAAATACAACATTAAAATGTAAATTAATTAAATGAAATAAAATTATTGTTATTTTTTCAATTGTTCTGGTAAGACTAGAATAAAATTATTATTATTATTTATAAATAATATTTTTATATTTGATTAATTTTAATTTTATTAATGATTTTACTTATTTATAAATGGAATATTTTTATTATTAACTTAAAACTACCATAAACTATTCTTTTAAAATAAAACATTTGATTATGAATTTGACATAAAATCAAAATTTGACATGATTAAATAGTATGTCTTCTTTTCATAGCTAAACATAAATTATAAATCAAGGATTATCAAAAACTTTTGTATGATTAGTTTGGACCTCATGATTTAAATATGTGTTTGCTAAATATTTGCAATCCCTATATGCATATATATCTAGTTGAGATTATTTTTTAACTTTATTACTATTGTATAAACATTATTATTTAAAATAAAATAAAAACTTATATTATTAGAAAAATAAGAGAGAAAAATAAATATAATCAATTAACCTTCGTCAAAATAAATATAATCAATGAACCTTAAGCGAAAATGAAAATTTTTATTTGAATTTTTCTTATTTCATTTGGTAGTATCTTTGGTCTTACATTAATTGTCATAATTGTAATAACATAGAGATATAATTATTCTAAATTTGATTTAGAAAAAATCAATTGAAAAAAAAAATGTAAAATATTGTCATTTTAATCTTACAAAATGCTAATATGTAATGAGGTGATTTATTCCAATCAACATGTCATTGTAATTGTGTAATGAGGTGATTTATTCCAATCAACATGCCATTGCAATTGTAACATTGTTTGCAAACAAATAAATAACCAATTTTCTTCCCCAATACTTGATGAATAGTAATCAATGAACTGCCACATATCATGATTTTTGGAGTTTTCCTTGTTAGCAAGAGTTCAATCCCTTTCTATAATTCTAAAAACTCAACTTGATTGTTTGTCAAAATTCCAAGACCCAAGGAAATTTGGAACATTGTTTCTTCCTTTGGGTTGATTAGAGTCCATCTCACTCCCACCTCCTTAATACATTGCATTAGTTTTTTATGAAAAAAATTAATTACTAAATATGGGAACTTACAAACCATTATAATATATCTTTACTGAGTCAGTAATAACTTATAATCCATTTATATAAGGGGAAAGAACTTAAAATCTATGGATGTTGAAAATCATGCATTCTAAACACAACCTTGGTAATAATATCTAAAATATATTTTCCTTTAAGAATTGAGTAGTTTACAAGCATCTTAAAAACATTACATGGATTTCTCATAAATTAAGTAACACATGGAATTTGACATAATTTTATGGACACACACCATATCGTATTCCACTACTTTTATGTTATTTTACTACACTAGCTCACTTGTTGTCATAATATTCTTATAGGACATCGTTGTTGCGCCAAGAGTTTCTCTCCAACCCAGATATGGAAGAAATGTTGGAATGTCCTATCTAGTAATGTTATATATATATATATATATAGTAATGTTATACTATATATATATATAACATTACTATATATATATATATATATATATATTGATATTGATCCATGGTATTAACCTTAGTTACCAATTCATGGTATTCATCTGGAATATTGCATATTTAAAAGGGGAAATACTCTTCAAAGGGAGACAAACCAACCTAGATCCATCTTAACTATGAATCTACCAATGGTTGAGAGGGATCAAATATATTTTCGCTCTGAAAGAGGTTTTCACCTCAAGAGATTTGATATCTCTTGGCACTTGGTAGATCTGAAGTTAAAATGGAATTAGGCTAGTTATTATTCATTCCCTCTAAATGATGTTACCTTTTGATCCAAGTCTAGAAAGGCTCAAAAATCACATTATTCAACTCTCACCAAAACCAAGTCTAATTTGTATTACTCGTCATTATGATTCTATTGGCACAAACGACACTCAAATCCGAGTATGTATGACCAACTTATTGCCGTTTAAATTTTGACGAAACATGCAAAAAGAAGGGGTCCACAATGTGTCACATGGCGTCCCAATGAGTAGGTGGGACTCACGGATTACATGGCAGTTGACTAGTGGCCTATCAACCATTGACACATGGCACTCATTCATTGCCTCCTCATCTCTCCAAAAAAGACAAAACAAAAATATATTAAAAAAAATCTCATAAAAAACAAGTCATATAATACAAAAGTAAAATAATAATAACAATGGTTATTATATTAAAAATATTATGGTTATAAGATAACCATATATTACAAACCAATGGAATATCTCTTTTTTATAAGACATGGATTGAGCCATATTAAAATGGCTTTTGAATATATAATGGTGGCGCTTTAAAAGTTATAACCATACATCATATGGTTAACCATATGTAATAATGGTCACAAATATTGTTTAAATGTGGACGCCAGTGGGAGTTGAACCTGCATTGGCCAGGTGGACGACTTGCGTAATGTGGTGGCCCCATAACCATACACCCACGAATTCAAACAATTCCAAACAAAAATATAACCATAAACCGCCAACCAAAATTTAACATCTGCAAGGTATTGAACCCGTGACCCACAGGAAACACCGATGACTTATTATCTGCACACTAACTGTGATGCCAATAGTTTGTGTTGGTAAGTTTGCGCACATGAAAGTATTTAACCATCAACCATTGATGTGTCGAGCATGGGAGGAGCAGTGGAGGAACCATGAACGAGTGCATATTGACAGAACTGTGACAGTACGGAACCATGACACAGTTCTAGGTGGTGGAACCTTGACACAGGGAATCTTGGAGGAATAATTAATATTCCCTAGGAGCTAGTTTTTGATAGTGTCGGAATTATTCCAAGTTTATACTCATTTGAACTAGAATTTAACTAAGAGTCTCATGGCATGATCGATTTTCTGATCTGAGCAGTGGCTTTTCCACAAGCAGAATGTTGAGGGTGGAACCTTGATGCAAGAATCTGCATGGAATCTGAAAGATTCCCTGGAGGCCAAAAATTGACTATTTAAGAACTAGGCCAACTTTATACTCATCTAACACGTTTTTTCACAAGGAACATGATGGAACGAGCAATTGCTTCATCTAAGTAGCCAAATTTCAATCAACCATCAAAAGAGAATATTTGAGGAATCATTGAGATTCCTAGGTTGCCCAAATATGACTGAGATAAAAAGGGGTCGTGTTTATACTCATATTTCACAGTTTTTTGCAATGAACATGATGGTGCATGTTGTTTCTTCATTCAAGTAGTGAATTCTTAGGTCATCCCAAAACTTGGAGGTATAAAGTGTATTTTTTCCATTTATTCATTTGATTTTATTGAGATGTTGATTTGATTGTGAGATCCATGTCTACCACTCTGTGATAAGATCCTTGTATGCCACTTTATGTGAGAGATTTTTTTTTTCATGATGAAGGAGAGCTTTTATGAGTGATATTTCTTATAGAAGAACGTATCGGGGAGAGACATACCACTCTAGTTAAGGGGGTTCATCTATGTACTAACAAATATTTCCTCATGTACTCATCATTCTCTTTCATCAACTGATGAAGTGGCATCCCCACTCCTGACATCGGGCCTAGAGATATAGCCCACACTGGGTGAACTTCATTATCATATCGTGTGTTTATAACCATGATTATTGTTTCTTGTTTCATGTTGATGGTTTGATGAATTTGTTTAGAATATGCATTTCTCATGATTTCATAAGAAAATGTAAGTGTTAGTAAAGGGTCCTTTACAATGGATATTTGTATTTCAAAGCATTTACGAAAATCACCCGGATCAAGTGCTATCAAAGCAGTCTAACCTTTTTGTTAGGGATTTTGAATTGAGCGTGCAACAAAAAGAGAAAAGGGGAACAACAAAGATCTCTATGAAGCCTTCTACAAAGTGGCGAACATGGTAGATATATTGTTTTCATATTATGAAGAGAAACTAGCAAAAGAGAAAAAGAGAGCAGAGGACGATGCTTCCTGGCCATCTTCGAGTGAATATTCTTCTTCTTCATCTTCTTCTCATCATTTAAATAAACATATCAACTAAAACCTTTAAGTATAGAATGTTTAATTGAGGAGAATTATACGAGAAAAAAAAAGGCAAGAAGCAAAGATTGCACCTTCAGTTATCAGCCATGAAAGAGACCTTCGAAAAATTGAAGTGCAATGAAGGCTTAGTGAAACCATCATCAACTGCTTCAGAATCAACAATTGAGGTAAACAATGTTGGTAGTTATTTAGTTTCATTTTCACATGATGTTATTTTTGTTGGAAGCATTGAGGCACCCATTTCAGGAACCAACATGAATCTCCTTACCAAGATGGGGTATAAAGAAGGAGGACTTGATGTTAATGGCCAAGGAATGACTCCACCATTGGAGATTGTACAAAGGCTTAACTCTGCAGGATTGGAGTACATTGAAGGTGAATTTCCGAAGCCATTATCAAAACCATCAAGTAAAGAGGATGTTGAAAATACATCACAATCTTCCTGTGTCTATGAACATTTAAAAGGAAGAAATAAGGCACATTCTTCTAGCTATGCTCACACTAGAGAAAACCCAATAAGGTATAAAATGTATTGATATTCTAATGTTTATTTTGATTACAAGCATATTGATAATGGTAAACAAAATTTTTGGCATATAAAACCATATAATTTTAGTGGTTTTTATAACCATGTTGTTTCCAAGTGTTGGAAGAGAATGGAAGTAAGGAAAAGAACAAGAAATGTAGACCCTTCTCCACATTGGAGTAGGAAGAAGGTGAGGCAAATCTGGAGGAAGAAGAATTTTTTCAATCATTGCAACAAGAGTGGACACAAAAAAGCCACATGTTGGTAGCTCCATCCAGAGCAACGACATAAGGAGGACCAAAAAGAACCTATGAAGGAATCAGTTAATGAAGTTAATCAACAAGAGAAGTGGCTACGGGAAAATGACCCATTAACTTTGTTGAGTAAGAAATGGGTAGCATTTTTAAGTAGTTGAACATGGCCACACTTTTGTAAATTATATGTTGTGAAATGATTGTTAAAGTGATGAAATGTTTGGCATTACTTGTGAAAGCAACGTAGTGATATTTTTTACCCTTTTAGTTGATAGCTTGGGCATTAGTTTATGTTATGATTTTCATGTAAAATTGACTAAAGAGTTTGTATTAAACTCTTGGCAAGTATGAGATTTTCTTGGGTCATGATTGGTCTTGTAAAAGAACATGTATCTTGCAAGATGTACTATATGTTTGCATAGAATGAAGGTCTCTGTTCACCACTTTGGCTCTAAAGTACAATGGTGAAGGAGAAGGAAGTGTGGCTTGTTAGGGAACTTGTTGTGCATGTGAGGAAGTACAACAAATTATAGATCATGGTTATGCTTTTGGAGGACCAAAATATCTTTAGTGGAGAGGAATGATCCAAGTGGCTTTGGAAAGACTCAAAAATCAAAGTCTTCAACTCTTGCCAAAACTAAGTCAAAGTTGCATTGCTCGTTGTTACGATTCTGGTGATGCGGATGATTCCCGAATCTGAGTCCATATGACCAACTTATTGCAGTTTAATGTTTGATGAGATAGGTAAAAATAAAAAAGCCACAGTGTGCCACATGGCATTGACGCTCAATCAATCACTGACTAATGCAAAAAAAACAAAAAAATATCTTATAAAAATAAAAATCATATAAAACAAAAGTAAAATAATAATAAAAATGAAATTCTCTATTTTATGAGACATTGGCGGGGATTTAAAAATTGTAACCATATATCATATGGGTTAACCATATGTAATAACGATCACGACTGTTGTATAAAAGTGGAGGCCAGAGCGGGTTCGCTTAATATAGCGGCCCCATAACCATACCCCCACGAATTCAAACAAACTCCAAACAAAAATATAATCGTCCACCAAAATTGAAGATGTGCAGGGTATTAAACCCGTCACCAGTAATGGAATTTGATTTGAAAAATGCCCGTTATATGGCTTTGCAAGTATGTAAAACGTATTTTTGACAGTTTGTACCTTGTTTCAAAATGTCGGATGGATGTTAAAATATTTGTCAGCATTTCCGTCTTTTGACGTGCTTTACATTTTCTGACAATAAAAAAGTGCCAATTAAGTCGCAAGTAGCATTATATCACAAACTCATTTATTATACGCGTAGTGGATAACAGAGTTCAGGTATAAGAATTTAGGTTTTAATTATTAAAATATAGACAATTATTTAAAATGTATTTACGTACTCATTTATATTACGCATAGTGGATAACAGGGTTAAGGTATAAGAATTTAGGTTTTAATTATTTAAAAAGAAGACAATTAATTAAAATGTATTTACGTTCATCAGTATTAGGTTCTAACAATTTTAAAAGATAATTAATTTTTAAAATAGATGCTTTCTTTTCCCACCTTTCCCCAGTACAAGTGCTACCGATACAGCTAGAACCTTAACCTTACGGTTCGACCCCAAATAGCTGGATATTTATCTTTCCCACACACAATACCAGTACCTAAGATAGAAGCATAAAAGAAAGCATCATAAACAACAATAAATTTCAATTATTTGTTTATTCCGTATATCCTGTGCTGTAAATATAGAGAAAAAAATTTATTCATAATATTATGAAAATTGAACTTTTCAGTGATTATATGTATATATATGAGTTTAAAATATTAACATTAAAATAATTTTGCATTAAATTTATCTAAAAGAAAACATTTCCTAAATAGATTGGAAAATAGGCTAAATAATAAATGTAATTAAAAATAAATTAAGATTTGATTAATTTAAAATATAATAAAAACATTGTTATATTAAAAATAAATATTATATATTTTCAATATTAATGAGATATGTTTCATTTAAAAGTTTTTTTAAAAGTTTTTTTTTTATTATGTAATGTGATTTTTGACGTGACTGATACTAACATTTGTGGCTTCTGTAACTGTGACTCAGGAGTATCTAAGTTGTTAAAATCATTTGGGGTTCACACTTGGCTTAGGTCACACCAATCCTTAGCATAATTGGATTTTTTTCCCATGAAATTTCAAATAGTTGACTTTTACACCACGGAGTGTCTTAATAGAACACGGTGTAGCTCGAGGCCCCTATGCATTTAAAAATTTATTATTAAGTTTTGTATATATTTGTTTTAACAATTAAATATTACATATTTGTAATATTAATGAGATTATCAATTTGTTAATAATTTATTATTTTAAAGCTTTATTATTATATTTTTTTATATCATTTGTTTGAAATGTAAAACTATATTTATATGCCCTAAAATTGCTTATGTTTGGTTAAGAACCCATCATCCTAGGAATTAAGGAAACAATTTAATGATCTAAGACTTAAAGGACATCTTACAAGACTGAAATAATACCCCTTAATGACCATCCAGCTGTCATTCCAGGTTACAGTGGCATGACTTTCCTTGAATAATAGTTCTAATTCAACATGCATTCCCGAATAGTAGTCAATGATGGACGTCCTTACAACTAGTTTGACAATTAAATTATATGTTACATCTGAGACTTTTGTGATCCATAAAATAGATAAATGTCTTTTCAGATTAATCACATTATTAGGATTTGGTCGACATTTCGAACCAACTAATGTGGTTCATCCTCAGGACAAGGTGAAGAAGCCAATCGACCTTAAAGACATGAAGATTTTTAACATGATTCTTTGTTCATGTCACATGTCCTATTTTGGTGAAACTGGCAGATCCATTAGACAGAGAATCCAGGAGCATGCTGCAAACATTAGGCACAATCGATCTCACACATGCGCTCTTGCAAAACATGTGGAGAAATCTTGTCACCATGTATGCATTGAAGACTCCAAAGTCATTGCTAAGGTTGACCACTTCCATCATAGGAAGCTTATGGAAGCCATTGAGATTAAGCGTCATGCTAAAAATCTCAATAGGGATGATGATTGGAAGTTTTGTAAGAGCTAGACTCCAGCTCTCTCTTTGTGAAATTTTTTGCCCCCCCTTTCTTAGTTGTTGCATGTTCTTGTTTTTCATTTCTCCTTTTTTTTCTTCTTTTGTTCTAGTCTTTTATTTTTATTCCCCTTGATATTTTCATATATATATATATATATATATATATATATATATATATATATATATATATATATATATATATATATATATATAACATAACATAACTATTTTATATTATAGATTACATAAAAAAAAATTATATATTATATTTTAATATAATATCTATTAATTAATCAATTAAAAATATTTAATATTCTTTTAATTAACTAATCCATTAACGACTAGTTTTTAATGGCTAGTTTTAACAACTAATTTTTTTTAGTTAATATTGGGCAATGATGCATCCACTCTATTTATTCATTAAGATAGATTGGCTTCTTCACCTTATTCCCAGGATAAACCACATTAGTTGGTTCAAAATGTCGACCAAATCCTAATAATGAAATTAATCCGAAAAGACATTTATCTAATTAAATTATAATAGATTTTCCCACTATTATAAAAATAAAATTTTATTTATTTGTATACAATATTTTAGAATTAAAATTTAAAACAAAATTATTATATAAAATCAAATTATATTTTATTTTTATTTATTATATTTAAATCTCATCTAAATTATTAATATTAAAATGAATTTACATTAATTTATCATAGGAAAAAAAATTGCAATTATAAATTAGATAACATGTAATATACTAAATTAAATTAAAGGTAAATTAAATGTGTATGATTTAAAAATAAAAATTATATAATATTAAAACTGATAAAAATTATATAATGTTAAAACTGATTTTATGTATCTTTAATGTTAATGAGGTTATTTATTTTTTGATTTATAAATTTTAAAAAATCTATATAAAAAAATGAAAAGTTCTGTTATATAAATAAAAATATGATAATACAAAATATATTTTTATTATTAATTTATAATAATAATTTTAATTAATACAGAATATATTTTTATTATTAATTTATAATAATAATTTTAAATAAATTTCCCTTCTAGATAAGTACCAATTTCTAGTTCTTTCTTATAAAATGTGATGAATAAAGTAAGTTGGATATAAATGTGAGAAATATATAAGAAATTATATAGTAGTGTACACTGTTTTAAATGATTTAATTTATTAAAATATAAATAGCCAACTTCTTTCTAAACAACTAATAATTCGAAGCCGCCTTGCATAGTTAAAAAATAACTTCATTCATTTTGATAAACTAATGCAATCCAAATTAATTATAGAAATTTCTTGTACATTGAAACTGCTAATTGTAATTTACTAAAACAATAGGCTTGAATCTACAGGTCACACTCTCCCCTTTCTCTTTTCTAGGGTCTAAACGTTTTCCTTATGATCAATTACTTGCTGCAGAGTGCCTGTTTACACTTCACAAATCTGTCTGGATGGTAATCACAATGGACATGGCGGATCCCTCTTTGGATGACATTCCAATTGTCTTATTTCTGGAGCGGGAGATGGGATTCTGGTATCAAGCGAGCCTGGGTGGACCCTTTTTGGTTTTTTCCGTCATATACCGTGGGCTCCTCTCAAAGGGGGCTGGCCATTGAACTTTATTTATGCTTTTTGGGTGAAATTGATCATCAGGGTGTTTGATGTCAGTATCATCTTCCCCTCGATTTATAAGCATCATTCCTATATTCTGCATTTCACTTTACAGATTTCCTCATATCCCATATGAGGGTCATACTGTATTTATTTTACTGTTGAATCTGTATCTTTTTGATATGGGGTATTTTATCACATTTCGCCAGGGCTGAGTCTTCCTTTTATTCTGTTTGGATAAACATGGGCTCTCCCTCTTTTGGCGGACATATGTAATCGGTATATAGACTGTTTTCCCCTATTAATATACTGAAAACAATGTTTTTTTTCTCTTGAAAAAAAAAGAATCTACTCTACCAATTGCGGAAACATGTAAAGATTGCGAAATCATGAAGCATGCAAGAGAAATAATTCAATCAACACATTACATAATGATTTCTTGGGGAAAGCCACAACTAAAAACCCCTACTATATGTATATTGCATTAGTTAGAAAATATGTGAATATTACAATGTTTTTCTCAAGCCTAAGCACCCTCTGCACTATCTCTATCCTAGACAAGCCTTTGCCAATACTTATGCAATTTTCTACTTTCCCGAGTCCCTATTTCCTTGCATTGTTTCGTTGTGTAATTAGCCCCTATTAAGTAGGGAAATCACCATCCAATATTGTGCAATCCATCATAGGACTTCCTTTGACTGCATGCACCACCTGTACAATTCAGATAATTATACAATTGATAATACATTGCCCTTGAACTCCAATCTCAATTGGGTAACTCTCAGTTCACACATGCATGAGTTATTTATGGCTAATTTTTTAGTTAAATAGTTGATCACTGAGTGCGGTTCAAGTTCAAGTTTGACACTTTGACCTTCCACTAGTTCCTCCTGTTATCACAACATTTCACTTGATTGGCTATTGATCAGACAACTCTATGTAACTGTTTCAAACCAGCTTTTGATTGAAGCTTAGCCTCTTCAGTCTGAGAAGGCTCTCTCAAAGGGGTTTATGATATTAGATAATGATGAAACTAGATGGCTAACTCTATTTGAAAAATAGCTTGATTTTGATGTATGTAGGTTGAAAAGAGTATAGGTCTGCAACCATTGGGCTTATGGAGTCAACAAATGAGTATATATAGTGGCAAGGTTTATTGACATGAAAGATGAGGCAGATAAGAGTTTTTAACAAAGGAAAATCACACATAAAACATAGGGCAACACCGTCATTTCATTAATAAAGGAAGTCAGAGCATAAACATACGATTTCTAAGTAATAAAGATGAAATATACTGCAAGTAGTACACATAAGGATATAGATCAGAAAGACATTAAAAAATCCATGAGAATTTTAGGTCTATCAAGAAGAAGTCCTTTGTATTACTTATATAAGTCAAAATACATGAAGCAACATATGGCACAAAAAATCTCCAACCTTTTACAATTTCGATAATATGCCTTTAAATAGACCTTCTTACATCATATATGATCTGCCTCTTGCATAGATTCATCGAACTCTTCCTATGACACCTTGCATAACATAAAAACATGTCTTTTAATAAGGAAATGACAGCTGCACTCTAAAACATACCTTTTCCTAATAGGACTCAAACTCCTATTTATTACATCAAACTACCTTATTTTTTAAAACAGTTACGTATATGAAAACTAAGCCTCACATGTTTGAATAATCTATGACATAGCTCATCACCACTTGACATCTTAAATATCCTCCTCGACATATGGAAACAAACCCTATTTTTCAGGAAAACAAGACCCTATCTTCAACGAAGGCTTCCACTAATGAGATGTCTCAATTTCATGGTCTTCAAATCATAAACGTTTGGTGGCAAGGTCCCTTGATCTGTTGGATGTGTCCACCTGTCCAAAACTGCTTTTAAACTGCTCAGAAACCTTTAAAAATAGCTCGCTACGAAAACATACCAGTTTCGTAGCGTGCTTCTGTAGCATCCAAAAAATGGCTTTTTAACTCAAAATGTATGCTTCTTTTCTCTTCCATAGTGTCGATCATGACCTGACACCTCATCATTACCATTCTCCCCTCTTGAAAACTACAAAAAGATGTTTTAAAGGCAAAAATATAGCTACATAAATCTTTGTAGTGTTTTCCTGGCTTCAAGCCTAGGAAACGCTACGAAACTGTATAAAACTGTGAAATTTTCAGATTTTTACCCTGTCTCAAAAATGTAACCTCCAGCTATAGAAACTTGGTTTTCAACATGCCATTAACCTCTTAAAACATAATCAAGCTTAACTTAAGAGCCTTGAGGAGTTTCCTCTTCATTAATGATGAGTTGAGCTATGGGTTCCTCAACTACAGTCATCTTTAAGCCCTTTTTCTCCAACTCCTCATGGATCAATTCTAAATGCTCTTGGAGGTCTATAACTTGGTCCTTCAGTTTTCTGTTCCTAGATTTCAAGTGCAGGTTCATTCTTCTGAGATGCTTCACCTCTCCTCTCCATGGCTGAGTCCATTTGATTAGTTGTTGTGTGTTATCTAAGGTCTTTGACACACTATTAACCTTCTCTTCCCAAACTTCTTTCATTTTCTCAAACTGCACCTTTTGTACATTATGTTTCCTTGCCTCTTTCTTCAAGACTGTTATTTCATGATTTACTAACTTCAACTGCTCCTTAAGGACCTCAATCTCTATTTTTTCAATGATTTTCTCCTTTCCTTTCTTTTTCTTGATGACTGGGTCTTCTTTTGCAGGTGATGATAGATCAATGATACTTGGTGGTGGCTGGACAGTTTCAATGACCTTCTGTGCTTCCTTACTGCTTTCCAAGACCTTTTTGGCATGCCTTTTCATGGGTTCCCTAGCCTGAAACATGAAACCTGCATCCTCACCTTGAAACTCTAACTTCTTAGCTGATTTGGCTTTCTTGAGTTTCTTTCCTCCCTCATCGATATCTTCAGCTTGGACTATGGGGGTTTCCTCAATGTCAATAGCATGCAGAATTTCTTCTAAATTTCCCTTAGCCACTATTTGGCTTCTTGCTATCCTTTTTCTGCCATGTTTACTCACAGTTGGCTCTTATTTTGCAGGTTTTCTCCTAGTTGGCTTTTGTTTTGCAGGTGATACAACAGGTGTATCAAGTTTTTGCAATTTATTTGTTTCCATGATTACTGGTTCACTTTGCTCTGCCCCTAAAGGTTCACTTTTTTCTGCCACTGAAGGTGATGGTATACCTCTATGTTTAGGAGTTCTTTTAGGAGTAATGGCATCCACTTCAAAACCAATGACAAACAGAAAAGAAGACCAGTCTCTGCCTAATCTTTTTAACTCCTCTAAAAATAGCAACTTGATTAAACCATGATGAAAGAGTGAGGTTTCATATCCTTCAGATTTAACTTGAACTTTATCTATCATTTTTTTTAAGCTTTTGTATAAATAAAAAGGTAGATCAAGATATTTCTTACCAACAAAATGTAGCAGAAGCTTGAAGTGGTATGAATAAACCTTATGACACCTCCCTTCACAAGTGAAGTACTTCTAAATGATAAGCAATAGCTTTGAGAAATTTTCTTTCATGTAGCTCCTTGGAATGGAATTTGCAAGATCAACCTCACTATGTTCTGGCTTGATAAATTCCTTGCAGTCTTGCATGTTGAATTTGAAACCTTTGAACCATTGTTCTCCTCCTCTTGGAATTCCTGTTGCGGCTGCAATGGTCTCTGGAGTTATAGTGAGGTTCAGCATTCCCACTTTTGTAGTTGTCCCATTGAAATTTATGGCAAACTCCTTAGAAACCTGCACATGGAATCCTTGCAATCTCTGGAAAAACTGAAAACACCTTATTCTTCTGAAAACTTCGGAAGCAGTTGGGTCTTCATTTATCAAGTTCATATTTAATGGCTCATATCTAAGACAGTGGCCACCTTTTTTGGTCTTCCTATTTGCAGCCATGGTAGTTTAATGTCTTCTCTGCCTTGCTTGATCAGTGATACCTACAAACTTTTGAAAATTCTAGCCGCATCTTGGGCTTAGTGAAATACCTCTCCAAGGCTTAATAACATGCAAAGAGGGAGCGGAGAATGACAAATTACTCAATCGGGAAATATTTTAAAGTTCGATGACAACTCATGGCATAATCATGACTCATACATGCTTAAAATGGTAATAATGACTTCAACCATGACCATTGTACCTTGATTTAACCCTAACTCACTCAAATGGCATCTACCCTAACCCTTTCAATAATTGACTAACACCTAGCACCTGTTTTGAAAAGATAGACAGGAATACCTCCTTTCATAGCGTACTTAGTGTATTTCTGGGTAGTTTCGCTACCAAAGTATTAGCATTTTTGTAGCGAAAAGTGTGTTTTTTCTGTGTAATTCGCTACAAAAGTAGGAATTCTTGGCTAAAATGACCTTTTCGGAGTTGTAAGCTTGGGAAATGAAATATGTCAAGAAATAATGACTGATGTGACATGAAAAGACTTAAATGGGGGTGGGTTTGGACCTTAGGATAGGCTAATAAGAAAAATTTAAAATTTTCCTTTACCAAGTAATGAAAAATGAATTCTATGACCATACCTTTGACACATGAACCTCTAATACAATGTCAAATCATGTTTCATTTTTTTCTGAGTGATAACAGTGGCTCCACTTGGGATGGTGTGCCCCTGTGGTACACCAAAGAACCTGTAGTTTCAGTGCTATCCATCTTCTTGAAAACAATAACTTTGAAATTTTCCAAGCTTTCCTTCAAACTCTAATGGCCTTCACCTCGGGCTCGAGCTTGATGATCTACTTGTCTTTATTAGCAGAAAAACATATAAAAATGGAATATATACAATGGAATGAAATATCAACAAAGCTTAAGAGGAATAATGCTTCAAAAACCTGCCATTGACAAGCCCTCCAGCACAAGGTTGTCCAATCATCTCATGTAGAATGTAAGTGTTACTTCCATGGAATGGAGCTACTATGAATAGACCTTTTCAAATATTCTCAAACTTACCATGTTTCCTCTTTTCTTCAATCCTGGCCTCCCATTTCAAAACCACGTCTTGGATTTGAAAGTTTTCCTCCTTGACCTTCCTGTTAAACGTCTTCTTGATTCTGTTTTTAGATTATTGATTACTCTTAGAGGCTTCCTCCCTTTTCTCCTGCAAGGTTATCAACTGATTTATTCTCATCTGAATTGCTTTTAGATCCTCCTCCAATCCTTGCAACAACTTCATAACAGGCACTCCCAAGGATGTAGGAAAGATGGCTTCAGCTCCATATACCAACTCATAAGGTGAAGTTCCAATTGATCTCTTTGTGCACACTCTATCATCCCACAGAGCATACTTCAACTTTAAATTCCATGACTTATTATTTTCCTACAACACCTTCTTAATAATCCTCACAATGCTCTTGTTAGAAGATTCAGTAAGACCATTACCTTGTGGATAATATGCAGTAGAATTCCTAAGTGTAATGTGATATTAATGACAAAAATTGATCAGCTTCTTGGATTTGAATTCCTGTGCATTGTCAATGATGATCTTCATAGGGCAGGCAAACCTAGACAATATATTATTTTCCAAAAATGAAATGATAACTGAATAATTTTCTTGCCTAGTTGGGATTGCTTCAATCCACTTGGTGAAATAATCAGTTGCTGTCAAAATCAAGCGATGCTAACCTGAAGATGATGGATGAATATCACCAATAAAATCTAGCTCCCACTACTGAAATGGCACCTCAACATAGATAGGCATCAAGGGTAGAGGAACAAGCTTCTTCTTACCATAAAAATCTGGCATTCATGGTAGGCAATAATCTTTTTGTAGACATATTTGAACATAGTAGGCCAATAATACCCTGCTCTGAGAATATTATTTGTTGTGGCCTTCCAAAAATGATGACCTCCACAATCTCCTTTTTGAAACTCCTCAATCACTTTTTTAGCCTCTTCTTCCAGCAAACAATTCAAAAGAATACCACGAGTATCTTTCAAATACAGATTTTTATCAATGATGCAGTACCTCAAAGACTTTAGCTTCACAAACCTTGCCTTAGACTTTGTCAACTCAGCAGGAGCTCTATGATGATGTAAGACAAAAATAATTTCTTTGTACCAGTCTGAAAGGATTTACTTCTCTTTAATGGGAATCAGCTCTTCATCTTCATTGATAATTCTGAAATTTCTGCAATTAAATTCACATCAAGACAGTCAAAATTTGGCTATGCCATCGACTTTGCTAGTCCTTGACCTTTGACCAATTTTCTGGGTCTGATCTCTATATCATATTCCATCAAGTTATCTATCCACTTCCCTCTCTTACCATCAGGATCAGCTTGAGTTAGGATGTCCTTCACAACAGCATTAGGAACAAAAGCTATGACATGAAAATGCAGAATGTAAATTCTGAAATCTTTGATGGCCTTGACCAAGGCATAAGCTTTCTTTTCTAAGATGTTGTGCTTTAGCTCTGAATTAGCTAATGTCTTGCTAAAAAATTAAATGGGTTGCTCAGTACCTTGTTGTCCTTTTTGCAACAAAACTCCAGCAATTTCATTTTCTGATGCAAATGTAAAAACCAAAAGTTCTTTTGTAAAATCCGGGTTGATCAAAACTGGTGCTTGAGTAAGTGCCTTCTTGATCTCCTCAAATGAGTGCTTTGCTTCTACTTTCCACTTGATGTCATCTCCCTTCTTCAGAATCTTAGTTATGTCTTTTACAATCTCAGCAAAATTAGGAATAAACCTCCTCACAAAATTTACCCTTCCAAGGAAAGACTGAATTTCCTTTCTGCTTCTAAGAAGATCCACTTTCTGAATGAAATTGACCCTTCTTGGATCAATATTAATCCAATCTTTAGAAATAATATTCCCAAGTAACTTTCCGGAAGTCAGAGAAAAAAAAAATTTAGTGGGATTGAGAGAAATTCCAAACCTTCTACATTTCAACAAAATCTTTTCTAGGTGCTTGTTGATGGGAAAATATGTCCTCCCAACAACAGGGGATCTCCCCGGTAAAATGTCCCAATTAGACCTTGAACCGTTTGGAATAGGGATCCCGTCCGGGGTGTGGGTCTGGCTACCAATGATTTCTCCTTTGCTTTGGGTCTCGCTTAAACTCTAGAAAACAGTGGATACACACCTAATCAACTGATACAAGACATATGATTGATGCATTAAATGTACATGCAGCACTATGAGTAGCAAGAGAAAATAATAAATCATGAGGTCCGAAGGGAGTGTCGTTAGCAACACTTCATTAGGGTCATGCTTGTAAACTGTTCTGACCGCAAAGGAAACAGTTCCTCACGGCAAGAACACCCTTCACTTCCTAAAAGTTTAAATGATAACACAAACGCAGATAAACAAAGTCATCAACATTCGCTAAGAAAGTGAAATAAACTCAACCACCGTTAACATACTCAGCAAACTATTATGCAACTGTGATGTGAATTAAAGATGCAGTTCCCTTAATCTAAAGATGTTCAGAAACTGAAGATATAATACTCAAGAGTGCTCATACATAAAACAACAATAGATCCACAAAGGGATTTTTCAAAATGCTTGTATTCATCATTAAATGTATAATCTACTGGTAATACAATGTACTCTGCTCGAGTCCCAAACCAAAGATCCTTTTACAAGCTCCCGAAGGAGTATTTATAATAGAAAACCTGCCCGTTGGGCTTCCTTGACTTTTCATCTTCTTGACCGTTGGGCTGCCTTGCGACCCAGTGTTTTCTACGACCTGCGACTTGACTGGGTCGCAGGGTCGCAAGTTGTAAGAAAGTGAGAGATTGTGACCTTGCGACTTTGCGACTGAGTCACGAGGTCGCGGGGTCGCAAAATGCATAAAGCCGAAGAGATGCGACCCTGCGACCTTGCGACTAGGTCGCTGGGTTGCGGGGTCACACAAAGGAGGAAAACCAAAGAAATACGACCTTGCGACCTTGCGACTAGGTCGCTGGGTCGCCGGGTCGCAAAGGAGGAAAATCGAAGAAATGCGACCTTGCGACCTTGCGACTAGGTCGTTGGGTCGCCGGGTCGCAAAAGGCGGAAAAAAAAATAAATGTGACCTTGCGACCTTGCAACTAGGTCGCTGGGTCGCCGGGTCGCAAAAGGCAGAAAAACCGAAGATATGCGACCTCGCAAACTGCAGATGTGCGACCTGCGAACTTGGCAGATCTGCGACTTGTAGCCTTCTTTTGGTGGACGTGGCCAGGTGCTTTGAACTTAAAGTGCTTACTTCGGAGATTCATGAGGATGTACTTGTTTCGAAAAGGTCCCACTGTTTGCTGGGGAAAACCTTCACTCTTTGTGCAAACCCAAAGGTTCTTCCTACAATAGAATAACATAGGTCACAGATTGAATAATAATAATGTTAAGGGCATTTTAATTAATTTGCAAAAGAGAAAATAAAGAATTTATACCCTTGTGTGGTCAAGACTAAATCGTCCGAGAGATTGGTTAGGGTAAGCTTTCTCTGTGCCCTTTCCCTATCAGGATCATGATCCTTCCCATGCACAAGGTTTTTCTTTAAGTCTTGGATTACATTATTTGATAAGCATGGGCTTCTTCGTTCACATTCTCAGGGGTTGCCTTAGGTCTTCACTAAGCTCTGAGTGTTTTCAGAAGAAACTATTGATAAGATCGAAGATTTTATGTTTGTGCCATCTCCTGCTGAATGCTATCCTAGCAGGTCAGGTGAATGGAAATAGCCTGCAATGTATTTTTAGAGCCACTCCAACCAGACTGATATTTTTTCACTGCCATACACTCATAAGATGCTCATACAACCGTTTTCATACAGTTCAAGTGATCAGCGGATTTGCTGGTGTCCAACCTTGCGACTTGGCAACCACAGGATAACATAGTTGCAGATCCTGCTAGGTTGTATTTTGCGTTCATGCCCCAGACTTGAGACTTAGCGACTAGTTGCAATGGGCCAAGGGTCACGCTCTTTATTGCTGCACAAAGCTTCATGCAACAGCGACATAGCCCGTGTGTAATGGTTATGGCACCCTCGCACATTTCAACACATACATCTTCACTCTTTCCTTCCAAGTGCGTTGGCCGCCAATGGATGCAAACACCTTAGATCGAGAATTGTCAATTGTTGCTCCTGGATAGGTTTGAGAGCTTTAACACTAATTAGTTCACTATCGTGTTCTGCCTGGTAATGGCAAATGAATTCCATGATCAAACTCTGTTGGATAGAATATGTTTGCATCTTCATTTAGCTGCAGGTTAAGGAACAATCTTTAGCACAGCTTCTTTCCTTGGATCGTTTTGTGTGTCATGCACGAAAACTCATCCATAATTCAGCAGAATGGCGCCCGGTCCTAAAAACAAACTTTTAAAATTGTAATTATGCATAGCTGCACTTGTAGATACGTTGAGTTTTGTTGTTATCCTCTCTACCAAGTGTCAATAGATTCGTGGGCGTTATAAACCTTCTCGGACAGGCCTTCATGCATGGCGAATATGAGGCAGGGCCTACGATTGCTGAATGCAGGACCATGCGCGTTACCTTAGCGCATCTGACAGACTACAATATTCGGTTTTTTTTGTCTTTTTTTCTTTTCTTTTTTTCTTTTTCTGAGCATTACAACGTTTAACTAATCCTCAATTCACGCGCAAAAATCTCTCCATGGTATGTACAAGGTAAAGCGTGGTCATGGGTTGGATAAGCTTTGTAGCCCATGCCATAAAAAACGCCACGACATCTGCATTCTTTGATGAAAAAGATTTCACCAACGTGCATGTCGCAACTTCCTCCAGCAAAGTCGTGACTCTGCACCGCTGACAACAAATGGCAGTGAGTCATCATGCTTTTATAGCTCTGCTCCAATTTGACCATAAATAGCACTGTATATTATTACAGTGGCGTTGCAGGTTCGTTATAACATTTCGCTCCATGCTTTGAAAGTAAATTTTTTTCCTTTTGACTGTTATAAATATATATGCGCCCGCTCCCAAAGTTTGACATGGACTAAACTATGGCATAAAACATTTGGGCCAATCGAAACATTCCTCGTGTGCTTTGCTCAACGATTTGTATAGTTGTGAAGTCCTATGTGATTTGCACCGTTTAAAACCGTGGTTATAACGTGCCAGGATAGTTGTAGCACTCCGCTCCATGCTTGAGTTGAAAATTCGACAATACGATATATCAATGCTACATGCTGTCTATGCAACGTAAATATCGTGACCTTGCACATGCAACGATTTAATTATTTTATATATATATATATATATATATATATATATATATATATATATATATATATATATATATATATATATATATATATATATATATATATATATATATATATATCTCGTTTCAAATATTTACTTATTGTAGAAATACATAATTTCTTTATTCCATGCAACGTGTCCACTCATGATGTGCGCCAAACGTAAGGTTGACCGCCATATGCCTGCCCCACGTGGATTGAACCTATACTATTAAATTGCTTGCACCCATGGTAACACAACATTCATATGTGTCTGCTCGGCGCCCATTGTAATGCTTATATGATATCAACCTTTGGTCTGAAAAACATGTTATTTCGCACCCTTTGAAACATGGTTAAGAGTTTTGTAATTCACACCACGACTTTGGATCACCCAATGTATGTATTTTCTCAAAACCATCGAACATTTGCGCCCATGCAACGTGCCATGGTCATTATAACATATCATGCACTCCTCTCCATGTCTTTCCCATAAGATTTGATTAATATATCCTCTCAACAGGTTTTTAACCTATTTGAAATGTGTCTTTATATGATTCACGATCCATGCATCTCATATGGTATTAAAACCATATGTTTCTACCCTTTCATGCCTTGGTTTTAATATACAACATGACATTTGATTTTCCTCCGGTTACTAGCGCAAGTAGATAACAATATTTTATGTCACGGCCACCACCTCATAACATGAATGCCTTTTGTTTTGAAAGGTCGAGAGTTGAAATTTGCTACCCAAACCAAATGATGGCCACTTTTAATGTTGACCCTTTCTATCATGTGGCTCTAGAGACTTTCTTTGTATATGCATCAATCTGCTTGGCTACCAAAAGTGTATGCATTAAACATAACCTTCTAGGTTCAATTTAAAATTCTCCATCTCTAATAGTTTCGCATAGACAATCTTTATGGACATGTAAAAGAAAAGGAGACTAGGGTTTTAAGGCCCTCCACATGTATTCCTTGCAGCCTAAATAATGCCACGGTATGTATCTCAAAATTAACGGATGTTGCTTCTCAAAGGTGCGTTGACATATTTGAAACTCTGTCGTCGGCTTGCCACACCCATATGAGCTTGTCATTCTCTAGGGAGATCTTCTGAGTCCGCTTTGTTCACCGGGCTATACTTTAGGCTAGATCCATCGAAGTGGCAAAATATGTTCCTTTGCGTGCACCCATCGACATTTAGATGGTATGGTGTAGGATCTAGACATTTCCAAACGGAGCGCTTTTAAGCATCTGGTGCGCACTAGTGAAGAAAGCTCTTGCATCAGTGACATAGAAGGTTCTCTCTGATCAACATGTATCACACTATCCTCCTTTCAACAGTACTGGTCACTTGCTCCTCCTCCTCCCTTGTTCCACAACTTTGGCTTCGTTATTGAGCTTAATTTTATGCTCTTGATGTCATGACAAGATTGAGGAGTTTGCCACCCGTGGGGTCGACCTACGTGGAATATTACAACATCATAATTACTCTTCGATAATGATGGCCACAGACAAAAGCATATGAGACTAGCAAGTTTAAGAGAAGTATTCAAACAACATGCTTAATGACCCACAGTGGGAGGTCCTTTAATCGTCAATACACAAAAGGTTTCCATTCGAATGCATACATGGCAATCTCATTACACATGGCGCGACTGGGGTAAGGGTGTTCGGGCGTATGTTGGATGACCCCTCCCACATATGGCGTGATTGCAACAACAACATCTGATCATGATGGTGAGAACTCTCATGAGGGGTTGGGGATAGATCGGTGGGACGTCACTGACTGTAGGTCGGGTGAACGACTTTAACGCCTAAGCGAGCAGAGGGGAACCCGAAATTTTAAATATACCCAAAATTTTGGGTGGTGTTGTAGTGGCTACAATAGTGCTTCAAGTGATCTTCTTCTCTCATTGAGAAAACTATTATGTCATCCAGATAGAAAACCACTAATTTATCCTTCTCCTCAGCAAAGGCAATGTCCATTTCTCTTTGAAAGTTAACTCTTGCATTCATCAGACCAAAGGGAATTTTGGCATATATGAATGTGCCCCATGGTGTGGTAAAGGTTGTTTTCTCCTGGTCTTATAGATACACAAGTATCTGATTGTACCCTGAAAAACCATCAAGCATAGACATTCTTTGAGAACCAACAATGTTCTGTAAAATTTGGTCCATATTTTGGAGAGGGTAATTGTCCTTCATAGAGGCTTTGTTCAAGTTTCTGAAGTTAATGCAGATTCTGATTTATCCACTCTTTTTTCTAACTGGAACCAAGTTTGCAAGCCACTTTGAGAATCTGATTGGAACAATGATTTTGGCATAAAAGAGTTTCTTGATTTCCTTCTCAATCAGAGGCATTAGAATTGGATTAATCCTCCTCAACTTCTGTTTGAAAGGCTTTTCATTTTCTTTAATATGAATGGTATGCTGAATGATAGTAGGATCATACTTCTTCAAATCATCATAACTTCATGCAAAAACATCTATGAACCTTTTCATCATCTTGATATATTTCTGTCTCATGTCAACTAAAAGAAATTTTGAAATCTTAATCATTTTTGGCATTGCTACTGTACCAAGGTCACAACTCTCTACCTCTTCATCATCAGCTTGTATCCTAGAAGACTTGAACACATCATTCTAATCAAAAATCTTCTCAAGGGGTATGAGACGTTTGGATATAGAGTTATTATTCAGCTATAACACTTCATAATTTCCCTTTGTTTCAGCAAGCATATTTTTCTGATCTACTTGTGCACTTTCAAACTGCTCTTTCAGTTCTATAAAGTTTTTGACTTGTTGGTCATCCTAAAAAACTTGCCAATGGATAATGTTATCTGGGATAACAGGTCTATGGAAAAATTCAACCTCATATCTTTTAGTGGAATGTGCAGGAATGATAAATAAACTTGCAGAGACAGCTAGGGAGTCAGCTACTGAGTTTTGGTCCCTAGTCTTCACAATAAATGAATATTCTTGAAAATTCTCTAACATCTCCATGATCAAATTTCTGTATGCCCTCATTCTCACATCCTTAGTTTGATATACACCCTCAACTTGCTTAATAAATAATTCATAATCTCCACAAACTGAAATTTTTTAGGCACCCATTCCTTTCAAAATTTCTAAACCCAAAAATAAAGATTCATACTCAGCCATGTTATTTGTGCAATAAAAATTCATTTTGTAAGAAAAGAACTTACTTTCATCTTCTGCAGTTGTGATCCAAATTCCTCCTCCAGCCCCCTCTCTTCCTTTTGATCCATCAAAGTGTAACAACCACCAACCTTCTGCCTTCTCCTCACTAATTTTCTGATTTTCTATCTGCTGATTTTCTACTTCGTGAATTTCAATTTGCTGATTTCTGCTTTATTTTCATCTTCTGCTTCATCGGTCAATTCATTGAAAAGAATAGCAGATCCTAATTCAGTATCAACAACATATTGTAGGTTTTAACCCTGTACAAAAATTAGCTATAAATGAATCATAAAAATAGAAAATAAACAATAGTGAGAGCATAAAACATAAAACAGATATACACAGAGATTTTCCTCTAGATCCCAAATCGGACGACCAGCTTGATTTTTCATTATATTCCTTTTAGTTTTACAACAAATATATATACATGTTGAAGCATACATAAACCCAAATCTATTAACCCTGGAATAGAACATAACAGTAGTTCCCTTGACCGGATCTACAAAATATCAGGGGCTGAAAACCATCATGCCCCAAAACCATGTGCAAACCCATGCACAAAGCCATGGGTGGGTCCGCCCACTGGAAAATAAGGACCAAATTTTTTTTCCCGGGGCACTACCCCAGACCCTGACAGGGGGGCTACCGCCCCCCCTGTGACCCCCACCATACGTTGTGCCTAGCGCAACGTACCCCACGCGTGACTAGTCGTGGAAAGAATATAACACAAACCCAACATTCTCCCACTTGTTGTTTTCTTTCCGCAGGGGGCCACAGGATCGCTAAGTCATTAGCCCAGATTTGCAACACCCATTGTTTCTCTACACCAAGAGAACTTCTGAGTGCTCACAGAATTTGTCAATGCTTCTGCAACATTCTTCAAAATGTCCACCTTTATCAGCAACACCCTTTTAGCTTCAACCATATATCTCACAAAGTGATATTGAACATCAATTTGCTTTGTCTTTGAATGATAAGCAGGGTTATTAGCCAAGAAAATTGCACTTTTGCTATCACAGTCTATCGTTATAGCTTGCTGCACCAACCCCATACTTGAACACAACTTCTGCAACCAAACTGCTTCCTTTCTTGCATGAGTGGCTTCCATGTATTCTGCCTCTGTAGTTGAAAGAGCCACTACATACTGTCTTTTACTCATCCAACTGACTACACCTCCAAATAGGCTAAACACATACCCACTTATAGATCTTCTTTGGTCCAGATCTCCAGCCCATTCTGCATCAACAAAACCACGAATGTCCAACACTCTTTCCAATCCTGGTCTTCCCTGGTAGCACAAGCCATAATCACTAGTGCCATGCAAATATCTGAAAACCCGCTTCACTGTTGTCCAATGCTCCTTCCCTGGGTTTGACATAAACCTGCTCAATACTCCCACTGCATGTGCAATGTCTGGTCTAGTACAGACCATTGCATACATCAGACTACCCACTGCACTTGCATATGGAACATGGGACATATCCTCCTCTTCTTCTTGTGTCTTGGGAAAATGTTCAGCAGACACCTTTATACCTACAGGAATCGAAACATTCACCGGTTTACTAACCTCCATATTGAACCTCTGCAATATAGTCTTGACATACTTCCTTTGGTTTAACCATAGCTTCATCTTTGCCCAATCTCTCTTAATTTCCATGCCCAAAATATAGTTCGCAGCACCAAGATCCTTCATGTCGAATTTGGAGAACAGTTGGGTCTTCAAATATTGGATAATTTCTTTTTCATTTCCAATAAAAAACATATCATCCACATACAAGACCAAATGAATAACATAGTCGCCAATTAATTTAAAATAAACACAGTGATCCTCCTTGCTTCTAGTGAAGCCAAGTTCCCGTATATAGGTATCAATTTTCTGATACCACATCCTTGGTGGCTGTTTTAACCCATACAGAGACTTCTTTAACCTTCATACCAGCTCTTTCTTCCCCTTCACCATAAAGCCTTTAGGTTGTTTCATGTATATATCCTCTTCCATATCCCTGTGAAGAAATGTTGTCTTCACATCCATATATTCTACCTCAAAACCAAATGCAACAGCAACAGATAAAATTAATCTAATAGAAGTAACTTTGGTAAGAGGAGAAAAAATATCACCAAAATCAATTCCCAGCACGTGGGAATAACCTTTTGTTACCAACTGAGCTTTGTATTTATCCACCTTGCCTTCTACATTCATCTTCTTCTTAAACACCCATTTGCTCCCGATGGGCTTCCTTCCAGCTGGTAACTCCACCAGATCCCATGCCTCATTTTTATGCAAGGATGCAATTTCATCAACCATGTCCTCCTTCCAGAGTTTTCCATCCTCTAAATCTACTACCTCCCTGACGGTTTTGGGATCATCATCAGTTATAGTTAAAGAAAAATTTGAACAGAAAGCAGATGGACTATACCTTTCTGGTTGTCTTCTTTCTCGAACTGATCTTCTAATAGCTGCAATTTTTGGCTCTTCCTCTTCTGAGTTTTCTTCTATTGTAGATTCTGATTCATCCTCCTTTAGCTCAAACTCTATCTTCTCAGGTATCTTTGGCAGGACTTCATGTTTAGCAATATCTTTCACCTCTCTAAACACCACATCTCGGCTGTACACAACCTTCCTTGTTTTTGGGTTCCAAAGCTTGTAACCCTTTAAACCATCCTTATACCCAGTAAAGATGCACCGTTCAGATTTATTATCCAACTTGCTCCTTTTCTCCTTTGGAACATGTACATATGCATCACATCCAAATACCCTCAGATGTGAAAGAGAGGGTTTCTTACTAGTCCATACCTCATGTGGAGTCTTATCCTCCAATGCTGATGAAGGTGATCTGTTAACTAAGTAACATGCAGTCTCCACTGCCTCTGCCCAAAATTATTTTCCTAACCCCGTACCACTGAGCATGCTTCTTGCCTTTTCCATCAGCGTTCTGTTCATTCTTTCTATAACTTCGTTTTGCTGAGGTATGTATGGAGTAGTCTTCTACCGTGATATACCACACTTCTTACAAAACTCTTCAAATTCCTTCTTACAGAACTCCCCACCATTATCTGTCCTCAACACCTTTATCCTCTTCTCTGTCTGGTTTTCCACCAGAGCCTTAAATTCTTTAAATCTGTCAAAGACTTCAGATTTCTTCCTCAAGAAATATAGTTATGTATTCCTTGAGAAGTCATCTATGAATGAAACATAGTACACAGACTTACCCAGTGATGGAACCGACACAAGTCCAAACAGATCACTGTGCACAAGCTCTAATATCTTGTTCGCCCTCTTAGCACCAGAAGGAAAACTCATCCAATTCTTCTTCCCATATACACAATTTTCACAGAAATCAAAATCCAGAGAGCTATTAGACATAACTTCTACCATACCAT
The DNA here is from genome assembly GCA_034641835.2 of Pinus albicaulis. Taxonomy (NCBI): domain Eukaryota; kingdom Viridiplantae; phylum Streptophyta; class Pinopsida; order Pinales; family Pinaceae; genus Pinus; species Pinus albicaulis. The sequence continues at coordinate 1,576,509,428 of CM076570.1, forward strand.
TTCCATGCAGTATCCGAAGGCCCTTCTCTCCATATGTCCAAGCCTTTGATGCCATAGCATGGTCTTTTCTCCAGAGACCGCTAGGCTTTCCGTTCCACTTTCGGGAACCAAAAAACTATTGCACCCATCAATAACAGTGCTGCCCTGAAGCTTGTACAGATTTCTAATGCAAACTCCTTGCATCAATACCAATGCTCCCCGAACCATCTTATAGGTATCTTTCTCAAACACTGTTTTTACACCTGCATCATCCATCTTGCTTATAGAAATCATATTTATGGCCAATACAGGAATGTGTAGAACACCAGGAAGTATTCTAATCCTTCCACCTTGCAGCTTCAGCTTGAATTTTCCACGTCCTACGATTCTGGCCTTCCTATCATCACCTAAGAAGACATCACCACCATCATATTTCTCATACTCGCAGAACCACTCCCTATGGGGAGTGAAGTTAAAGGATGCACCCGAGTCAATCAACCATGACTCATGATATACATGTGTATTTGAAGAAGAAGCAAAATACACATCCCCACCTTCATCCGAGGTGGTTTTTGCCTCTGCAGAAGGAGCATCATCAAATCCCTTGCCTTTCTCAAGAGCTTTAGATCTGCAATCCTTTTTGTAGTGCCCTTCCTTTCCACATTTCCAGCACACCTTTACAAACTTTCCAGGAGATTTAGATCTCCCTCTAGATTTAGATCTCCCACTCGAAACGTTATTCTTGTTTCTATTCTAGGACCTTCCTTGTACTGATAAGGCATCTCCATTTTGACCCTCCATATTTCTCCATCTCATTTCCTCCGACAGCAAGGCTGAGACAATGTCATCAAAATTCAAGGTAGTTGTATTGCTACCTATTGCAATAACCAGATTGTCCCACGAAACTGGTAGAGAACACAAAAACCTGATGCACTTATCTTCATCTGAGATTTTAATAACAGATGATAGTTGACTTACCACAGTATTGAAGGCATTCATATGCTCTGTCATCGAGTCTCCATCCTTCATCCTCAGGTTATATAGCTTTTTCCGCAGGAGAAATTTATTCACCAGAGACTTAGATTGGTACAAAGTCCCTAGCTTGTCCCCCAAGGTCTTCGTCGTAGCTTCCCTAGATACATTCAACAATACTGAATCTGAGACACACAACCGTATTGTGTTCTTTGCCTTTCGATCTAGTTTCTTCTAGTCTTCATTAGACATTGCTCTTGGTTTAGTACCAGGATCTACCACGATCCACTGGTCCTTATCCACCAGCAGATCCTCCATCTTGAGCTTCCACAACTCAAAACTCTGACCATTAAATTTCTCGATCACTATCTTCCCGTTGCTCGCCACTTCTTTCACCGCAAGAATCGATCCCACAGATCTCCCATTGAACAGGTTCTACCTCAGGCCTGAGCAAAAAACCCCTCAGCAGCAAAGGCGTCACCTTGAATCCAAAACTGCTCTGATAACAAATGTAGGTTTTAACCTTGTACATAAATTAGCTGCAAACGAATCTTAAAAATTAGAAAGTAAACAATAGCGAGAGCATAAAAAATAAAACATATATACACAGAGATTTTCCCCTAGATCCCAAATCGGGACAACCAGCTTGATTTTCCATTATATTCCTTTTAGTGTTATAACACATATATATACATGTTGAAGCATACATAAACCCCAATCCATTAACCCTGGATTAGAACATAATTATAGTTCCCTTCACCGGATCTACAAAATACCAGGGGCCGAAAACCATCATGCCCCAAAACCATGTGCAAACCCATGCACAAAACCATGGGCGGGTCTGCCCACCAAAAAATAAGGACCAAAATATTTTTCCCGGGCGCTGCCCCAGACCCCGACAGAGGGGGCTACCACCCCCCCTGTGACTCCGCCATACGTTGCGCTGGGGGGGCTATCGCCCCCCTTGTTACCCCCCCCGCATGTGACTAGTCTTGGAAAGAATATAACACAAACCCAACACATATATTGTAAAATTCTGAGGTTTTTCTTTACTACTTACCATATAAGCCATCCTTGTTTCTCTGTATAGTATCCTTTGCTCACCAAAAATAGGAATGGTGGAAAAATTTAGGTCCATCTGCATTGTTCCTTTGATCTTTGCTACCCATGACCTTGATAACAACATGCCAAACTTAGATGGAATGTATGCTACCACAATGTCCATGACTAGTGTCTTGGTAGGGACTTGTGTAAGACCAACAACAACATCTTTTATTAAACCAATGCACTGAACTCTTTTTGAATCAAAATAAAACAAATACTTATATGGTCTAGTAATTTCCAATCCCATCCTTTCCATTATCACTTTGGGCATAAGATTGTGAGAGGCACCTAAATCCAACATGGCATTATGCAATGTCATGTCATGAATACTAAGGCTGACATAAAAAGGAAGCACATCTTCATTCTTCTCATCCTCTAATCTTGGACCGAAGTATATGGTTGGATGATCTTCTTGAACATTTAGGATATCAATAGCTCTTGGTTGGGAATTTAGCATTTTTACAATATTACTTTTGTATTCATTCACCTTAAGAATTTCTCCAAAAATTACTAGGATTTTGATCTTAGAAATTTCACTCTCCAAACTGAAAACATAAGCAGATTTTTCAGTCTCTTTGACAGGAGGAGGAGGTGGTGTATCTTTCCTAACCTTAGCAGCTTTGGGGGCATCTTTCTTAGGTTGTGTTTTATTTTCAGTGATTGGAACATTTTTGTTTCTGAGGTTGTATTGTTTCTGCATCTCAAAGATTGCATGGTGATACCATTTAAGATAATCAGATGGTTCATCACCCTTGTTTACATCATGATCTAACTCATGATGTTCCTCCTTAGTGAAAAACATTCCTGGCATTTTTTCATCTAAGTAATGAATTGAGTCTTCTTGTATTTCAGGTTGATCTTCTTCATCAACTAAATTTTACTGAAAAGGAGGCCTTACTTGAGGGTCAGGCTGGTTTCTGTTTTCCCTTGGTCTCTGCAGGTTTTGAGGTCTTATGAACTGAGGATTTCTAAATTGAGTTTCATGTTGGGCATGAGGAGGAGAGGCATTCCCAAGGGCAAGCCTATCCATCAGTTTTTCCATTTTCTTCATCATGAAGTCAAATTTATCCTCTGAGGTGGAAGGCTTATCTTCTTCTTTCAACTTAGCCTTTCCCATCTTGGACTTTTTTTCTGCTATCATATTTACCTCCACCTTTCCTTCACTGCATCATTTTTCATTTTAGCTAGTGAAGGGGATTCTCTTTCTCTGAGAAGTATAGAAAATTCATAATCAAAGGCTTCAACATATCTCAGCTGAGATGCTCCTGGAGGAGGCTTTAGATGGGCAGGGATGGAGTCATAAAATTTGCTAAATCTCTTTGAATTTTTTTGAATAGTTTCATCAACAGCTCTCTTCAAACTATTATACTCAGTGAGGCTTGTACAAGGTTGGTTCTATTTCCCCACTTTCTCAAGAAGATATCCTCCAATTCATTCCAATTATGTAGGCTTCCTACAGCAAGTTATTTGAACCACTTTTTTACCTCACCAGTAAAACTCTGAGCAAACAATCTCATCTTGAAATCATCATGGTCAACCTCCTCTCTGTCTATAAAGTCATTAAACTGGTCTACATGCTCTTCAACTGTAATCTCTTCATCACTTCCCCAAGTTTTGATTCTAGAAGAATATTTTCTAGGAAGGGCGTTTAGGAAAGCTTGAAGAATAAGAGGAGCATACCTAGCAGGTGCAGCAGCAGGTGGAGGTTACACATTTCGTACCATGATGATTAGGACTGTGGTACTTTTAGAGACAACAGAAGTAGAGGGAGAGGAATTGTTAGGAGGAGGATTATTTGGTCTTTGTTGTCCAATCACAATTGAACTCCAATCAGGAAGAGGGACACCAGATTTACTTCTTAACAAAATTTCAAATGGGTCTAATTCCTTCAACCTATCCAAAGATTCTCTCTCTAACAACAACTCTAAAGTGACTGCTTCCGAAAATTCTTCTTTATCTTTTTGTGTCACTAAGGCTGAGGTATCAATACCTCTTCTATGTAGGTATAAGACAATTTCAGTCAATTATTTTTCACTTTCAAACCTAAACAAGACTTCCTGAATTTTATCATCAAATTTTGTATCTTCATGACTTCTTAAAACTTCATAGGACAAGGATTTTGTATGTAATGGAGTACTTGATAATGTAGAAATGCCTTGAATGCCTCTGCAGATTGTGTTTGGATTGTCCACAATCGTAGGTGGATCTGGGTCAGGATTACTCCTCGTGTATTTCCTTTTCAAAGCCACCTTTGATCATATGAATTTTGAATGGAGTCACCAAGGTAGATGCAGCCTCGAACAAATTTCTAAGCTCCTGCTAGCTTCCGAAGTTCAGCCTCAAAATTTCAAGAAAAGTATATCTTTAGGCTCTCGACAGACGCACCAATATGTTATCACAAAATTGCACTTGATTGGCTAATGATCAGAAAAATCTATGTAACTGTTTCAAACCAGCTTTTGACTAAAGCTTAGCCTCTTCAACTTGAGAGGGATCTCTCAAAGGGGATATGATATTAGATAATTATGAAACTAGATGGCTAACTCTATTTGAAAAATAACTTGATTTTGATGTATGTAGGTTTAAAAGAGTACAGGTCTTCAACCATTGGGCTTATGGAGTCAACAAATCAGTAGATTCAATGGAAATGTTTCTTGACATGGAATTTGAGGCAGATAAGAGTTTTTAACAAATGCAAATCACACATAAAACATAGGGCAACACAGTCATTTCATCAATAAAGGAATTCATAGTATAAACATATGAATTCTGAGTAATAAAGATGAAATCTACTGCAAGTAGTACACATAAGGATATATATATCAAAAATACATTAAAAACTCCATTAGAATCTCAGGTCTGTCAAGAAGAAGTCCTCTGTATTACTGATATAAGTCAAAATACATGAAGCATCATATGGTGCAAAAAATCTCCAACCCTTTATAATTTCGATAATCTGTCTTTAAATAGACCTTCTTACATCAGAGATGATCTGCCTCTTGGCTATATTCATCAAAATATTCCTATGACATATTGCATAACATAAAAACGTGTCTTTTAATAAGGAAATGACAGTTGCACTCTAAAATGGACCTTTTCCTAATAGGACTCAAACTCCTATTTATTACATTAAACTACCTTATTTTTTAAAACAGTTACATATATGAAAACTGAGCCTCACATGTTCGAATAAGCTATGACATAGCTCATCACCACTTGACATCTTAAATATCCTCCTCAACATATGGAAACAAACCCTATTTTTCAGGAAAACATGACCCTATCTTCAATGAAGGCTTCCACTGATGAGTTGTCTCCATTTCATGGTCTTCAAATCATAAATGTTTGGTGGAAATGTCCCTTGATCTATTGGATGTGTCCACCTATCCAAAATTTCTTTTAAACTGCTCAGAAACCTTTAAAAACATCGCACTATGAAAACAAAGCAGTTTCGTAGCGTCAAAAAAATGGCTTTTTAACTCAAAATTTCTGCTTCTTTGCACTTCCATAGTGTCCATCATGACCTAACACCTCATCATTACCATTCTCCCCTCTTGGAAACTGCAAAAGTGGTTTTAAAGGCAAAAATACAGCTACAGAAATTTTCGTAGCGTTTTCTTGGCATCAAGCCTAGGAAACGCTACGAAACTGTATAAAACTGTGAAATTCCAGATTTTGACCCTGTCTAAAAAATATAACCTCTAGCTGTAGAAAATTGGTTTTCAACATGCCATTAACCTCTTCAAACATAATCAAATTTAACTTAAGAGGCTTGAGGAGTTTCCTCTTCATTAATGATGAGTTGAGATATGGGTTCCTCAACTACAATCATCTTTAAGCCCTTTTTCTCCAACTCCTCATAGATCAATTCTAATGGCACTTGGAGGTCTATAACTTGGTCCTTCAGTTTTATGTTCCTAGATTTCAAGTGCAGGTTCATTCTTCTGAGATGCTTCACCTCTCCTCTCACTGGCTGAGTCCATTTGATTAGTTGTTGTGTGTTATCTAAGGTATTTGACACACTATTAACCTGTTCTTCCCAAACTTCTTTCATTTTTTCAAACCGCACCTTCTGAACATTATGTTTCCTTGCCTCTTTCTTCAAGACTGCTATTTCATGATTTTCTAAGTTCAACTACTCCTCAAGGACCTTAATCTCTATTTTTTCAATGATTTTCTCCTTTCCTTTCTTTTGCTTGATGACTTGGTCTTCTTTTGCAAGTGATGATAGATCAATGATACTTGGTGGTGGCTGGACAGTTTTAGTGACCTTTTGAGCTTCCTTATTTCTTTCAAAGGCCTTTCTGGCATGCCTTGCCATGGGTTTCCTAGCCTGAAACATGAAACCTGCATCCTCACCTTCAAACTCTAACTTCTTAGCTGATTTAGCTTTCTTGAGTTTCTTTCCTCCCTCATCTATATCTTCAGCTTGGACTATGGGGGTTTCCTCAATATCAATAGCATGTATAATGTCTTCTAAATTTCCCTTAGCTACTATTTGGCTTCTTGTAATCCTTTTGCTGCCATGTTTTCTCACAGTTGGCTCTTGTTTTGCAGGTTTGCTCATAGTTGGATTTTGTTTTGTAGGTGAAACAACAAGTGTATCAAGTTTCTACAATTGCTCTGTTTGCATGATTACTAGTTCACTTTTCTCTACCCCTAAAGGTTCACTTTGTTCTGCCACTGAAGGTGATCGTATACCTCTAGGTTTGGGAGTTATTTTAGGAGTAATGGCATCCACTTCAAAACCACTGACAAACAGAAAATAAGACCAGTCTCTGCCTAATATTTTTAACTCCTCTAAAACCAACAACTTGATTAAACCATGATGAAAGAGTGAGGTTTCACTTCCTTCAGATTTAAATTGAACTTTATCTACAATTTTTGTTAAGCTTCTGTATAAATAAAAAGTTAAATCAAGAGATTTCTTACCAAAAAAATGTAGCAAAAGCCTGAAGTGGTATGAATAAACCTTATGATACCTCCCTTCACAAGTGAAGTACTTCTGAATGATAAGCAGTAGCTTTCAGAAATTGTCTTTCATGTAGCTCCTTGGAATGGCATTTGTAAGATCAACCTCACTATGTTCTGCCTTGATAAATTCCTTACAATCCTGCATGTTGAATTTGAAACCTTTGAACCATTGTTCTCCTCCTCTTGGAATTCCTGTTGTTGCTGCAATGGTCTCTGGAGTTATACTGAGGTTCAACATTCCCACTTTTGCAGCTGTCCCATTGAAATTGATGGAAAACTACTTAGAAACCTGCACATGGCATCCTTGCAATCTCTGGAAAAACTGCAAACGCCATGTTCTTCTGAAAACTTCTAAAGTATTTGGGTCTTCACTTATCAAGTTCATATATGATGGCTTATATCTGAGACAATGGCCACTTTTGTTTTTCTTCCTCTTTGCAGGCATGGTACGTTAATGTCTTCTCTGCATTGCTTGATCAGTGATGCCTGCAAACTTTTGAAAATGCCAGCCACAACTTGGGCTTAGTGAAATAGCTCTCAAGAGCTCAATAACATGCAAAGAGGGAGTGGAGAATGACAAATGACTTAATTGGGAAAGATTTTAAAGTTCGATGACAACTCATGGCATAATCATGACTCATACATGCTTAGAATGGTAATAATGACTTCAACCATGACCATTGTACCTTGATTTAACCCTAACTAACTCAAATGGCATCTACCCTAACCCTTTCAATCATTGACTGACACCTAGTACATGTTTTGAAAAGACATATAAGAATACCTCCTTTCATAGCGTACTTGGTGTATTTCTAGGGAGTTTCGCTACGAAAGTATTAGCAGTTTCGTAGTGAAAAGTGTGTTTTTTATGTGTAATTCGCTTTGAAAGTAGGAATTCTTGGCTAAAATGACCTTTTCGGAGTTGTAAGCTTGGGAAATGAAATATTTCATGAAATAATGACTGATGTGACATGAAAAGACTTGAATGGGGGTGGGTTTGGACCTTAGGATAGGCTAATAAGAAAAATTTAAAATTTTCCTTTACCAAGTAATGAAAAATGAATTCTATGACCATACCTTTGACACGTAAACCTCTAAGACAATGTCAAATGATGTTTCATTTTTTTTCTAAGTGATAACACCTCCAACAGTTAGAACTAGTTAAACTAATTTTAACTAAGACAAATAGAATTAATTAACTACAACTAAAAATAAACTCAACGAGAGATCCTATAAAGTAGGAACCACTCTACATGACTCAAGTTAGACCCTGATCTCGAATTAACATAACCAACTAGGTCAAACTAACTTAGCTAACTCGTACAAGTTTTGATGTGTTCTGGAATTACAATTTTCTTCTAAATTATTTCAAGGGGAAATTAAGTTAGAATATTTCTTGGTGTCATTTTCAGCACTACCTCTCAGTAAGAAATGGATTATCATATACCCTATTATTGCCTCTATGGTACTAAAATTTTCCTCTTGACAATGCCTTATTCATGATATCTTCATCTTGTTCCTCTATAGGAATGTATTCTACCATCATGATCTACCTCCGCACACAATCTCATAGATGGTGGTACCAATTGTCGATATGCTTGGAATGATCATGAAAAAATGGCTTCTCAGAGATTTTTATACAACTATGCATATAAAATTAAATCATTGTAGGATCCATCTGGTAACCAAATAATCCAGCAAAGATCTTCCTCATCCATATAGCCTCACAAGTTGCTTGACTAGTAACCATGTACTTTGCTTCTATTGAACTCAGTGAAACTGATCACTATTACCTATTGTACCAAGAAACTGTTGTTGAAGCAATGATGAATATTCCCCCTAATGTGCTCTTCCTTTTCGATGGACTCCCTATCCAATCAACATCTGTGAAGCCTTAAAGCTTCACTCCCTCTATCTGTCTGTACCAAATACCAAACTGAGTGGTTCCTCTGAGGTATCTCAACACATGTTTGGCTACCTTCCAATAGATTTTGGTTCGCTTAACCATTGCTTGACTAAGTTGGTTAATTGAAAAACACATGCCTAGTCGTGTGTTCACCATGTACATAAGTGAACCCATAAGCTTTCTATAAATGGTAGCCTCTACCACTTCACATGAAGTACCATTTTCCTTCCTCCAATTCCTTGCTAGAGGAGTCTCCATGGGTTTGTTTCCATCCATGTGAAACTTCTTCAGTATCTTGCTTGATCCAGGAGGATCTTGTTCAGTGCAGATCAGTAGAGAAGTCCAGTTAGTTCCAGCAGTCCAAAGTCCGGTTCAGTCTTCATATCATCAGTTTAACCAGTGAAAAGGTACTTTAGTGTTATGGTCATCATGTGTTCGAATTTGGGTCGAAAAGGTGTAAAAGAGGTTAAGTTTAATGGTGAAATACCTTATCATGTAATGGCCTAATCCTAGCGTTATCTCTAAAACCTAAGTTTAAAACCTACACATATAAACCATAAAACAAAACCTAAATACAAAGGTTCAGTGATAAACATTATAATAAAACCTTTAGTATAAAGTTTTGGGCTATAAAACTATTTGGTTATAAAACATTAAAATGAAACTTTATAATAAAACCCACATCGCTAGCATTAACCGTGATGCAAGCCACGTCACAACTTATAGTCTTGTGAATAGGAGTTAACGGTGATAGTTGTTATGACCGCACATTAAGGTGTGTGTTAAAACTAGGTCGGGAGTTGACATGTGACAGGATAAACCGGAACCGCCAAGATAAGCCAGAACTGCTGGGGTAGACCGTAACCGCTGGGAGTAAAATTGTAACTGTCGGTCGAGATCCATGTTCACATGCTAAACATTAAAGTCTCCACCCAGTTAGCTAGCCTCTCGGCTAAGAAATTTTATTATAATGTATATTTTGGGTTTTTATGCATTTAAACAGCGCCTAAGGTCAAGGACATTTATCCATAGGTTCATGAACCTGAAGGATTCGATCCCCTTATTCCAAAAAATGCTAAACCAATTGCTAAATGGAGAAAGTAGAGGTTATAGTGATTCTTTATTTAAACCATGACATTTCTTCATGAAGACATCTTGGAAAAAACACATTGAGAGAATTAGAGTTCAGTTTCATAAGGATAGAGGCATTAATGTTTTCAGCATAGCTCCAACGTTCGGAGGGGGAATTAAGTGCAGAGATAGGTGTTGGAAAGCTAAGAGAGAGAGCTTCCTATTCTCAATAACCATAAGCACCTGTGAGCATAGTCAGTCTGGTCTTTTTTCTGTGTAAATACTTCCTCGGATCAATCCTAATAAAGCAGACGCCCACTTGAAAGTGAACCCTAAGATGTAGTCCACCAGGGACAAACACCGTAATCAACTATTTGCTTCTTCTTCTCTATGTTTTATGTTGTATTTTAATCATTTATTTGCAACTGGTTTATGCCATCTTTCATTTTAAAGCTCTCCTCAGTTTACAATCAATATTAATGACAAAATAATCAAACTACCTCAGCACTTAATCGATCACATTCAGATCATTTTTGGTATCAGAGCAGGTTTTTCTTTGTAGTTTGTTTGTTAGTGGATGTTAACTAGGTTGGGATTGCAACGTGGAAAATGCGAGCTTGAGGAATTCAATCCAGAGATTGGAAATAAAAAAGTCGTTCATCAGTCAACGATGATAGAGACCGAGAACGTTGGGACTCCTGAAGCTCCTGATCGAAACCCATGGATGAGAATCAAATCCATTAGATTTTTTTAAACATGCAATAGATGGTTGAAGAATTATATGAATATAAAAGGATGAGAGATGCAGCCTCATCATCGAAGGCATCAAAGAAGGAAAAGGGTAAATGCAAGGCATATAAATCTCTTTCTCCTCCATCATCTCCATCATGTTCTTCTTCTTCTACTTCTAGTTCTAAATCAGAAAAAGAAAAGAAACCTAAGAGTCCACTTTTGAAACTTGACGTTAAGTTTGAATTACCTATGTACGATCGTGAAATGAACCCTGAGAAACTAGAAAATTGGGTAAAACAGTTAGAAGTCTATTGTCGTATTCAAAATATTACTAATGATAAGACAAAGATCCAATTAACTACTCTTAGAATGGAGGGTACTACTTTGATCTGGTGGGAAAGTAAGACACATATAGATTTAAAGCGTAAAGGAAAATTTATCACCTCATGGACTAAGTTTTTAAAATCTCTAAAGAAACAATTCTATCTGTTGGGTCACACACATCAAGTTGTTATTGATTGGCAGCGCTTGCAACAAGGTAAAGGACATAATTTTCAAGAATTCACACAAGAATTCAGAAAGAAATCGTTAGCACTTTGTATTACTTTGGACACAAAAGAAACTTTGTTGAATTATATTGGCAGTTTGCATTCATATTTGCAGCATACATTATTAATGTTCAATCCTAATGACTTTGATGAAGTTTGTGTTGAAGCTATTCATGTTGAATCAGGTGGTATACCTTTCAAGTTTACACCAAAGACATCCAAGCAGATGGAAACCAAATACAGCAAAAAGAAGGGCAATTCAAAGGGAAAGAAGACTGCCACAGCTTAAAAGGAAGATGAAAGACCGACCTGTACATATTGCCAAAGGATCGGCCATATTGAAGCTAAGTGTTGGAAACTTCATCCAGAACTTAAGCCAAAGAAGTTCCAAACGAAGAAGGGTGAAAAGAAGGATGAAACAACAATCCAACAAGACTTGGACTTGAGATCTGATTTAGGTGATGAAGGAAAAATCACAGTTACGGTTACGACAGGTAAAACTTCTGATACTAGTACTTTTGCTTCTTCAAACATCAAACAATTGAATGAAGGAAAACAAATCGATTTATTTCATACAAGGGTAATTTCAAATCATATAAAGATAGATACATTTTTTGATATGGGATCACAAGAAAATTTGATTTCTGAATCATTGGTTAAAAAATTGGGTTTGAAAACAAATAATCATCCAAAACCATATCCTTTAGGCTGGTTAAAGGAACAAACTCAGATTAATGTTACCAAAGAGTGTCGGTTAAAATTTGCAATCATAACTAACTATATCGACAAAGTGGATCTAGATGTGATACCGTTAGACATATGTGGAAATGTTTTAGGAAGCCCTTATCTCTATGATCGTGATGCATTATTTTATAGGAAAGAGCATATGTATCATCTCAAGAAAGATGGGATTAAATACATCGTTCAGACACATAAAATAAAAAATCACTTGAATTTAATTAATCTAATCAGATGAAGCACTTAATAAGTTCAAGTAAGAGATACATAGTCATGTCGGTAAAAGAGCAACATAAGGATCTTAATGATGCTTGTTCAAGTTGTGAATTTCAATATGAAGGTAATTTGGTTAAAAAGGTAGATTCATTTCAAGATCTAGTTAAAGAACCAAAACATCTACTTCATAAAAAGGAAATACAACATGAGATGCAGTTGATGTCTGTTTCCCCTCTTCCTAATATTGGAATATATCACAAGTCAGTTATAGAGCACGAAGAAAGAAAACAACAAATCCAAGGGATAGTTGGAAAAGACTCCATGCGACTAAATTCATTTCCATGTGGTTCATTGATAATTTTGGCTCATAAGCAAAATGGGACATGGGAAATTGTGTCGATTTTAAAGTTATTGATTCATTTAAGCAGAAAAATTTCACAGCATTAATAGATCATCCACAACCATTTGAAGTTAAAACAGATGCTAGTGGTTATGCAGTGGAAACAATGATTCACATAGATCATCAGTCACTTCAATACATTCAGTTACGGACTAAGTTGCAACAATCTTGTTACTATAGTTGGATGAGATTTATTCAGAAAATTCGCTTAGAAATTGAGAACAAGAAGGGTGTGATAAATAAAGTAGTTGATATGCTATGTAGACCGTCTTTGAATGCTTCAGTAATACTGCAAAATGGACCAAATGGTCCCCATTGCAAAAAATCCATCCACACTATTCAACTGACAGTGAAGATGGGAGCGGACCAATGGAACCGTGAGCATCCAGGAGGGTCGGAAGCATGAACAGGGAGAATATCTAGATGCCCAAAAGTTTCCTTTAGAGTGCTAGAGGTGCCAGTGTCAGAATTGGATAAGTTTATAGTTGAGTTTGCACATTTTTGTGCCATAAATTCAACCACGTAGTCCATTTTTCAGCAAATATTTGCATCTATCTACCATCATCGAATGTGGAGGTATATGATGTCATTATTCTATGTATTTCTTTTGATTTGCGGACATGATGTTTTTTTTGTTGGGATCCCTTATTACCATTATGTAGAGGGATACTTTTTTTCCACAACATGTGAGATCTTATTAGCTTTTCATGTTGAAGGAAGGACCATTTGAGTGAGATTCCATGTAGAGAGAATGTCTCTTGGAGAGACATACCACTCTAGTTGAGGGTATTTATCCTTGTAATGACAGCGAATATACCATGTACATTGTCATCATTAGCAACATTTAATGAAGAAGCCTCCCCACCCTTGAAACCGGTCTTAGAGATCTAACCCACACTGGGTGAACTACATTATCAATGTATGTGTGTGATATGGATCTTGGGGGGAGGCCCACAAGATCTAAAAAATTGAAATGGATTTGAAAAGATTTGCAAAATTAGAATGCCAGAAAAAAGAGAGAACACGCTGCAAATAAACCCACAAAGAAACTTGTTTTATTAAAACAGAGAATAACTGTAGAAGGTACATTATGGTGGACAATCTGCCCTTTTACAAAGTGAGGCTTGTTATTTATAGCCTTTTTTTGAGTTACAATACCATGGGTAGATACCATAGGTGGGTACCATGGGTCAATACCATGGGTAGATACCACTTACAATACCATGGGTAAATTTCATGTGTGGATGAATACCATGGGTGGATACATACCATGAGTGAATGAATATCATGGATAGATGTCACTTACAATACCATAGGTGAATAAATACCATGGGTCGATGCCATTTACAATACCATGGGTGGATGGATAACATGGATGGATGAATACCATGGGTAAATGCCATTTTCCATTCGAATCATTCCTCCCTCCTTAAGAAGCAATGGTCCCCATTGCGTGAAGTTCCCTCCTAAGAAGCCTTTGTTGAATATGAAAAGCCACCGAAGAGAAGGGTTTTGTCTATTTAACCCATAACCATGATGAAGGAAGATCCAAGGATAGAGATACCATGTAATGCTTGTGACCAACTGTGATATTGACAGTGTGCGACCTAGCAAATGGACTTCGGTGAAGTGTGGGTTTGTGTATGACCCAAAACCTGACAAACAAAGATCCAAGGATAGAGATACCTTGTAATGCTTGTGATCAACTGTGATACTAACAGTGTGCGACCTAGAAAATGGACTTCGATGAGAAGGATTTTGTGCAGTTGACCCATAAACGTGATGTTGGTTGTTGATGAAGTAGCAGTCATAGCTTGAGGTGGGAGGGCACATCCCCAAATAACCCAAGTCGATTATTGCTATGCTGAAATCGATGAATGTGAAGCAAGTGCCTACTAAAGCAAGGTGGGAGGGCATGTCTCCAAAGGGAACCTGCTCTAAATGTTGCTCCAAATTTAAAATCAGCATAACTCAGTCAATATAGCTCAAAATATTTATTATAACCTATTTTTGGAAATGGAATGATCATTCTGCATCTTCTTATATGTTTTAAATCGCTATATGGAGACTTTAGACTCTCAGATCCGCACTAGAACTATCCTGTCGTCACAAAATTTCTAAAAAAAAAAAATAGTTGATTTTAAATCGACGATAACTCCCTTGTCCGAACTCTGATTCGACCGATTTGTTTTTTGAAATCGGGTGATTTTTCAAGGGGATCTCATATCTATAACCATTTCTCTGAAATTTCGCATTAAAAACTGCAAAAAATGATAGAAGAGTCCATCCAAGAATTGACGTCAGAAAAATTTCTGCAACATTACTGATTTTAAATTAGCGATATCTCTCTCATCCGAACTCCAATTCAGCCGATTTTTTTTTTTAATTTGGGTATTTTTTCATAGGGAATCTAGATATGGTCTTTTTGTTTGTAAATTTTTCATCAAAAAATTTAGATCTAATTTGCAAACGTGACGCCCAAAAAATTCATGGAGTTTGCTGAAGATTTCTGCAAAACATTGAAACTGAAATATGCTTCCAACCCTCATTCCCATGGATTCATAACCTGAATATGGTACCATTGATCCAGATCTTGGGGGGAGGCCCCCAAGATCTAAAAAATTGAAATGGATCTAACAAGATCTGCAAAATTAGAATGCCATAAAAAAGAGAGAACACACTGCAAATAAATCCACAAAGAAACTTGTTTTATTAAAACAGAGAATAATTGTAGAAGGTACATTGTGGTGGAAAATATTCCCTTTTGCAAAGTGAGGCTTGCTATTTATAGCATTTTTTTGAGTTACAATACCATGGGTAGATACCATAGGTGGATACATACCATGGGTGAATGAATATCATGGATAGATGTCACTTACAATACCATAGGGGAATAAATTTCATGGCTCGATGCCATTTACAATACCATGGGTAAATTCCATGGGTGGATGGATAACATGGGTGGATGAATACCATGGGTGGATGCCATTTTCCATTCGGATCATTCCTCCCTCCTTAAGAAGCAATGGTCCCCATTGCATGAAGTTCCCTCCTGAGAAGTCTTTGTTGAATATGAAGAGCCACCGAACAGAAGGGTTTTGTGTAGTTAACCCATAACTATGATGAACGAAGATCTGAGGATATAGATACCATGTAATGCTTGTGACCAGTTGTGATATAGACAGTGTGCGACCTAGAAAATGAACTTCGATGAAGTGTGGGTTTGTGGATGACCCAAAACCATGAAAAATGAAGATCCGAGGATATAGATACCCTGTAATGCTTGTGACCAACTGTGATACTCACAGTGTGCAACCTCGCAAATGGACTTCAATGAGCAGGATTTTGTGCGGTTGACCCATAACTGTGATGTTGGTTGTTGATGAAGTAGCAGGTGCCTACATAACTTCGGGTGGGATGGCACATCTCCAAATAACCCAAGTTGATCACTGCTATGCTGAAATTGATGAAAGTGAAGCAGGTGCCTACTAAAGCGAAGTGGGAGGGCATGTCTCCAAAGAGAACCCGCTCTAGATGTTGCTCCAAAATTAAAATAAGCATAACTCGGTCAATATAGCTCAGAATATTTATATAACATGTTTTTGGAAATGGAATGAGCATTATGCATCTTCTTATGTTAATTAAATAGCTATCTGGAGACTCTAGACTCTTAGATTTGCACTGGAACTGTCATGTCGTCACAAAATTTCTGAAAAAAAATAGTTGATTTTAAATCGGCGATAACTCCCTCGTCCGAACTCCGATTCAACCGATTCTTTTTTTAAATCAGGTGATTTTTCAAGGGGATCTCATATCTATAACCATTTTTCTGAAATTTCGCATTAAAAACTGCAAAAAATGACAGAAGAGCCACCATCCATGAATTGACGTCAGAAAACTTTCTACAACATTGTTGATTTTGAATCAGCAATATCTCTCTCATCCAAACTCCAATTCGGGCGATTTTTTTTTGAAATTGGGTATTTTTTCACAAGTAATCCAGATATGGTCTTTTTTTTGTAAATTATTTATCAAATATTTCATATCTGATTTGGAAAGTCAACACCCAAAAAATTCATGGAGTTTGCTGAAGATTGTTGCAAAACATTGAAACTGAAATATGCTTCCAACCCTCATTCCCATGGATTCATAACTTGAATCTGATACCACTAATCCGGATCTTTGGGGGAGGCCCCCGAGATCTAAAAAATTGAAATGGATCTGACAAGATCTGCAAAATTAGAGTGCTAGAAAAAAGAGAGAACACATTGCAAATAAACTTGTTTTATTAAAACAGAGAATAACTATAGAAGGTACATTGTGGTGGAAAATATTCCCTTTTACAAATCGAGGCTTGTTATTTATAGCAGTTTTTTGAGTTACAATACCATGGATAGATACCATAGGTGGATACCATGGGTCAATTACCATGGGTAGATATAACTTACGATACCATGGGTAAATTCCATGTGTAGATGAATACCATGGGTGGATACATACCATGGGTGAATGAATATCATGGATAGATGTCACTTAAAATACCATAGGTGAATAAATACCATGGTTCGATGCCATTTACAATACCACGTATGGGTAAATTCCATGGGTGGATGAATACCATGGGTAGATGCCATTTTCCATTCAGATCAGTGTGTGCTTTGATATGATGGTTGTTGTTATGTTTCATCTTATTTACAATATGCACATGTGAATTTTTTATGCTCACGTGAAATTTTATTAACATCACAAAAGTAAAAGATATTGGTTAATTCCGGTAGATGAAGAGATCTGGATCAAGTTTGGTACCAGACCAATCTTCGTGCTGATATGAATTGCGAGTATTATTGAATGGACGTGCAATAATAAGGGAAATGGAGAAAAACAAATATCTCTTCAAGGACCTCCTCGGGATGGCACACATGGTGGACATGATGTATGCATATTATGAGGAGAAGATGGCAAGAGAGAAACAATAGAAAGAAAGAGCTGAGGACAAAGATCCATATTCATATGCCAGTAATTATTCATATTATTCATCATCTTCTCATCATTCAGATGAGGAGATAAAAGAGAGCCTTCAAGAAGAGAATGTTGAATTAAGGATACTTCTACGAGAAGAAAAAGAGAAGAAGCATAGACTCCATCTTTAGCTATGAGCCACAGAAGAGGCATTGGAAGATTTGAAGCGCAATGAAGGATTAAAAAAGCCATAATCACCTATTTCAGAATCGACAACTACAGTAAAAAATGTTTATCGTTTTCCAGTTTCATTTTCACATGAAACTATTTCTCTTAGAAACATGGAGGTGCCCATTACAGGAAATGGTATGAGACTCCTTACCAGGATAGGGTATAAAGGAGGAGGACTTTGTGTTAATGGCCAAGGGATGAATCAACCATTGGAGGTTGTACAAAGACCTCGATTTCCAGGTTTGGGAACACAGAAGGATAGTGCTCGAAGGTATCAGAAGCTTCCAAGACATTGTCGAAGCCATCATAGGAAAAGGATGATTGGAACACATCACAATCCTCCCATGACAGTGCACGTTTTAGAGGAAGAGTTAAGACAAGCCCTCATCTCGATAATTTCACCAGAGGCAGACAAAAGAGGTATAAAAAATATAATTATTCTACATTTCATTTTGATTACAAGCATTTTAATGATGAACAAAAATCACGACATAGAATATTATGTAGTTTTTGTGGTTTACATAACCATGTGGTTGTTTAGTGCTAGAAGAGAATGGCAGCAAGAAAAAGGATGAGGCATGAAAGGCCTTCTCCACATCAGGGAAGGAAGAAAATTAAGTAGGTCTGGAGGAAGACTAATTTTTGCAGTCATTGCAATAGAGGTAGTCATCAAAGATCCACTTGTTAGAGGCTCTATCCAGAGAAAATTATCAAGGACAAAGTGTCCGTGCAGGAACCAATTGAAATAGTTTTTAAACAATAAAATCCACCACAGGGAGATGATGACCCACTCACTTTCATGAGTGAGAGATGGTTTTTCTAGATATAATAGCTTGTCATGGCCTCATTTTTTAAATCATGCGTTGTAATTTAAATTTTAAAAGTAATTATGTGTTTTCCATCGCTTATTAAAGCAACGATGATGTTTTGGTGTTTGATTGATAGTTGGGGTATTGATTTCTATTATGATGTAAACTTGACCACATAGTGTGTGTTATAAATTGCTGGCAAGTATGGGGATGTTTGGGTCATGATTGGTCATGTAATTGGGCATGTATTTTACAAATATTTTAGTACAGTTTTGCAAAGGATATATGTAGGTGTCGGCTCATCACTTATGGATCTAAAGAACAAGGGTAAAGGAGAAGGAAGGGTGACCTTTTAGGACACTTATGGTGCAGACAATGTAACATAGTAGTTGTAGATTATGTTCATGATTTTGGAGGACCAAAATATCCTTAGTGGGGAGGAATGATCCAAGTGGATCCATAGACGCTCATAAGTCAAAGAGGGCTTAGAATAACTCAAAAATAAAAGTCCTCATATTGAAGTGAAACTAGGACTAGACCATAGTGCTATTCGCCCTGATTCCAACAATGTGAATGACACTATAATCTGAGTTTGCATGGTCAATTTATGGGTGGTCAAAGTTTTGGTAAAACTTGGCCAAGTGGCAGGATTAACAAGGCAACAAATTGACTGAGACCCAACGCACAGAATTCGGCCACTGGATGGGTAAATTTGTCGCCTACTTAAATCTTCTAGTAGCCCCTATTTTCGAAAAAATGAACAATACCCAAGTTGTTATAAAAAACAAAAATGTTATAAAAATAAGATGGGACAGGCCTGCCAGACCCTCCCACGCCACTGAAACTATGTTAAATATAAAACATATTATAATTGGGGTGGAAGGCAGTAAAACCCTGCCACACCTGGTTGTGGTTCAAACAATATATAAAATATATGTTAATGGGCAAGCTGCGCGCTGGCAGACTTGACCCCACCCTGTCATTTTTCACATGATTCTAGGGCGACAGGACTTGAACCCACCTGGCTAGCTCGGCCAACCTGTCTCCCAGGCGCCCTCACCAATAAAAATATTTTAATATGCAAATTTAAAAAAACCATCTAACGAATTCACTCCAAATTGGTTGGGTGAGGGGTTGGAACCTCCGACCTCCCCCCCACCAAACATTTAGCTTTACCAACGAACCAAATGGTCCCCACTGCAAACTCCACCCACAAACGTATTTAAATACCTTTCAAACCATTCAACCGACAACGAAGGCAGGAGCGGACCAGTGGAACCCTGAGTGGCCAAGAGGGCCAACACCATGAACACAAAGAATCTTTATATTCCCAAAGTATTCCTTTAGGGTGCTAGAGGTGTTGGTGTCAGAATTGGACAAGTTTATAGTTGATTTTGCATGATTTTGCGCCTGAAATTCAACCGTGCGGTCCATTTCATCGGTTGAGTTTCTCATCTTTCGGCCATCATTGAACATGGAGGTATATGATGCAGTTATGCCATGTCTTTCTTATGATTTGTTGAGATGAGGTTTTTGTTATTAAAATCCCTTATTACCATTATGTAGAGGGCTTCTTGTTTGCCACAATATGTGAGATTTTATTAGAGTTTCATGCTGAAGGAAGGCCCATTTGAGTGAGATTCCCTGTAGGGAGAACGTCTTGTGGATAGACATGCCACTTTTGTTGATGGTATTTATCCTCGTAATGACAACGAATATACTGTGTACATCATCATCATTTGCAAAATTTAATGAAGCGGCCTCCCCACTCTTGACACTAATCCCGGAGACGTAACCCACATTGGGTGAACTCTGTTATCAATGTGTGTGTGCCCTTTGATATTATGGTTGTTGTTATGTTTCATATTCTTTATATTTTTCACAATTGGTTGTTTTATGATCTTTCAAATGCAATTCTACTAACATCACAAAAGTAAAATATTTTGGTTAATTCTGGTAGTTGAAGAGATCTGGATCATGCCCAAATTCATGATAATTGAAGCATTTTATTTTGGAAAATTATTTATTCTTTCCCTCTTGGCTAGATTCTGGTTTGGTTTGAGATTTATTCCCTTTGTCCTTCTTTCCCTTTACATCCAATGCAATAGTTTATTCATCCTCTCCCTTGGATGAAATTCCATCTATGGTATTTTCCTTGATCTCTTCTTGTACCAGATCAGATCACAAGCATTCCCAATACGGTAGCTATGCCATGATTTAGGACGGATTAGAAGAGCTAGGCTCACCAGGTAATTTTCTGTGACACTCACACCACCCCCTCCAAGCTCATCCCAAACTTGAGTAAATCTTGTGAGATACTAAAAAATAGTATAATTCTTCTGCATCTTAACGTTTCTAACTTTGTCTTTAAGGGCTAGTTTTCTATGGTCACTGCTATTCTCGAATATCTTAGTTAGTTCCTTTGACATTTCTAAAGGAATCTATTTCCCATGGATATTTGAGACAATCTGGTCTCTCACTCCCTCCAAGATTATTCTTTGTTCCTTGGCTACATCTTTCTGCCATTGGACTAGGTTATGGGCTTCAATTGATCCTGGTTTACAATGTATGTCTTGATATATTACAAAAATCCATTATCATAAAGCAGTTTCCTCCATGTGATCCTTCCAAGAAATGAATTTTGAGCTTCCATCTAAGGCATACTCTAGTCTCAGTCCACTAAAGGCCATTCTCCCAACTCTGAAGAGATCCTGCTACACTCAAGCTACAAATTGGAACCTCTTGAGGAACAACTCAAAAATTATTTTTCTAATGTGAATCCTTCTCTAATACAATTCAAAAATTTGGTGATAGAATTTCAACTCCCCAAGAAATTTAATCTAAAATCAAGAGACACAATTCTACTCTACTGTTCTGTGGAATTCAATTCACAATTTAGAAAAATATTTGCAAACATGCAATAAGAAAAGCCACACATGAAAAATAGTTTCTAGGGGAACCCAACTTGGAAAAACCCCTCAAGCATAGTTACATTCATCAAATGAATAAATAATGTATTACAAATGCGTGTTCGCTCTAAGCTCAACCTACAAATGAATAACTTTTCTATCTACTCAATGAGAAGCTCTGACCTATACTTACTCCATTTCTTTCTACACTTGAGCTCCTATTTCCTTGAGCAAATCCTGAGGAATTAGCCCCTATTTTTTGGGATTTGTTTCTGAATTGATTGCACAATTACCAAGGATTAACTATCTAAATACATGAAACACCTATACAATCAAACTAGTTTACAACTACTTGTTACACTATCTTGGAATCTCCACCACATTTAAGAAACTTGAATTTTCTACATGCACTAGCTATTTTAGGTTGATTGATAATTTAACTGGATGATCTTTGAGTTAGATTATTGTTCCACTCCACAACTGACCTCCAACTAGTTCGATTAACTGTTAGAACTAGTTTAACTTCAAACACAATTGTAAATAATTAAACTAGATTTATAAAATCTAGAAATCACACGTGCTTAACTAAACTCCAAGACCTCTAACTCGAATTTACTGAGCTAATTGAGTGACAGGATCCATGTCACCTTGGTTAAATTCCTCCAATTTTTCTGTTGATGTGGAAATTTCAATTTTTTTTCAATTTGACCAAGGCTAAATCAAATTAATCCTATCTTGCTACACTCATCAACAAGATGTGTAATTAACGTATATTTTCTCTATGTGGTTAATGAACACATGTTCTTTTTATTATGTTGATTTTATGGCATATTTTTCAGGGTTCCTAATTTGGTTATTTGCATGGTTCTATAATGTTCTCTAGTTATGGCTCTTGTTCATGATTCTATAATTATTTAATAGTTGAATAATGCATGGGCTAACAAGTGCTATTGCAACTATCTAGAGAGGGAATTATACATTCTTCGTGATTCTCAGATGAATTTTTCCCCCTTATGAGCATATATGCATTCATTAGATGTAGCTTACATGTTTACCATATGTCTCACGAGATGTATAATGTGTATTAAATAGTCGAGTTCATGTTCTGGATTCAAGTTTGAATGTTTGGAATTTTTATCATCTCAATCATGATATTGGAAAGTTATAGGAAATTCTAGGCAGTGGTATTGAGGCTAGCCTTGAAAAGTGGCATAGATCTTGCAATCGTAGGAAAAAAAATGAGGATCTGAGGTCACAACTACATGTTGCAAGGCCTATGTGTGCGACTGGAGGCTTACAACCACATGTATCCAGTGTCAAGGGTTTGGTTGGGCTGTAATGTTAGGGAAAAAAGTTTCCAGCTTAGGGATTGGTCACCTAGGGTGGTTGTTCAGACTCAAGTGATCTTTTTTCCATGAGGAAGTTCAGTAATTCATCAGTAGTACGGCCCACATCCTTAACTAGAGCTTGGAGGTCATGTCATGTCATAGTATCACTTAGCTCATGTTTACCTTGGATGGCTTGTGAAGTGGGTAAATGTGGGAGGAGGCGTTGCACAAGGAATAAATAATTGGAGGGATTAAGAAGAAGGATAGAAGATTTGAAAAATACAAAACTTGGGGATGTTAAAGTAGACTTAGATTTGAAAGATGAGCTCAAAAAATAGAGATGTGATGAGGAAGTGGAACCAACAATATGTTTATATAATTTTTGAAAGACAAAGGTAGCACAAAGGTGGAAATTTCATGCTATGATGGAAGTTGAAATTTTCATACTCTCCTTGATTGTGTATGATAGCTCAAAAGGTATTTTGAGTACGATAATGTTCAATTTACTATGAAAAAGTTAAAGGGACATGTTTTATGTTGTTGGCATATGTTGCAGAACATAGGGTAGACAATTGATAGGAGAATATTGGAAGAGAAGTTGCCTTGAAAGTGGAAGATAATACTAGAAGAAAATAATAATAGAAATTTCATGGAAAATGACCCAGAGGAAGAGCCAGAGCAATTACTACTAGAGGAAATAAAAACGAAAAGGAATCCACCAGTAGCTAAGGAAATAAATGAGGAAATGTCACCAAAATAGGCATATAATTCAGAATAGGAAAAAGTACTTATATTATTACTTGTTAAAAATGTAGAATAGAGGGTCATAAGGCATATAAATGTGTGGAAAAGCATAATGTATGAAGAAAAGGTGAACCTTGAACATAGGCCAGCAAAGAAACCATGATTGGGGAAAATTTAATGGTCCTTCAATAGGAACAAGGAGAGAATTTAATTTTTGAAGGGTGTCCCTTAAACATGAAAAGAGGATAATGGAAGAACCTGAATAGAGAAGGAAGTTTTTTAAGGTTAAATGTACTGCAACTTAATCATTATTGAATATTCTAATGCAACATAACCATTGATAAATATTGTAATGTGGCACAGTTGTTTTGACATGTATAAATCAAGTTGAATTTCAAAATTTCACATAATCATTTAGGAACATTGAAATCCAACATAATCCTTGACGAATGTTGAATTTAACTAAGATAAATGTAATAATGCAACATAATGATTGGATAACATATAAATTCCACATAATTAAACCATAATGAATGTCACAATGTCGAATAACCATCGAATATTGTTTTAATTGAGCATAACCCTTGAGAACATCACAAGGAAACTGAAACCATTGATGAAATTCATATTCACCCTTCATGAAAGTTGCAATATGATTCAAGAGTATCAACCCTAGGAAATCCATTTTTGTATACACCCAAGAGGGTCATGAATTCCTTCAAAGGGGAAGGAATTCCCTCAATTGTAAATTATTAAAAATAGAATCAAGAAATTTTATTTAAATACAAGTGTCCAAGTTCTATAATAATCTTGATAGTTAGTTTGTTATTGGTGAGTTTGTGTTTTGGCCAAATAAATCTTTAACGACATAAAAATTTTAAAGTGATCTTTTTATAGTTTTGGTATAGATGTCCAATCACTCCAAGTTTGTTAAATATTTCCTAAATTTAGGAACTATGCCTATATGTACAATTATAAGTTGGGGGACAAAGTCTCATAAGTAAAGTGAGAATGAGCTTGAGAGAGGAAACACGAGGTAAGGATGCATAAATTCTCTATAAATATATGTTATTAAAGATATATAACATGTTATGTGTTAGTACGTGTCACATGTGTATGTCGATTCTCATGAAGCGCGTATAAGTGGCAACATAGAGTGAGTTTCTAGGAGAGGAGTGCTCACAAGAGATCAACAAAAATTCCATCATCCACCATTTATGAGACAAATAATTTTTCATCCACAAGAGTATCGTCATTGATTAAGTTCGGTTGTAAAGAGTTTGGTTGTGTCTGTGGTTGTATAGGGAGAGATATTGTGTAACTAGTTTAATCATGTCCCATCTCTTTATATTTCATGAATACATATCAGTTCTTTCTGACTACATGTCAATGCAATTGTTTGTCTTAGTATATGAGAAGATCTTGGATGATTGCTTGACTTTGAATTGATCTCATTCTCAGTGGGAAGTTACAGGCCGTAATTTTTTTTCAAGACGAGTATCTTCTACATGCACCCAATCGAATTGGGCTATGGTCATATATTTTATCATTAAACTACATATAATCTTACATATATGAGTTTTGTTAATCGGAAATATAATATAGGATAAGACCCGTCGCTATCTTGGTGTAAATATATTTAATCGAAATAAATATATAATGTGGTATAATTTAGAGGTCTTAACATTTTGAAAGTTGTTGTGGGTGGGACCAACCCCTAGATCTTGAATTATTGGCTATCCACGTCTAGAAATCATCCAAATCTAGCTATATATAGGCCTCAACATTAAATCTTGGTCGAAATAAATGCATTTGGATGCGAGCATGGATCTTAGCATCCGGCTAGTCAAATATTTTTGTATTTAAAAAGTCTCCCAACTTACCATATTAAGCTAGATATCTGGTTTGATTTGTCTTTGCGTTGGAGTCCCATACTATTAAACCACCCAATATTCAAATATCATGTGGAACCCACAACCTTCCCGCATTGTACTTTTAAAATAGTTGCTCAGGGCCATTGAAGATAAGTAAACATTAGATAAGGGAGAGTTACCATATTTTGGGTCTTGTGTAGTAGCACTGAACGAAGGGCTAGCCAACTAACAAATTATTAAAGGCCACAAGAAAAGAAAGAGTACCTTACGTAGGCTTATGGTTGATCGGTTGGAAAATAAATGTTGGTAATTTGGAAGGCTCCAAAGGGGAAGAGAGTGCTTGGTCACTGGTAATAAGGACTTAATGAAAATGCACCATTACTGGTCTCAGGCATAATCTTGAATATGAAAATTAACCTTGGAGAGGAAAATTATAAATCAATGAAAAGCGGGGAGTAGTGATCTAGATGAATATGAAAATTAACCTTGGAGAGGAAAATTATAAATCAATGAAAAGCAGGGAGTAGTGATCTAAATCAATGAAAAGCAGGGAGTAGTGATCTAGAGTATCTAGAAAAGCTACACCAAGTGGTATCAGAGTAACAACACCAATCCTTAAGGATTAAGAGCAAAGGAAAGGTTATCATACTTGAAACCATAAAAATAATTTAAAGAGACTACAATAATGCTCTTAGGATTAAGAAACTTGAAAAACGTATGTTTTGTGAGAAATTGTAGTCGACGAGTGCTTAGAATAGTTGTGGAAACAATAGAAAAATCAGTGGAGAAAAATATTGAGAGAGTTATTAGGAAATGAACTATAAATCGAATACATGAAGGAAGAAGATGAAAGCACCATAATTGGGATAGAGTAGAGTGAGGAGATTCTCAGTCAAGTGGTGAGCAAGAGGATGAGAGTAGTAATAAACAACTAGTGATAGAAGATCTCAATGTTAAGGAGATATGGAAAGTAAATCTAGCCTTTAATTTTTTTTTAAAGAGATGATAATTGAAGGTAGCAACAATAAGAAGAGAAATTATGTAAAATAAACTTGTAACGGAGAAACTACATAGAGGGAAAAGAGTTCCATCTATGGTTGGAAAGGAGAAGAGAATAGAGAGAGACCTCAAGAGAGAAGTCAAGAGAATAAGATAAGCTCTCAAGAGAGGTGAGTAGTAGGTGCATAAGCCCAATATAAGAGAAATGAGTGCTCATGAGGTTCTAGAGGAGAGACCAAAATGAATACAAAAATATTGAGCTATAGAGAAGGCTTAGTGGGGTATTGAGGGTAATTTGATAGTGGAGTAGACCTGTTGCTAAGGTTTCATTGCAACTCACAATGGGCAAGAGGAAGTGCACAAAGGGAAGGAGAAGATGGCTAGTGATGGTCATTACAAAGGTTCAAGTATAATCCACAACAAAGGAAAGGGATATTTCATAGCAAACAACATAAAAAGGAGGACGAGTGATGAGGAATTTGATAGAAAAATGGTCGAGTTAAAGGAGAGAAACAACATAATAATAAAAGTTCTACAATAAGGGAGAGTGAATACCAGAGAATTGAATTGAATCTTAAGAAGAAGGTCATGTGGCCTATTAGGAAATTGTATTCCAAGAACTTAAGGAAGAAACTAAAGCAATCGATGAGTGTTTTATTGAGAAGTGAAGAGCTCAAATTTATTAAGTACGATGATGGAGAGGAAGTTCACTATTGTGAACTAGAACAAGGATCACTCTTTGGTGAATATTATAGTGAAGCTGAGGAGAGGAAACTGATGGAAAGTCTCATGTATTCTGTGAAAAATCTAGAAAAGTAGATGATCCTAGGAGCATTAGTAGAGGCTCAACAACCTCACATTTTTAAAACTAAAAAAAATATGTTAATGTGTAGGTCATGCAAATTGTGATGGTAAAATATCATCACAAAATTTCTTGAGGGAAGATGAAAATTAAAAATTTCCCTTAGAGGATAGGGGTAACAACAAAATTCCAAAGGAAGCATATTTGAAAGTAAATGAGCTGGATGTAGAACGATCCCCAAATGCAATTCTCATGGAGCACAATGAATAAATTGAGTTGTTGAAGAATGGAATATAGAACCTAAGGAAGATGGAGAATAATGATTAATAAGGGATGAACCTTGCATGTAGTCTGCAAATTCAATTCCAATTAATTGTGCTAATTTGGATGAAGAGTTAAATTTCCCAGAAGGAAGGATAATAGATTTAAATGTGTGTAGTCAACATGAAAATTTTGAATTTCAAGAAAGTGTATCTGTGAAGTGTGAATAGAAAATTGAAAGGGAAGAATATATATAAATGTTTGATGAGGGTTTTGTGACTCTTATAAAAGAGGAAGGAATTAAGAAGAGACTCGATGAGAGTCTCATGGACCAAGAGGAAAATTTATATCAACTTGGAGATCTGAGGAAAGAGATCTTGATGTAGTCGAAACTGAATTTCAAACAAAACCTTGCCCCTGTGGGTTATGACCCACATAAAATCAATAATTGCGCAGCAGATTTCAATACTGAGAACATTATAAACATACATTCACTAGCAATCAACAGTGCTCACCTTAAACAGATTATACATACCAAATCCTTTACATGCACGCGGAATAGGTTCTCGGGTATCATGATAGCCAATCAGGGCTCATTGCAATCCAGAAAACTTAAGTTGCAACTTAGATGGAAACCAACACAATTTCTGATGCGAAGCTGCGATGCGATCTTTACTGTAGCTTTTCGTCGGATCTAACAGTCTGCTATACTTCTTCATATTATCATAATCGCTTGCCCACAAACTTAATCCGTTACCGATAATGCTAAACAGTGAATCTTGCAGTGTGCGATATTGCACTATGCCAAAATGTGGCCACCCCACGCCGCATCGCAAATTTCATTCCTAACCGCATTGCAACAAAATAACATACTTTGCGATGTCTTCACGTTAAACTTTCATTTCTCTGATGTGCGATCTTTCGATGCACCATCTGCGATCGATCTGCAACGATATCTAACAATTCTCATCTACTCTGCCCTTCTTCGAATCACATCCTTTAGAACTCATCATGCAACATGATCTCGTTCATTCATCTTTCCCCTTTCAGATCTGCACTCTCATCGTAACTATTCATCATTCTCCTTCATGCCTCTGTTCAGAAATCTATGAGATTTAAGGAAACACGCTGTTGCAGCCCTCTGCGACCTAGTGTTTCTCCATGCTCCTTTCTGCAACAACTCATCAATACACTTATGCGACAATAAGGTATGCTATTGTTTCTCTTTTTTGGACATTGACATTCCCTCGACTGTGCAATCTGCTGATTTAATACATAGAGTCTCAATCCTCCATAACAATCACTACTTCGGATTACATCCTATTGGTCAATCCAATCTGAAAATTCAACATCAATTCTAATTAAACAACACAACACAACACAATCCACACAACCATACAGGATTTATAAGCCACGCTAAAATAAATCAGAATAAATATCAAATTACTCAATCCTTATTGAATCTAATTCGATTAAAATACCACGGCCTTTGCGGCCTGAATGCACATATTAAAATGACTTCTCTCTACCTCATCATACTCTCACTCCCTTAACTAGCCAACCTCGGCCAACCTCGAGATAACCTCGAGCCAACCTCTAATATCGAGCTAATCTCTCCAATCCTCACTCCCCTATTATTTCAAAATGCTTACAAATATATACAAAATGGATTCACGAACCAGTTTCAGTTCAGATCCAACAATCTCTCAATATTCCCTAAAGCTTATCTCAACTCCATTATTTACTCAACCAAATCCTATATCAGACCTCTAGATCTCTAAAATCCTCACTCTTCCTAGAATTTCTCACTTATCCCTAAGATCTCTACAACTTACGAGATATTAATAAAATTAAATTTAAATCCCTTTAGAACTCAACTAAACTTAGGAAAATAACAAAATAACTAAGGGAACCCATTCCCTTTAGTAAATGTGTGATCAGACTCTTAAGTCTTATGAACTTTGAAGAATGCTCCTGTATCAGAGTCCCCAGGTTGAAATAATTCATGGACTCCTGTTCATGAGTCTTCTAATTTCCTATGTTGTAAACTTCTTTAGACTTCATCTTCTAACTAGTTGTCTGACCTTTCCCAGTTGCAGGTGTATTTGTTGCATTCTCTCCTTCTCTTGGATGCCAAACTCTGTGTGTGGATATCATTTTTCTCTGCTGTCATGAGTATCTTCACTGCATAGTATTTTGATACTGATATTCAACATGAGTATCTCTTCAAGAACCATAAATTTTGTACCTCTGTGTGTTGCTATCCTATCATCATCTCAACAAATATTTAACTTCAACTTCATGTCTTCTCCACTAGTTCCATTGTCTTGTTCTTGACTGTATATTTTGATTTCTGAATCTATCACCAACATCCTCTTCTGTTTCCAAACCACTTTCTTTATATTGTCCTGCATATCTTTCCATCTCTTATTGACTTATTGAATTTGAAAAATTCCCATACCTATCACCTTTGTTGTTTTCATCATCCACTTCTCTAATATCTTGAGTGGAATCTTCTCAATTTAAAAAGAAGATTGTTCCTTGTTTGACACAAGAACATGTGACCTTCCCACTATATATTTTCCATCAGCTACAAAAATTTTGCTTATTGAACCTTGTTCAATTGTCTCCATAGTCACATTAAATTTAATTGTTCACCCAATTTCTCATTTTCAAAATCAAGATACACTCTTAACATTCAAATATTCTTTGGATCAAAAACAAAATTTGTTCATGGATTGTAATTTCACATCCTCTGCAATCTTCTTTCTCCTTTTCAATGACTTGTGTAAGGGTTATATCAACCCTCTTTCCTTTATTCCAAACTTCTGAATCAACTAGTTGTTTTCTCCCATCTTCTTGTTTCCATATGAAAAAATGACTTTCTGCATCTCCAGAACTTGCATGTTCCCTCTTATTTGCATAAACAAATATATCTCCAAAAGAATTTTGTCTTCTATCTTGAAAAACACATTCAACAGTTAATAATTAAAAATTAGAAAAAAATATTACATTTTCCACCTTTTTCCTCATTACCTCTGCTCCAAGTTTTCTTTGATTTGTCATCCCCTTGATTTGCATATGACATGTTCAAAATTTCATATCCTCCTTCATACTGTCTTGTCTTGGAAAAGTCTTCTTTGTTTCTACTTTGTTCTGAATGTTGTCTAATTTCCGAATTATGTTCTTTGTTCTTCTCTTTTGTCTTCCTTCCTTTAACATTTCTTTTGATTCTTCCCTTTTATTCCTTAAAAATCTGTAAGCCACTAAGTTTCTTTTTCCATCCCTCTTTCTTTTCAATAAAAATCTGCCAATCTCTAACTTTAGAAGCTAAAGTTCTCTTTGTTTCTATACAAGAAACAAAATAACCATATACAACAAATTTTCCATTCCACTGTAAAGCCCCTTTTACAATGGTAAACATTACTGTTATCACCATGAATATCATACACCATTGAACCCCTTTGTTGTTCACTGCAAATGCATAGTTCATGAAAGCATCCTTGCCTTCATCTTCTGATATTGATCGTCTCCTTCTAGTTTGTTGATTACATTCACCTTTACTCCTTTCACAATTTGTACAGATAACACTATCTTCAATTTTCTTATGTGCATTAGTCTCTGCCAACCTATCCTTAAGTTCCTGAATGTCCTCCTTTCCTTGCTTCTCCATAGTCTTTACTGGATTAACTGTATCTCCTTGGACCAAATTTTCCTTATAAATTGTTGTTCTACCATCTTCCACAATGTGATCTTTATTAAGATCTCTTTCCATTGATGCTCCATTATGTCCTCTCAAAATAATTTCTTGTCCATCAATTATCAATACAGGTTCATAATTTTTTAATATAAATTGAAGAGGTAATCCCATTACCTCAAGTGTTTTCATTGTACATATACTCTCATTTAATCTTGTCATGATGTTATCTTCATACTTATTTTCTACTCCTTCTTCTGCAATCTGCAATTTCCGTTTGTCTTCAGACTATCTACCATCATTTTTCCAAGTCTTACTAGATTCATCATTTCCAGCTTCCATATTAGTCTTCAACAGTTGTCCATATTCAGTGTCTTTGAACACATGTTCAATCAAGAAATATTCTATTACAACCATCTCCTCTAATAGCTTCATTTATTCATCAACCTACATAAATACATATTTTAAAGGCTATTCATCAGCTGCATACATACACAAAACATTAGGTTAAAAAACACAAAGCTCCTCTTCCTTAGATGTCTCCTTCATCACATTTCTCAGTTGATCCAAACTTGTCCAACAGTTCAGAAAATCATCAATAATTCCTTCCTGAGCAAGGTAAACTTCTTGCTCAGGTCTACAATCACCATCTTTCACCTTTAACTCAGCTGCTCTGATTTATTCTCTTAATCTGGTGTAGATTCTCCTCTTTATCTGTTTCTGCAACAACTTCCATTTTATCTTCTTTCTTTTCATAGTCCAGCCATAACTTTGGCCCCTTTCACAGTCTTCAAGCAGCATTATTATTGCATTCATAATTGCTTTCATTTCAAAAATGTCTTTTTCAAGTTCCTCTTGAATCATCTTCTTTCCCTTGCCATTTTCCTTGGAATCTTTATTTCTTTTGTTGTGGCTTCTTTCATGACCCCTAATAGTCATATCGGCTTCTTTATGTGGACTCACTTTTCCCACTGTGAGCTTACAATAATCCTCTCTTATTTCTTTGTAACAAGTATCTACTTGTCACCTACACCAAGTCATCCTCTTGGTATACTTCCTTAGGTTTCTGCAACAAAACCTCTTTTGAGCACTCCTACTCCTCGGCTTCCAATGTTTTCGAGATTTTGTAACCAATGCTCACCTACCCCTCTCTCTGTTTCAGAATTCTACTATTCTCTTCTTCTCTACAACAATATGCTTTGCGTATCTTACCACTAACACCACTTCTCTTCTCTTTACATATTCTGATGTTGTGTGTTGGCTTATATCATTCTCTTCACTATGAAACTAATTCAAATTAGACCAAATATTAAAATATAACTCATACCTGAGAGATATTCCAATGAATTTATCTCCTTAAGCTTTCCTTGGCTTGGACAATAAACATGTTGCTTTACTTTTCACTATCTGCAATTCAGTTCCTCTTTCAACTAATTTCCTTTTCCGCAGTCTATCTTGAATGAAATGGCTGAAGTCTCCATTACCTGCAACATTTCAGTCTTCTTCTCTACATAAACGCTTTTGTGTTCTGATCTACCAACGACCAATTCCTTTCATACCATATCCCTCTGAATATGGATCAATTACCAATGCAAACTCTACATATATGGAGAATAAAATTCAACCCTTTAATAAAACCCCAAAGAGAAATAATCCTGCTTTGATACCAAAAATGATGTAGCAGAAACTGCATTTCAAAAAAAAACCTTGCCCCTATGGGTTATGACCCACATAAACTCAATAATCTCGCAGCGGATTTCAATATTGAGAACATTATGAACATACATACACTATAAATCAACACCTCTCACCTTAAACAAATTATAAATACTGAATCCTTTACATGCACGTGGAACAGATTCTCTGGTCCCACATCACGATAGCTAATTAGGGCTCATCGCAATTGGGAAAACTTAAGTTGCAACTTATATGGAAACTAGCACAATCGCCAATGCGAAGCCGCAACGTAATCTCTACTGTAGATTTTCGTCAGATCCAACGGTCTGCTATACTTATTCATCTTATCATAATCGCTTACCCGCAAACTTAATCTGTTACCAATAATGCTAAATAGTAAAAATTGCGATGTGTGATATTGTGCTATGCTGACATGTGGCCACCCCATGCCATGTTGCAAATTTCATTCCTTATCGCATCTAAAAAAAATAGCATATTTTGTGATGTCTTCGCGTTAAACTTTTATTTATTTGATGTGTGATATTTCGATGCACCATTCGCCATTGATCTGGAATGAGATATAATGGTCCTCATCTGCTTTTCCCTTCTTCGAATCGCATCCTTTCGAACTCAACTTGCAACATGATCTCGTCCATTCGTATTTCCCTTTTCAGATCTGCGCTTTCATCGTAACCGTTCATCATTCTCCTTCACGCCTCTATTCAGAAATCTCTGAGATTTAAGGAAACACGTTGTTGCAGCCCTCTGCAACCCAGCATTTCTCCATGCTCCTTTCTACAACAAATCATAAATACACTTACGCGATTGTAAGGTATGCTATTGTTACTCGGTTTTGGACATTGACATTCCCTCAGTTGTGCTATCTGTTGATTTAATACACATAGTCTCAATACTCTATAACAATCACTACTTCGGATCACATCATATTGGTCAATCCAATCTGAAAACTCAACATCAATTATAATTAAACAACACAACACGCCACAATCCACACAATCATACAGGATTTATAAGCTACGCTAAAACAAATCAGAATAAATGTAGAATTACTCAATCATTATTGAATCTAATTCGATTACAATACCATGGCCTCTGCGGCATGAATGCACATATTAAAATGACTTCTCTCTACCTCATCATACTCTCACTCCCTTAACTAGCCAACCTCGTCCAACCTCGAGCTAACCTCGAGCCAACCTCTATCTCGAGCCAATATCTCCAATCCTTGCTCCTCTGTTGTTTCAAAATGCTTACAAATATATAAAAAAAGGATTCATGAACCAATTTCAGTTCATATCCAACAATCTCTCAATATTCCCTAAAGCTTCTCTTAATTCTATTCTTTACTCAACCAAATCCTATATTAGACCTCTAGATCTCTAAAATCCTCACTCTTCCTAGGTTGCTCACTTATGCCTAAGATCTCTACAACTTACGAGATATTAATCAAATTACATTTAAATCCCTTTAGAACTCAACTAAACTTAGGAAAATAACAAAATAATTAAGGGAACCCACTCCCTTTAATAAATGTGTGATAAGACTCTTAAGTCTTATGAACTTTGAAGAATGCTCCTGCATCAGATCTTGAATGATGTTATCGAGCCTTGTATTTTTAAATCTAACAAGTTGTGTATGGATGTACCTAGAAGAAGGTGAAGAGTACCTTCTCAATGCATTGGAGAATACAATTGTTAAAGGGGATCAAGGATATATCCATACAAAGACAACCAATGCATTCATTGGAGTATGATTGTGAGAACCAGTGAGTAGTAAAAAGTTGGTTTGTATTAATAGCTAATAGAAGGATGAAATGAATGATCATCAACAACATTAAGGTGAAATGCTCATGAACTTTGAAGAAATTAAATTTCTAGAAAAGTGTATTAGTCAAGAGATATAATCTGATTTCCAAACTCATTATGTGTTTGTGAATTCGAAGGGAGTTGGAACAAGGAAGATAATGTATCATATAAACAAAATTTTATTTAATTTACACAAGGAGGATGATGATGGGAAAAATACGTTTCTAGCATATGGCATGAGAGATGGTAGTAGTAAACTTTAGCTAAGGGAAGAGCTAGATGACAATATTGATATGATGTGGATGCTAATAAGACATATGCTCAAGAAAAGGTACAACCATAAGAGAAGGACAACTAGCAACATAATATGACTAACTATGAATTTATGTTAGAAAGGCATATTGGGTGCCACAAAATAAAGTTTGGGTCTTGGAAGATTGATTCGATAAGAAAAAATATAACCAACCATGTGGACAACAACAAAATTATATATTGGACCCAGAAGGATTGAATAAATTGAAGAAACATGACCAAGACATCATGGAATTTTTTAACTTGAAGCATTTGATGCAAAAGCATCAACCCTAGGAAATAATTTTTCTCCAGACCCAAGAGGGTAATGAAATCCTTCAAAGAGGAAGGAATTTACTGAATTGTAAATTATATAAGATAAATTTAGGAAATTTTATGTAAACACAAGTGTCCATCTTGTAGAAGAATCTGGGTGGATAGTATGTTTTTAGTGAGTTGGTGATTTTCCAAAATGGACCTTATTGATGTGAATATTTGATTCCTATATGGGGAGGTACTACTACTCACTTACCATTTAATTTTTCAACCCAAGGTCTAATGACATGTGAGGCCCTTAGTGCTGTATGAAAAAGCATCAAAACTCTTACCACTTTTATATGTGGAAAACTGAACTCCTTGATATAAGGCCTAATTCTTGATAGGGTCTAACTTGATAATTTAGTTCAGCTATGTGGCACATCAGTATTGAGATCATAGAAAAAGTTTTAGATCAATGTGATTGTTCATACTATATTTAAGTGGTTTTTCATACCTAGGGTTTCATAGCAGTTGCCATTGGTTTCACACCAACTGGATTTCGTAGCAAAAGTACAAAATCATCACCTTATAAAAACGAAATGAAAACATGGTTTGAAAAGGAAAATCAATAAACCATTCAAAAATCCAACAGACCATAAGAAAAGGAATTAATACACACAACTTATTAGACTAAATACCACCATTACTATATAACTTTAAAAGTAACACAAAATATACACAATGTTATGCAAAAAATAATAGAAAATATATGCAGCGCAAGGCTTTATCTCGAGTGGGACCAACTCAAGGTTAGGCTGGCACCTAAAAACATATAAATTCACCAACACAAGATTTAGCATGTAATTTTTAACATCCATAGGAAATAACATTTTATATTAAAGAAAATAAAAATTACAGAGAAAGTCACACACTATCTATTGTCTATTATGCATATCTTTAGAGTATAGGGAGGGATGATATTTAACCTCGAAGAAAAATATGAAACAGAGTACACATGGGGAGTTTGGAAAGCCTCGAATAACCAAGTTGAAGCTCTCTCTTTCTTTGGCAAGGCCTGAAGATAAGAATATCCAAAGACATAAAAAATTTTATTATTTTTGGTGACTCATTGGTGGTGATACAAAATTGCATAAGGCTATCTAGAAATGAGCAAATTTTTGACATTGACCCTCCTCCATTGATAACAAGGATTTATTTTTATTAAATAAGCTTGATAATTTCAAATTTTATCATGTAAAAAGAGGGAATAATCAAATGGTGGACCATCAAGAAAATATGGGTGTGACTTTACCCAAAGGGGAATTTCATATCGATCTCGAGGTATCAACTTGTCACATGCATTAATGAGCAGATTAATTAAAAATGCAGTGGAGTATAGGTGATCCATCGGGTTAACAACGGATCATAAGTATAATTACTTAATTACCACCTCAAGGATGGCTATGGGAATGCTTGAAGTTGTCAAGTGATGCATTGCATTTAATTACAGGTGGGTGCGACAGTTTTTAACAACCATGAAATGGGACAAGTGAAATTTCCATCCATGTATTAAATGGTGATTTAGGCTAGTTTATATCCAATACTTTGGCATATGGCAACTCGACTACAGTGTGACAGTGCTTCAACTCGAGGAGTGTGCCACGTCAGGTTTGTAGGTCGGGAGATCATTTAATTGTGAAGCGATGGGAGTCTCATCGCAAGAGGAACTCTTGGTTATAAACAACTTGTTGACGGGAAAATATGTCCCGGCCAATAGTAGGGGATCTCCCCAGTAAAAAGCCCCAATTAGACCTTGAACCGTTTGGATTAGGGATCCCGTCCGGGGTGTGGGTCCGACTACCACTGATTTCTCCTTTTCTTAGGGTCTCGCTTAAACACTATAAAGCAGTGGACACACACCTAATCAACTGATACAAGACATATGATTGATGCGTTAAATGTACATAAGACACTATGAGTAGCAACAACACTGTGAAGGGTATTCTCGCCATGAGGAACTGTTTCTTTCATGGTCAAAATAGCTTACAAGCATGAACCTAATGAAGTGTTGCTAACAACACTTCCTAAAGGTTTTAAATGATAACACAAACGCAGATAAACAAAGTCATCAACATTCACTAAGAAGGTGAAATAAACTCAACCACCATTAACATACTCAAAAAAATATTATGTAACTGTGATGTGAGTTAAAGATACAGTTCCCTAAACCTAAAGATGTTCAGAAACTAAAAATATAATACTCAACAATGCTCATACATGAAACAACACCAGATCCACAAAGGGATTTTTCAAAATGCTTGTATATATCATTAAATGTATAATCTACTGGTAATACAATATACTCAGCTCGATTCCCAAACAAAAGATCCGTTTACAAGCTCCCGAGGGAGTATTTATCATGCAAAACTTGCCCTTTGGGCTTCCTTGACCTTTCATCTTCCTGTCCGTTGGGCTGCCTTGCTTGTATATCTCATTAAATGTATAATATAATAGCAATACAATGTACTCAGCTCGAGTCCCAAACAAAAGATCCGTTTACAAGCTCCCGAGGGAGTATTTATCATTCAAAACCTGCCCTTTGGGCTTCCTTGACCTTTCATCTTCCTGACTATCTGTTCTGCAACCTGCGACTTGACTAAGTTTTGCGACCTTGCGACTAGGTCATGGGATCGTGAAGTCGCAAATCTCGGAAAACAGAGGAAGTGCGACCTTGCGACTAGGTCGCTAGGTCGCAGGGTCACAAAAGGTGGAAAACCGAAGAAATGCGACCTTGCGACCTTGCAACTACGTCACTGGGTCGCAGGGTCGCAAAAGGCAGAAAAACCTAAGAGATGTGACCTTGCGACCTTGCAACTAGGTCGCTGGGTAGCAGGGTCGCAAAAGGCGGAAAACCGAAGAAATGCGACCTTGCGACTAGGTCGTTGGGTCGCAGGGTCGCAAAAGGCGGAAAAACCTAAGAGATGCGACCTTGCGACCTGCTGGGATTTGCGACCTTGCGACCTCGGCCATTAGCGACCTGCGACTTGAACAAATCTGTGACCTGCGACTTCAAGCAGATCTGCGGATTTTGTAGCAGTATTCCTCATCTCACGTGCTTTGAAAACCGGTCCTCTTGCTTGCTGGGAAAAACTCCAACTCATCGTGCAAATCGACAGCTTCCACCTGCAATCACATATCTTAGGTTACATGTCTTCATTGCTTGAATAACAATTTTAAGAGGCACATTTAATTAATTACACAAATAAAATGAAAACTTTGGACCCTGTGTGGTCAAATGTTATGTCGCAGCGTGGTCCTTATCAAGTTCTCTTGGGATCCGAATGTTTGTAGTGAAAACCCATTGATGAGGCAAAGGGCTTTTGCTTGTGCCATCTCCCACTGCATGTGATGCGTTTCTGGTTCCCAGCTTTTGATTTAGTAGGGGAATAGGAATAACCAACACATATGCCATCAATGTACTGACTCTCTTGCTTGCTGGGAAATGCTCTGTTTCCTCCCGCCAACCAACAACGTCCACCATTATGTCATCGGAGATACTGGCTCGAGTAAGCTTTCCTTGTACCTTATTCAATTACCGTAATGCAGATTAGCGTAACTATGGGCCGAGTTTGGAATGCGAACCCAATGGAACGTAAGTGTTGATTTGGGAAACATGTTTCTTGTGTTCTCCACAACGAAAACTATGCCGGGCTCCAATGATAATTTCATCATGTTCAAAAGTTTGCGCCAAGATCTTACTGAGGGAATGCCCCTTCGAAATGGGGTTGATGAGTCTGCATGCTGTCATGACAAATAAGGTGAGGGCTCTGCTCCTTAGTGAAGTTGCAAGAAGGAACGCACTCTGAAAAATCTCTTGCCCTTCGAACAACTTGTCTTCATGGTGGAAAGTCAGGTTATAAGCAGACCAACACCATTGCTATGCTATATTCACACGATGTTAACAAAACCAGTCTTCCAAAGGAAATCTAATAACGTTGATCTACTGGACCTGCATTGAGATTTGATTTAGTTATTTCACGCCCTCTTTGGAGGCAGGGATGGTCATGTCAACAAAATCATTTTAACTTGCGGCTGTTCCTAATATACTGATTTAACATCAAACCCTAAGCCTCCTTGAATCAGCATCTTTGTCATAATTTTCAAGGCAGAACTTTTATCCTGTAATAAAACATTTCTCATCTACTGTAATGGAGGGATTTGTCACTCTGTAAATAATGCTCCACAGCCGTTGCTGCGTTGGTTCGATGGAGCGTTTCGCTCTTCCCTGGCGGATCTGTATCCTACTGCAATGACAAAACCAATACAGCTGAATCTGAGTGCATGCATTCAGGATGGAATTTCATGTCACTTTCCACGCTGTCGCAGCTAAAACCACACTGGGTAGTGGAAAACACTGCCGCCTCCACCGAAACACTGATCTAGTGATAATGGACTGTTACTAAATGTCATCAATGCATTCTGGGGAGGCGCTGAACGTAATGCTCGGTACTGGGAAACTTTCTCCATCAGCGAGCCATTCCTAATTTGAAAACAAACGAAGGGCTGGAAACAGCTGGACGAGGACGTTGAACCCGCTCCCTCATTTGGATCGTTTCTATTTCTCTATCTGAAATATCTGGATAAAATTTTGCCACAGACATATCTGAGCCATTTGTAATGTTTCTATAGTTTGCTCCGCCCTGCTATACGGCTTTGAAACCATATGGTTCTTACACCACTTAAAACGTGGTTACAGATTGTCGATTTTAACATGCCACTATACTCATAGCACTCTGCTCCACGATTTAGTTGGAAAGTTTGACCGCCACGTATATATATAAAAATTTACGTTGGCTCCATGCAACGTAAACATTGCACATTCGGTTCTATGCAGCTTTAGACCATGGAATATTATATATCTGCTCCAAAACTTTTACGTCAGTCGAAAACAGCCGTCGGACCTTTAAAATCATTCGTAATGCCTTCTCTTTGTTTAGTTTATATGACTCGCTCCTCCAACATATTATTCTCACAGCGCTCAAAACATAGATTATCATCATCACACTATAGTTGTTATAACATGCCACCGTAGGTTTTGTTCCACTATTTTGTTCCATGTTAAACACAGCTTTGGATGACTTTGTATCCGCTCTGAATGTTTCATGATAGGTTGAAACCCACCATCAGAATGTTTGACTCCATTTTTAAAAGCGCCTTTTGACAAAATATTTTATATCTTCTCTAAAGAATAAAACTCTACCCCATGCTTTAAATATAAATTTTGGTCACTATATAATATATCCGCTCCCTTTTTACCAAGGTTGAAAATTCGACTGTTGAAACCTTTGTGCTCATTCGTGATGTTTGTATGATATCAACCTTTGGTCTGAAAAACATGTTATTTCGCACCCTTTGAAACATGGTTAAGAGTTTTGTAATTCGTACCATGACTTTGGATCACCCAATGTATGTATTTGCTCAAAACCATCGAACATTTGCGCCCATGCAATGTGCCATGGTCATTAAAACATATCATGCACTCCGCTCCATGTATTTCCCATAAGATTTGATTAATATATCCTCTCAACAGGTTTTAAACCTATTTGAAATGTGTCTTTATATGATTCACGATCCGTGCATCTCATATGGTATTAAAACCATATGTTTCTATCCTTTCATCCCTTGGTTTTAATATACAACATGACATTTGCTTTTCCTCTGATTGCTAGCGCAACTAGATAACAATATTTTATGTCACGACAACCACCTCATAACATGAATGCCTTTTGTTTTGAAAGGTCGAGAGTTGAACTCTGCTACTCAAACCAAATTATGGCCGCTTTTAATGTTGACCCTTTATATCATGTGGCTCTAGAGACTTTCTTTGTATATGCATCAATCTGCTTGGCTACCAAAAGTGTATGCATTAAACATAACCTTCTAGGTTCAATTTGAAATTCTCCATCTCTAATAGTTTCGCATAGACAATCTTTATGGACATGTAAGAGCAAAGGAGACTAGGGTTTTAAGGCCCTTTCCTTCCTCCACATGTATTCCTTGCAGCCTAAATAATGCCACAGTATGTATCTCAAAATTAACGGATGTTGCTTCTCAAAGGTGCGTTGACATATTTGAAACTCTATCGTCGGCTTGCCACACCCATATGAGCTTGTCATTCTCTAGGGAGATCTTCTGAGTCCGCTTTGTTCACCGGGCTATACTTCAGGCTAGATCCATCAAAGTGGCGAAATATGTTCCTTTGCGTGCACCCATCGACATTTAGATGGTATGGTGCAGGATCTGGACATTTCCAAACAGAGCGCTTTTAAGCATCTGGTGCGCACTAGTGAAGAAAGCTCTTGCATCAGTGACATAGAAGGTTTTCTCTAATCAACATGTATCACACTATCCTCCTTTTAACAGTACTGGTCACTTGCTCCTCCTCCTCCCCTATTCCAAAACTTGGCTTTTTTATCGAGCTCAATTTTATTGCCCTCGATGTCATGACAAGATTGGGGAGTTTGTCACCCGTGGCGTCGACCTGCATGGAATATTACAACATCATAATTATTCTTCGATAATTATGGCCATAGATAAATCATATGAGACTAACAAGCTTAAGATAAGTATTCAAACAACATGCTTAATGACCTACAGTGGGAGGGCCTTTAATCGTCAATACACAAAAGGTTTCCATTCAAACGTATGCATGGAAATCTCATTACACATGGTGCGACTGCGGTAAGAATGTTTGAGCGTATGCTAGATTATCCTTCCCACATATGGCGTGATTGAAACAACGACATTTGATCATGATGGAGAGACAACTCATGAGGGGTTGGGGATAGGTCGCTGGGATGTCACTGACTGCAGGTCGAGTGAAAGACTTTAACGTCTAAGCGAGTAGAGGGGGAACCCAAAATTTTAAATATACCCCAAAATTTTGGGTGTTGTTGTAGCGGCTACAACAAATGGCAAACGACTGGTAGAATCCAGCATCTCTGTCAATGTCACAACAATAGTTTGAGTCCAGGTAATGATGCAAGGGAATATTGAACAAGCTCCGCAGGTTCCTGTTGAGTCCCAAACTTGCATCTTTCCTATACACCTTTCTAGACTTTTTCCATTTACCTTGACCTCCTAAGTCATCAACATCATTGCATATTAATCATAAAAGAGCATTTAAAGTGGTTTTTAACTATGTTTTGTGTCTGCTGTTTGAATTAGATTTTTGCTCATTGAGTTGCGGAATCTTGTCACTTTCCGCAGCTGCTTCAACTTTCCGCAGCCATTTTGTTAAAGTCTATATTGCAGGTGTCTTCAGGAAAATCAAGCCACATGGGCAAGTTGGAAATAACATGGATATGGACCGAGTCCTATTGGCTCAGTCGAATTCACCAAAGAAGGCCGTGGTCAAAGGTAGTCAAGCGGTGGTCAACCTAAGAGTCCTACGGTGACAGAACTCCGTTTTTCACCACGTGAAGACTTGCGTGGCCGTTCCTAAATCTCAGGGGAAATATCAACACTTGTGAACTGCTCCATAAGTCGAATCCAACGGCCACCCTCCATAGATTTAATCTTCACGACAGCCATAATGCTAGATTTCTGGACGTGGTTCTTCACGTGTCTTTTATCAGCGCAAATTGTAGAAAAGTAGTTATGTCATCCTTTGTTATAAATAATGCATTCTCATACGCATAGTAGCTAGCTTTTGTAATGTAATTTTGCTGAAAAGAAAGCCCACTGTGCCGTGACATTATTTCCTTGTTATGACTGCATTTTGAATACATGAG
Organism: Pinus albicaulis; assembly: GCA_034641835.2. Taxonomy (NCBI): domain Eukaryota; kingdom Viridiplantae; phylum Streptophyta; class Pinopsida; order Pinales; family Pinaceae; genus Pinus; species Pinus albicaulis. The sequence goes on from CM076570.1 coordinate 1,576,552,526, forward strand.
AAGACTCTGTTCATAAGTATAATTCATGGTTGATAGCTGTTGCCTGAGGATTGTGTAGAGGGCCCCTGCACACGCCGAGGTTTTGTTTATTGCTGTATAGTTTCATGCTTTATTTCCTTACATTCATTATGCCATAGTTATTCACGTGTATATATTACATCTCTTATGGTATTAACATTTTATTTCTGTCCATAATTTTTCATGCTTTATACTGATGTTAACTGATCAGTGTCTTTGTTCCATATTACAGTAGGTAGCCCGGGCATTTGCACATAGTTTTACAATGACTAATGACATGGAATCAGTCTTGTCCTTCTGCTGATTTATTTTTCTTAGCTTTTAATTCCAGCACTGTTTTATTTATTTCAGTTTTGTACATTTGCTTTATTAGTTAGATTAGATATTAAATTATTCATGTCATTATCAGTTACCTCCGAAAGCCATAGCGAGACTAATGGTGAGGGATTGAAGTATGAGTGTGTAGTTTGATATTAGTTTATTTTTCTGCAAGTTAGATATTAAATTGCTCATGTCATCATCAGTTACCTCCGAAAGCCATAGCGAGACTAATGGTGAGGGATTGAAGTATGAGTGTGTAATTTGATATTAGTTTATTTTTCTGCAAATTAGATATCGGATTGCTCAAGTTGTTTATGATTACCTCCGAAAGCCATAGCGAGACTAATGGTGAGGGGTCAGAATATGAGTTGATGTAATTTGATTTTAGCTTTACTTTGCTTGCAATTCTTGGATTTATTTGAGTACAGTTTCTTTTGTATTTAGACAGCAGCAAGGGTAATGGGTTTCATGATCAATGGTTCACTATTTGTTTGACTAGTATAGTGGCACATTTTCATTCTCTTTTAGGAATTAATTTTGTTATTGCATGTTTTAAAACTCTCTTGAAGTTTGAAGTTTGGGAAATCATTATAAAGGACATCATTGCCTTGAACATTTATATCCATACTTGTCTTTTAGAATTTCCATCTCACATTAGGAAACCAACCAAGATAAAAACCCCCAAGATAAATAAAAAACCCCAAAACGACAAAAAGTAAGAGATAGGTTATCTTGCACATATAGTGCGCCACACTTCGTCAGCTTACGAATCCCGGATTGACAAATTAATGTAGCAATTTAGGACACACTAAATTGACCAAACATTTTGGCGTCGTTGCCGGGGAAGTGTAACTAGGTAGCCAATTTCTTTTAAAAAAAAACAATAAAAAGAAGGGAAAAATTGATAACTTCTTGAAGTATGCTCTCCTCTTGCACCTAGTGTGATTTGGAGGATCAGAAAAGAGAGTTATTGGTTCAATAATTTCTTAAGTATGCTCTCTTCTTGCACCTAGTGTGACCTGGAAGATCAGAAAGAGAATTATTAGCCCAACTTAAAAAAAATAAAAATAATAAAAATGACATGCATAGAGAAAGAGATTCTAGGGGAAGGTTTATAGCTAGAGCCAAGAGTTCGATTTTCACAACTCCATCTTCTTCAAGGCATAGACAAGATTCACCACCATCTACCCCTAGCCTTAAGATTCCTGGAATTCAAGGAGCAGCTGAATTAGAGGATTCTCCTACACCATCTACCAAATCTCATTTAGAAGAAGACCCTTTCTTTACTTCTACGGGAGAGTATATTGTAATTAAAGAAGTAGAATCACCTGAAGAAGAAAAGGAAGAAACTCCCTCTCATCCTCCCTTGATAGAAGAACCAGAGGACTCTAAGGACTCTGAAGAAACTATCATGACAGAGGAAGTAGTAGATGGATTCGGAGGTAGAGGTAGAGGTAGAGGAGGAGGAAATAATGGAGGCAACAATGGTGGAGGTGGAGGTAATAATGGAAGAAATAGGGAAGGAGAAAACTCGTTTGGATTCCCTATAGTTGATGAGGAAACTCATACAACGATGAAAAACATCTCACCATCTGTCCTCCCCAACTTTTATGGATTGCGAAGTGAGGATCTTGAAACATTTCTGTTTGAGTTTGAAGTCGTGTGCCGAACCTATGACTATATGGAAGACTCTCAAAAACTCAAACTGTTTCCTTCAACATTGAAGGGAGCCGCTTTGAAATGGTTCATGGGATTATTCACCCAATCTATTAGGACTTGGAATGATATGAAACAAACATTTTTGGATAGATACTTGGACTATTGTATGCCCACCAATCACAAGGATGAGGTATTCAAAATGATGCAAAAATAAGATGAAAATTTGGAAGACTTACTTGAAAGATTTCAATACAACTTGAAAAGAGAAAAGATGAGCAACTTAGATGATGAAACCTTGAAAGCCCTCATATTAAAATCCATTAGAGATGAATGGATAGATATTTTAAACATGATGGGGAAAGGAGAAATTTCTCAACTTCCACTTCGTGACATAACAGAATTATGTGTCCATCTCTCAAGGGGAAAATCTAAAACAGGAAAAGGGCCTAGGGATCCTTCTCTTATTAGGGCTAACAAATCTGCAACTGGATCAGTAAGTAGGGCAGAGATTGGTAATATGCTTGATGAGTTCAAAAATGATATCTTAGGGAGCCTTAGTGAACAACTAGACACCCTTAAAATCCAACACAAGCAGACAGCAGAAACAGATGCTTTAGCCATCTTTTGTCCGAAATGTAGGAAGAAACATGCTTTAAGGGAATGTCCCTTGGATGCAAAAGTTGTAGAAACATGTATGATTTTCT
>CM076570.1:1576555327-1576755933 GCA_034641835.2 Pinus albicaulis
CATAGGAGCTAGCTTCTGTAATGTAATTTTACTGAAAATAAAGCCACTATGCCGTGACATTATTTCCTTGTTATGATTGTGTTTTGAATACATGAGAAGACTCTGTTCATAAGCATAATTCGTGGTTGATAACTGTTTCCCGAGGATTGTGCAGAGGTCCCATGCACACGCCGAGGTTTTGTTTATTGCTGTATAGTTTCATGCTTTATTTCCTTACGTTCATTATGCCATAGTTATTCACGTGTATATATTACATCTTTTATGGTATTAACGTTTTATTTCTGTCCATAATTTTTCATGCTTTATACTGCTGTTAACTGATCAGTGTCTTTGTTCCAGATTACAATAGGCATCCCGGGCATTTGCACATAGTTTTACAATGACTAATGACATGGAATCAGTCTTGTCCTTCTACTGATTTGTTTTTCTTAGCTTTTAATTCCAGCACTGTTTTATTTACTTCAGTTTTGTACATTTTCTTTATTAGTTAGATTAGATATTAAATTACTCATGTCATTATCAGTTACCTTCGAAAACCATATCGAGACTAATGGTGAGGGATTGAAGTATGAGTGTGTAATTTGATATTAGTTTATTTTTTCTGCAAATTAGATATCGGATTGCTCAAGTTGTTTATGATTACCTCCGAAAGCCATAGCGAGACTAATGGTGAGGGGTCAGAATATGAGTTGATGTAATTTTATTTTAACTTTACTTTGCTTGCAATTCTTGGATTTCTTTGAGCATAGTTTCTTTTGTATTTAGACAGCAACAAGGGTAATGGGTTTCATGATCAATAGTTCATTGTTTGTTTGACTAGTATAGTGGCACATTTTCATTTTCTTTTAGGAATTAATTTTGTCATTGCATGTTTTAAAAACTCTTTTGAAGTTTGAAGTTTGGAAATCATTGTAAAGGACATCATTGCCTTGAACATTTATATCCATACTTGTCTTTTAGAATTTCCATTTCACATTAGGAAACCAACTAAGTTAAAAACCCCCAAAATAAATAAAAAATTAAAAACGACAAAAAGTAAGAAATAGGTTATCTTGCACATATAGTGCGCCACACTTCGTCAGCTTACGAATCCCGGATTGACAAATTAATGTAGCAATTTAGGACACTAAATCGAATTAAAATTTTGCGCCGTTGCCGGGAAGTGTAACTAGGTAGCCAATTTCTTTAAAAACAATAAAAAGAAGGTAAAACTTGATAACTTGAATTATGCTCTCCTCTTGCACCTAGTGTGATCTGGAGGATCAGAAAAGAGAGTTATTGGTTCAATAATTTCTTAAGTATGCTCTCTTCTTGCACCTAGTGTGACCTGGAAGATCAAAAAGAGAATTATTAGCCCAACTTAAAAAAAAAATTGGCATGCATAGAGCAAGAGATTCTAGGGGAAGGTTTATAGCTAGAGCCAAGAGTTCGATTTTCACAACTCCATCTTCTTCAAGGCATAGAAAAGATTCACCATCATCTACCCCTAGCCTTAAGATTCCTAGAATTCAAGGAGCAGTTGAACTAGAAGATTCACCTATACCATCTACCAAATCTCATTTAGAAGAAGGCCCTTTCTTTACTTCTACAGGAGAGTATATTGTAATTAAAGAAGTAGAATCACCGGAAGAAGAAAAGGAAGAAACTCCCTCACATCCTCCCTTGATAGAATAACCAGAGGACTCTAAGGACTCTGAAGAAAATATCATGGCATAGGAAGTAGTAGATGGATTTGGAGGTAGAGGTAGAGGTAGAGGAAGAGGAAACAATGGTGGAGGTGAAGGTAATAATGGAAGAAATAGGGAAGGAGATAACTCGTTTGGATTCCCTATAGTTGATGAGGAAAGTCATACAACAATTAAAAACATCTCACCATCTGTCCTCCCAAACTTTTATGGATTGCGAAGTGAGGATCATGAAACATTTTTGTTTGAGTTTGAAGTTGTGTGCCGAACCTATGAATATATGGATGACTCTCAAAAACTCAAACTGTTTCCTTCAACATTGAAGGAGCCGCTCTGAAATGGTTCATGGGATTAGTCACCCAATCTATTAGGACTTGGGATGATATGAAACAAACATTTTTGGATAGATACTTGGACTATTGCATGCCCACCAATCACAAGGATGAGGTGTTCAAAATGGTGCAAAAAGAAGATGAAAATTTGGAGGATTTACTTGAAAGATTTCGATACAACTTAAAAAGAGAAAGGATGAACAACTTAGATCAGGAAACTTTGAAAGCCCTTCTATTAAAAGCCATCAGAGATGAATCGATAGATATTTTAAACATGATGGGGAAAGGAGATATTTCTCAACTTCCACTTCGTGACATAACAGAACTATGTGTCCATCTCTCAAGAGGAAAATCTAAAACGGAAAAAGGGCCTAGAGATCCTTCTCTTATCAGGGCACACAAATCTGCAACTGGATCAGTAAGAAGGGCAGAGATTGGCAATATGCTTGATGAATTCAAAACTGATATCTTAGGGAGCCTTAGTGAACAACTAGACACCCTTAAAATTCAAAACAAGGCAGCGTAAAACCGATGTCAAGCCATCTTTGTCCGAAATGTAGAAGAAACATGCTTTAAGGGAATGTCCGGATGCAAAAGTTGTAGAAACATGTATGATTTGTCCGCAGAATCATGAAACCAAGGATTGTCCTTCAATTTCTGATTCCAAAGCTGTCATTCAAGAAGATCCAAATCTCGCAGAATCTCTCCGTTTTGTTGCAAGAAGACTGGGCAGGGGCAACAAACTCAAGGGTTTAACAACCCTATGAATCTTCAACCCCCACCAGTTCAACTTGGCAAACAACCTCCAGCCCTAAACTTCAAAATTCATATCAGCCATGGGTACAAGGTATGCAAATCCTTATGGGAGATTTGCTCAATTTTATAAATATCCTCCATCTTTTCAAAATCAACAAGCTCCACAACTTCCAAACCCAAATCCACAACTTTCATTACCATTTCCACAACAACAACCTTCTCAACAAAATCCAAATCCTCAACTCATTCTTCCATTCCAACAAAAGACAAATCAACTTCCAACCCAGCCATTTCCAAATCCTAACAATAAAAATCCCCAGAATACTTACATGATATAAGGACAACAATTTCCTACCTATATGATTGTTCCTCTCAATGATGTACAACTCAGGTCTGGTAGAGTTTTAGAAAAACCTTCTATAGATGTCCAAGAGCAAGATACCTCTGAGGAGGACTATCTTAAAGCCAATAAGGGTTCTGAGGAAGCATCTCTTCAAAACTTAAACATTCAAAAAGAGAAAGAAAAGTTAACCCCCACAACTCCTATAGTTGAGCAACCTGCATCTTCATCCACACCTCCTTTCCCTGAAAGATTACAAATTGATAAAGGGGTGGAAAAAAAATATATTGTTGCCTAACTATGATTTTCTAGATGAATTAAAGAATGTTTGCATCAAGATTCCCTTGCTACAAGCCATTAGAGAGATTCCTATTCTAGCAAAAACAATAAAGGAGTTAAGTCTCAAGAGACCAGGAAGGAAACCAAGAGATACAAGAAGAATCCACCTGGTAGGAAAAATTGTAAATATCATGATGGGAAAGATTACCATGCAGAAGTATGTAGATCCAGGTAGTCCAATTTTCAAGACACATATAAATAGGATAGAAATTCCAAACACATTGATTGACTTAGGGGCTGCTATCAACATTATGAGTAGACAGACTATGGAACAACTAGAACTTCCTAATCTTCTTTTTACACCTACTTTACCGCAACTTGCAGATCGTTCAATTATCAAACCAGATGGTGTATTAGAATATATTTCGCCTCCTTAGATTCTTGGGAATATCCGTAGATTTTATGATTTTTAATTCCCAAGAGTAATCTAGGAGGGCACCCACTTATCTTAGAAGACCTTGGCCTAGCCACAAATAATGCTTTCACTAGTTGTGATCCGGGAGGTACATTTCTAATGGTAATTCGACAAAGAAATTCAATTTGAATCCTCCTAAAAAGCAATCACAAAAGTAGGAGACAAGGAATGGGTCGATGATGAGGACACTATACAACCTGTCTTTACCATTTCTGAAATCAGTGAGGATAGTAAAATTCTGAACACATTAGAAAATTTTGAGACATCTTCAGGATATGACCCCACACAATTTCAGTTGGAATATGACATTGAATATTTATCATCAAGAAAAATGTCTCTTTACTCTATGGAAGAGTTCGGTAGTTCTACCATTGAGATTTTTTCAGTAAAAACATTGAATATCAACAAAAATTTGAAAAAGTCACAACAGGAAGAACTAACCAAAATCTTGCAAAAACATTCTACTCGCATTCGTATGAGACATCGACATGAAAGGTATTGATCCTAAGATCATCCATCATATCTATATTGAGGAAAACAAGAGACCAAATCAGACAACCTCGCAGAAGGATGAATCCAAACCTTTAGGAGATTGTGAAAGAAGAGCTCCAAAAACTACTCAAATGTAAACTTTCATTTATCCAATTTCGATAATTTCGATAGCCGATGGGTTTCTCCTTTGGTTATAGTACCTAAAAAGAATGGTAAATGGAGGGTATTCATTGATTACGTGAACAACAAAGAAATTTGAAGGATCGCCTCTTTCTTGCTCCTTATCGATCGTATTAGATACATTAGCAGCAAAAGTGGCCTTTTCATTCCTAGATGGTTTTAGTGGTTATAATCAAATTCAGGTTGCATCTGAAGATTAGGACAAAACCACATTCACCTGTCCATGGGGGACTTATTCCTACCGAGTACTTCCTTTTGGATTGTGCAATGCACCAGCAACATCCCAAAGGGTAGTTTTAGGAATTTTTTCTGATCTAATACATGATTGTGTAGAAGCGTATATGGATGACTTTATAGTTTATGGTAATGCATTTGAAGAGTATTAGAAAGTTTGGAAAAAGTCCTTATAAGATGTAAAGAAACAAACCTTTTCATTAAGCCATGAAAAATTCTTTATGATGTTTACCGAAGGTATTGTTTTGGGGCATCATATTTCAGGAGATGGGATTAAGGTTGATAGATCAAAAGTTGAAGTCATCCCCAAGTTGCCTATTCCATTTCTGTCGCAGATGTTGCAGTTTTCAGGATTCATCGGATACTATAGAAGATTTATAGAAAACTTCACTAAAATAGCATCTCCACTTCAAACTAGCTACAAAAGATTGTGAATTCAAATGGGATCCTGATTGTCAATCAGCCTTTGAAACTTTGAAAACAAGAATATCTGAAGTACCTATCTTGAGAGGACCAAATTGGAAACTCCCTTTCCATATTTCTACGGATGCTTCAGATACAGCTCTAGGAGCTGTGTTGGGTCAAAAAGATTTAGTTCCTTATGCCATTTATTATACCAGTAAAAATTTGACTCCCACCGAGTTGAACTATACTGTGACTGAAAAAGAGTTTTTAGCTGTTGTTCATGCAATTAATAAGTTTAGACATTACATAACAGGCTATGAAACTTTTATTCATACTGACCATTCTGCAATTAGATATTTAATGAACAAACCTGTTACTAATGGCAGAGTGACAAGATGGCACTTACTTTTGCAAGAATTCAATATTACCGTGTTGGATAGACCAGGAAAACAAAATACAGTAGCTGATTTCTTGTCTAGGATTCAGAATACTAAAGAAGATTCTCCTGTAGAGGATAAGTTTCCTGATGAATACTTGTTTGCAGTAACTATTAAGACTCCTTGGTATGCAGATATTGCTAACTATTTGGTTACAGGGAAACTGCCTCCACATTTATTTCCAAGTGAAAAAAGAAAGATTATTCAAGAGAGTTCAAAATATTCATGGATTTCTAACGAATTGTTTAAAACAGGGCCAGATCTTGTGATCAGAAGATGTGTCAGGGAGGATGAAATGCCTGATATCCTCAAGGCATGTCATGATGAACCATGTGGCGGACACTTTGTTGACAAAAGGACAGCCTATAAAATCCTCTCTTTAGGATATTATTGGCCTTCCCTCTTCAAAGATGCAAAACAATATGTCAAAAGGTGTGACAGCTGCCAAAGAGTAGGGAAACCTACCCTTTCAAATGAAATGCCATTGCAAACACAGGTACTCATTGAACCCTTTGAAAAATGGGCTTTAGATTTCATTGGACCTATTAATCCACCATCTAAGCAAAAGAAGTATATATTGGTTTGTAATGATTATGTTACTAAATGGGTAGAAGCCAAAGCATTAGTGTCTGCTACTGAAAATTCAGTTGTTAATTTTCTTTATGAGGATATTTTTACTCGTTTTGGTGTTCCAAGAGAAATTGTGACAAATCAGGGAAGCCAATTCACATCCAACCTGGTGGAGAAGCTGATGAAACAGAAGATCTACTCCTTACCATCCGCAAGCAAATGGTCAAGTAGAGTCTACAAACAAAGTTCTCGAAAATATCATCACCAAAACTGTTCATCTTCATAGAAGAGATTGGGCGGAAAGGCTCCTGAAGCCTTGTGGGCCTACAGAACTACATGGAGAAATACAACAGGACATTCTCCCTATGAACTTGTTTATGGGAAAGAAGTCCTGCTCCCCATTGAGTTCCAAGTCAAAACCTTCAAGATGGCAGTTCAGTTGGGGATGAATCTATCAGAAGCCCAAAAGCATAGAATGGAGCAGTTGAATGAGCTAGATGAGATCAGACAAGAGGCAATTCCAAGAACTGATCTAGTTCAATACCAAAGAGCTAAATGGCATGACAAATACATCAAAGAGAAGAAGTTTCAAGAAGGAGATTGGGCATTGTTATTTGATTCAAAGTTTAAATATTTTAAAGGAAAATTTCAAACTCATTGGCTTGGGCCATATGAGATTGACAAGATCTTTAGCAATGGAGCAGTAAGAATCAAGACTATTGATGAATCTCAAACTCTGCTAATTGTGAATGGCCATAGATTAAAGATATATCATAAGCCACTCTCAAAAGAGGAATTTGTCAAAATGTTTCAAGATAATTCTGCAATAAGGCTGGTGAAGAAGAATCCTTCTTCTCCACTAGCCTAGCTTTTGTTCTTTTTAGTTTCAAATAAAAATAAAAAATAAAAAAGAAGAAGAAGAAGAAGATAGTATAAGCCTGAAAACCAATTACTGATTGGCAGTCTTATACAGAAAATGTAGGGTGAAAATCAGGAACACCTGACACCCTATATTTTCCAAAAAAAAAAAATTCTCTCTCTCTCTCATTTCACAAGTTTTATGACAACCCACTCCATTTCATTCCACTTCATTCCACTTCATTTCACTCCACTTCATTTCATGTCACTTCATTTCATCTATTTCATTTCATTTCACCAATAAAAATTTTCTTTCATGACCATTTTCATTCAGTCAGTTATCATCTATCTAATTCCGTTCACCCAAATAATTGCTGTGTCAGTTTCCGCAGCTAACACCAGTTTCCACAGCCAGAAGCAGTTTCTGCAGCTACCACTCTATTTTTCAAAAATTTACAGTCAGATGTTAGTTCAACAATCATGAAATCAAATGCAGGTATGAGGACATATTATGAAGACATGAGGCATTCAAAAGCATCAATGAGGAGCAACTGGTTGAAGCCTAATGAAAAATGGCAAGAATTCCAAGGTATGAGTAGAAATTTATTTCAAATGGCATTCAAGCACATTTTTACATAGTTATAAACCATAGCTCTATTATATGTAATGATTGCATTGATAATTCCGTAACCGTTCCACGATCTCTATACGATTCCCCCACAATCCTTGCATTCATTTTTAAACGGCCTCATAATCAAGTCTCCGGCCTTCACTAGTGTCGGCTATACTTTGATACTCCACCTGTAATTATGGAACGTAGTTGATTTGACTACGGCTTCTCTCAGCCGCACAAAATCGGTAGTCGTTGCATAAACGTGCTTGCATCTACTCTGCAGCCACCCAATTTTAAATACTGCCAGATGCACTTTACTCTTCCTACTGTTCTATTGACCTCACGGTTGCATTTCCACCGTGCTCACATAAGCCTTCACCCCATTTCGTTCTCTATTCCGTTTCATTCCGTGTACCTATTCTCTGATATCCGCTTACAGTCACTGGTCTCCTTCATAAACCCTGTTCATTTCCACTAATTCAGCCGTCTTACCTCCGCTAAACCCTCCTCACGCAGACGCGTTTTAAAGAACAGAAGGAAGGATGGGTCAGTTGTTGAGGACAGAACCAGAGGGACCCAAATTTATGGAAGGATACCCGCAAGTCAAAGATATATTGAAAAAGGCAAAATGGCTTCGGTTTATTCAAAAGTTTAAAGGCTACAATAAGGAGGTAACAAAAACTTTTGCAAGGTCTTTCAACATTCTGGAGGTAGAAATTGGGGACCTCAAATTTACAGTGACTAAGGCATCCATAGCAGCAGCTACAGAACTCCCTCAAGAAGGTGAACGTTGGTTCAAGAACAAGAGCATTGGCGAGGAAGCCTGGAGAGTGATTCTACGTAACCCAGGTATGGATGTCACCATTTTTAAAAAGGGAATTCCTGTCCATGCTTTAAAATAAGAGTGGGCCAGTTTACTGTTGGTTATTCAAAAATTTATCACCTGTGAGGGCTGTTTTGGATCAATGTACATGTATCATACTCGACTGTTGATGAATTTCTTAGACAACCAGACCCTCAATCTGCCGTACTTTTTACTAAACAGTTTGAAAAAGATGTCTGTAACCGTCCAAAAGCATTTGGGGGACGTAGAACCACATTTGTATCACCATGGTCTCGTAAAAATCTTGATAGAAAAACAATTAAAAGAGAAAAAGGACACCTGGGAGCAGTTTTTAATTAGAAATTTATTTGAAGAACCCCAAGAAACCCCTGAAGGCAGTACATCAAAAAGAAGTAGAAGAAAGAAAATAGATGATAAAACTCAAAGCACTCCTACTAACACAGTTGAAATAACTAGTAGAGAAGAAAGACTGTCTAAAAGGAGGAAGGAAAATACTGAGGGTAAAAAGCCAACAAAATCAAAAGAGAAAATAAGCATTGAAGCTGTGCATCAAACCCCTTCCTTAGAAGAAGACCATCAAGTATTATCTGAGAGACTAGTTCACCTTCAGGAACAGTCATCTATGGCCAAAAAGAAAGAAAAAGAAAAACAGAAGGAAAAAGACAGTAGTCCACAGTATGTAAGAAGAAGCAGCAGGCTTAAAGGAAAGTGGAGGAAAGCACAAACAAAAGGACCCCATTTTATTGATTTAGGAGAGGGAACACCTGAACAAATTCCAGCTGGCCGTAGTCCATCTCATTCTCAGCCAAACGTTGAAACTAGTCCTCAAGATGTTGACGTGAGTCCTTTTTGGCCAGATTTTGAAGTCAATTCTCCTCCAAAGCATTTTGGGGACAGCCCAAGGAAAACGACACTCGAGATAGATCCAAAACAGCAAGAGGTGTATGATTACATAGAATCCTTAGAAAAAACAGCCACGGGTCCCAGCACTTCATCCACTCAGCCTCACACAGCACAAGAAGCCCTAGTCCAATCGTTGAAACAAGAAGTCTTTGTTTTAAATAGACATATTAAAATGAAAATGAAGTATTAAAGGAGAAAAGAAGATTGGACAAGATCATTCATGACAACACTATGCTACATCTGGGACTGTGGCAGAAAAAGAACAGGAAATTGAAGAAGAAATGCAAGAAGATAAGTAGAGCATTGATTAATCTCAAATTCAGATGCTTGATGAAGAAGCCCAGGATGTTAGCAACACCAAGAAAGAAGAGAAGAAGACTGGATGTACTGGCAGAGGTATCAGGGCATATGTATTGAAGGAGGATGATCAAAATTTTGGTTGATTAGGGGACATGAAACACCTTCACAGTGGGGGTATGTTGAGTCCCAAACTTGCATCTTTCCTATACACCTTTCTAGACTTTTTCTATTTACCTGAACCTCCTAATTCATCAACATCATTGCATATTAATCATAAAAGAGCATTTAAAGTGGTTTTTAACTATGTTTTGTGTCTGCTATTTGAATTAGATTTTTGCTCATTGAACTGCGGAATCTTGTCACTTTCCGCAGCTGCTTCAACTTTCCGCAGCCATTTTGTTAAAGTCTATATTGTAGGTGTCTTCAGGCAAATCAAGCCAAATGGGCAAGTTGGAAATAACATGGACATGGACCGAGTCCTACTTGCTCAGTCGAATTCATCAAAGAAGGCAGTGGTCAAAGGTAGTCAAGCGGTGGTCAACCTAAGAGTCCTACGGTGACAAAACTCTATTTTTCACCACGTGAAGACTTGCGTGGCCGTTCCTAAATCTCAGGGGACATATCAACACCTGTGAACTGCTCCATAAGCCGAATTCAATGACCACCCTCCATAGATTTAATCTTCACGGCAGCCATAATGCTAGATTTCTGGACGTGGTTGTTCACGTGTCTTTCATCAGCGTAGATTGAAGGAAATTAGTTATGTCATCCTCTGTTATAAATAATGTGTTCTCATACGCATAGTAGTTAGCTGCTGTAATGTAATTTTGTTGAAAAGAAAGCCACTGTGCCGTGACATTATTTCCTTGTTATGACTACATTTTAAATACATGAGAAGACTCTGTTCATAAGTATAATTCATGGTTGATAGCTGTTGCCCGAGGATTGTGCAGAGGGCCCCTGCACACGCCGAGGTTTTGTTTATTGCTGTATAGTTTCATGCTTTATTTCCTTACGTTCATTATGCCATAGTTATTCACGTGTATATATCACATCTCTTATGGTATTAACGTTTTATTTCTGTCCATAGTTTTTCATGCTTTATACTGCTGTTAACTGATCAGTGTCTTTGTTCCAGATTACAATAGGTAGCCCGGGCATTTGCACATAGTTTTACAATGACTAATGACATGGAATTAGTCTTGTCCTTCTGCTGATTTATTTTTCTTAACTTTTAATTCCAGCACTGTTTTATTTATTTCAGTTTTGTACATTTTCTTTATTAGTTAGATTAGATATTAAATTACTCATGTCATTATCAGTTACCTCTGAAAGCCATAGCGAGACTAATGGTGAGGGATTGAAGTATGAGTGTGTAGTTTGATATTAGATTATTTTTCTACAAGTTAGATATTAAATTGCTCATGTCATCATCAGTTACCTCCGAAAGCCATAACGAGACTAATGGTGAGGGATTGAAGTATGAGTGTGTAATTTGAGATTAGTTTATTTTTATGCAAATTAGATATCAGATTGCTCAAGTTGTTTATGATTACCTCCGAAAGCCATAGCGAGACTAATGGTGAGGGGTCATAATATGAGTTGATGTAATTTGGTTTTAGCTTTACTTTGCTTGCAATTCTTGGATTTCTTTGAGTACAGTTTCTTTTGTATTTAGACAGCAGCAAGGGTAATGGGTTTCATGATCAATGGTTCAATATTTTTTTTACTAGTATATTAGCACATTTTCATTCTCTTTTAGGAATTAATTTTGTTATTGCATGTTTTAAAAATCTCTTGAAGTTTGAAGTTTGGGAAATCATTACAAAGGACATCATTGCCTTGAACATTTATATCCATACTTGTCTTTTAGAATGTCCATCTCACATTAGGAAACAAACCAAGATAAAAACCCCCAAGATAAATAAAAAAATCAAAAGACGACAAAAAGTAAGAGATAGGTTATCTTGCACATATAGTGCGCCACACTTCGTCAGCGTACGAATCCCGGATTGACAAATTAATGTAGCAATTTAGGACACACTAAATTGACCAAACAGTTCCCATTGTATTACTTTGGCCCTTTACAGGTATGCCTAATCCTTGTGCCTCAACTAAGTCCTGCTAATCAGAAACACATCAAAGAGAAAGCTCACAGATGCTAGTAGCTTGTTGATGATGTGAAGAGCAAGGCCGTGGGTTTATTGTTTTCAGGATTGATTGATTTTTTTATTTTTAACTTTTTTTAATTTTTTAAGTAATTTTCTGGTGTTGCTCCCCTGCCAGCAGGCCTGGACAGTACCCCGGTGGAGTCACTTCAAGAAATCACAAACGTTGCTCCGCTGCCAGCGAGCCTGGTCAGTACCCCGGCGAAGTCGTTGCATTACCTCTCTGCGCGGGAAGCCTTTCTCGATCCTTTACCCTTATTTGTTTCATCTGCTTGTAGCACATATTTTCATGTGCTCGTGGCACTTACTTTTCATGGGCGGATGAGGGATCCCGACTTATTTTACGAGCAAGAGAGGTTGTTTCTTGTTTTTCAGAAACTAAGAGATATCCTTTTTTAGGTTTACCCTTGTGCCAAACCTTCACATCCCACCTGCCACAATAGGTGAGGCACGCAAAACAGATCATTAAAATTTCCAAGCCTATGCTGGGCACAAGGCTTAGGCTTACGGGTATAGGCCATTTCAAAATCATTAGGTCTCCCTCAAGCAACCGGCTCATATCTCCCAGGCTAAATAATTTTAGACTCATAGGAATCTTGTTGAGAATGCGACTTCGATGACGTGTCCTGAGAGAAAGCTGCCTTTTGAGATAGCCACCCCAACCTCACGCAAAATAACGGGGTTACTGTTTCAGCAATCGGGACAAAACAAGACCGCAAGGTGGTAGGGTTGCAATGAGGGCTCATGAAGTGGCAGGTGATATAACAAAAAAATGATGTGAGAAAGGGAGTGTACGACGCAATGTAATAGGCGAGGCTCAAGATGCAATGCAAGCCATGTGTGAGGACGATAAACCAGCAGTAAGTGCAAATACAAGCAGTGATTATTTATGCAACAACAAGTAACTGAAAATGAAATGAAAGGAAAATACTTGTAACATGATGATGCCTAAAATATTAATCGTAAAAAAAAATAGCAAACACGCTTTTAAATCATAAGGTAAAAAATTTGGCAAGTAAACCTAATTAACTTTGAACTAAAATTTTATTAACAGGTTCTAGCTAGCCTACACCTAAATCCTAGTTTAACCCATGAGGTGACCGGGTTATGTAAAATCAGTTTTCCAGTGTAGCCACTGCATTATTTCGCATCCTGCAACGACAGCAATGATGAGGATCAGAGCTAGTATCCAAAAAAAGTGCAGTGACAAAAAAACTTACCTGAGGAGCAGGTGAAATGGAAAAACGATCATAGATACTTACCAAAGAACATGCCAGAATAGATTGTGCAAGCTGAATCCCACTCTCATCTTGATACACAGCGATATGTTCTTGAAACTCAACATTTGTCAATGACACATAATCATTCATGCACAATCCTGGGCCTAATGGGCGATGGGTAAGACATTTCCTATTTGTAGGCACATCCACTAAATAGGGTTGGTCGAGTTGACAGGCAAGCTCATCATGGTGTTGAGGACCATCAGTTTTATGGAACGGAAACAATAAGCAAGTGCCAGGAAAATTACAGATGCATGAGCATCCGAGTGTAGAAACCCTAGTTTCGAAAACCCTAGTCCAGGGGTTGCTCCTGGGTTTGGGGATCCGAATCCACGTTTAGTGGAGCCTGAAATTCCTCACCACCTTGAACGAATTCCGGACCTTCGAGCGGAGCACTTCCCAACTTTGATGGTTGGGCGAGATCAACAGGCGAATGGATGTGATCATGCATTGTGGTGAGTTGAAAAATGTCAGTGGGCTTTGTATCAATTTGGTCAAATGTTTGCACGCTGACAGATTGATAGATCGATATATATAATTCTTTAGATTCGCCAGGGTAGGGTGGATTTACTGCGGTTATGCTGGGAGGAGCGTGGTATTTGGGGATCGTCATCTCAGAAACAGTTGGCAGAAGCTGAAGCACTTCAACTTTCTGATGGGTACTTGAAACTTCCCAAAGCGAATCATCAAATGCTGGTGTCTCCATATGGTCCGAAAGGAGATGTGAGTGAAAATTCTCAGTGGTATGATTGAATATGTTTTTAGATAAGGAGTGACCGCTACAACCATCGATGTGGTCGAGTTGGGTACCTGGCATGTCAGGCTCCCCGAGAGCTACCGACTGGGATGGATCAATAAAGAGGACATCTTGAGGTTTCTCGGACAGACAATCGCTCCTATGGATGTCTAAAGATTCTGAGTGAGAAAGATCAGATCTGAAAGACTCATCGATTTTGAACTGCGATTGTGAAACACCATCTGTGTGCTTATGATTGTCGCCAATACCAGTATAAGAAAAATTTTGAATGTCTCGAAGAAATTACTGGTGTGGCGGGATCGGGAAACCAACCAGGGAATAATGAACGAAAAGATTGAGTCGCAGGGGCGTTAACCTTACGAGGCTTTTCAACATGCGCATCCGTGTTATTCAGAGAAAACGATGATCTGGCAGGCTTTGTAAGGGAATCAACTTTATGCGGGGTAGGAGTCGATTCATAATCAGTATAAGAATCAAATTTAGGTTTGTGTCTAGGGAGACATCGAGTGGGCTCGAGGTGGGTTTCATGAACCGAGAGAGATAATGAGCCACTGGGGCTTTCAAGCTTTGATTCAACATGGTGTGTGAAATATTCAAAGGGAGTACCGTAGGCTTCATCTCCATGCACCCATCCATCATTGCTCAGAACTTTCGAGGTCGTACCTCGACTATCCAACAACTCAGGAGGAGGAGCGAGAATGTCACACATAGCAATACTCTCCTGGGAGGCTAGAGTGTGGTTTGGACTCGGGGAGATGAACAACGAAGAATTAGGGACAAAATCTAAACAGCTGGTAACTTGCGGGTCATCATAAGGAACACTAGGATCTAACTGAAATTGTTCAAGGGAAACGATAATCACATACTTGAACTGTTCACTTAAACATTTCCAATCGAAATCCCTTTCAGGGAACTCGAAACAATAATGAACAAATCTGATAGAGAATTAATCTAGGGATTCCTGAGGTTCCATTTTGATGTCATTTAACTTTATTACAACGTTATGAAGATCATACCTGTGGAAAGCTTGTCACAATTCACTGGCGAGTTTTTCAAACGAATGGATGGAAGATTTCGGCAATGTGCGGCACCATTGCTTAGCGCGACCTTCGAAAGTGAGGAAGAAAAGAAAACAAATCAAACCTTCATCGTCAATTTCGTAGCACTCACCAAAGTCACAAAAATCTAAAAAGTGTTGGGTTATGGACACCCCATTTTCACCATCGAATTTTAATTGGGACAAGTGATACATAAGTTCATTGGGGATGAAGTATCGAGGCTGATAAAACTCCGACAAACATCTCGGGAGAATGATTTGGGAACGAGCCATTACAGATATGAGATTAACTGCAGGCTCTAAGGGGTCATTTTGTCATCTGACCCTCCTTCTAGTGCCAATTCTGTTGACGGGAAAATCTGTCCCAGCCAACAGCAGGGGATCTCCCCAGTAGAAGGTCCCAATTAGACCTTGAACCGTTTGGATTAGGGATTCCATTAGGGGTGTGGGTCCGGCTACCACTGTTTTCTCCTTTTCTTAGGGTCTCGCTTAAACTCTATAAAGCAGTGGATACACACCTAATCAACTGATACAAGACATATGATTGATGCATTAAATGTACATAAGACAATATGAGTAGCAAAAGAAAATAATAAAGCATGAAGACCGAAGGAAGTGTTGTTAGCAACACTTCATTAGGTTCATGCTTGTAAGCTATTCTGACCATGAAAGAAACAGTTCCTCATGGCGAGAACACCCTTCACTTCCTAAAGGTTTTAAATGATAACACAAACGCAGATAAACAAAGTCATCAACATTTGCTAAGAAGGTGAAATAAACTCAACCACCATTAACATACTCAGCAAACTGTTATGTAACTGTGATGTGAGTTAAAGATACAGTTCCCTTAACATAAAGATGTTCAGAAACTGAAAATATAATACTCAACAGTGCTCATACATGAAACAACACCAGATCCACAAAGGGATTTTTCAAAATGCTTGTATATCTCATTAAATGTATAATCTACTGGTAATACAATGTACTCAGCTCGAGTCCCAAACAAAGAACTGTTTACAAGATCCCGAGGGAGTATTTATCATGCAAAACCTGCCCTTTGGGCTTCCTTGACCTTTCATCTTCCTGACCATTAGGCTGCCTTGCGACCCAGTGTGTTCTGCGACCTGCGACCTGACTGAGTTTTGTGACCTTGCGATTAGGTCGCGGGGTTGCGAAGTCGCAAATCTCGGAAAACAGAGGAAGTGCGACCTTGCGACCTTGCGACTAGGTCGCTGGGTCGCAAAAGGTGGAAAACCAAAGAAATGCGACCTTGCGATCTTGCGACTATGTCGCTGGGTCGCAGGGTCGCAAAAGGCGGAAAAACCTAAGAGATGTGACCTTGCGACCTTGCGACTAGGTCGCTGGGTCGCAGGATCGCAAAAGGCGGAAAACCGAAGAAATGCGACCTTGCGACCTTGCGACTAGGTCGCTGGGTCGCGGGGTCGCAAAAGGCAGAAAAACCTAAGAGATGCGACCTTGCGACCTGCTGGGATTTGCGACCTCGCGACCTCGGCCATCAACGAATTGCGACTTGAACAAATCTGCGACCTGCGACTTCAAGCAGATCTGCGGATTTTGTAGCAGTATTCCTCATCTCACGTGCTTTGAAAACCGGTCCTCTTGCTTGCTGGGAAAAACTCCAACTCATCGTGCAAATCGACATCTTCCACCTGCAATCACATATCTTATGTTACATGTCTTCATTTCTTGAATAACAATGTTAAGAGGCGCATTTAATTAATTACACAAGTAAAATGAAAACTTTGGACCCCTGTGTGGTCAAATGTTATGTCGCAGCGTGGTCCTTATCAAGTTCTCTTGGGATCTGAATGTTTGTAGTGAAAACCCATTGATGAGGCAAAGGGATTTTTCTTGTGCCATCTCCCATTGCATGTGATGCGTTTCTGGTTCCCAGCTTTTGATTTAGTAGGGGACTAGGAATAACCAACACATATGCCATCAATGTACCGACTCTCTCGCTTGCTGGGAAATGGTCTATTTTCGCCTACCAACCAACAGCATCCACCATTATGTCATCGGAGATACTGGCTCGAGTAAGGTTTCCTTGTACCTTCTTCAATTACCGTAATGCAGATTAGCGTAACTGTGGGCCGAGTTTGGAATGCGGACCCAATGGAATGTAAGTGTTGATTTGGGCAACATGATGCTTGTGTTCTCCACAACAAAAACTATGCCGAGCTACAATGATACTTTCATCATGTTCGAAAGTTTGCGCCAAGATCTTACTAAGGGAACGCCCCTTCGAAATGGGGTTTATGAGTCTGCATGCTTTCATGACAAATAAGGTGAGGGCGCTGCTCCTTAGTGAAGTTGCAGGAAGGAACGCACTCCGACAAATCTCTTGCCCTTCGAACAGCTTGTCTTCGTGGTGGCAAGTCAGGTTATAAGCAGACCAGCACCATTGCTATGCTATATTCACACGATGTTAACAAAACCAATCTTCCAAAGGAAATATAATAACGTTGATCTGCTGGAGCTGCATTGAGATTTGAGTTAGTTATTTCACGCCCTCTTTGGAGGCAGGGATGGTCATGTCAACAAAATCGTTTTAACTTGCGACTGTTCCTAATATACTGATTTAACATCGAACCCTAAGCCTCCTTGAATCAGCATCTTTGTCATAATTTTCAAAGGGGAACTTTTATCCTGTAATAGAACATTTCTCATCTATTGTAATGGAGGGATTTTTCACTCTGGAAATAATGCTCCACAGTCGTTGCTGCGTTGGTTCGATGGAGCGTTTCGCTCTTCACTGGCGGATCTGTATCCTACTGCAATGACAAAACCAATACAACTGAATCCGAGTGCATGCATTTAGGATGGAATTGCATGCCACTTTCCACGCTGTCGCAGCTAAAACCACGCTGGGTAATTGAAAACACTGCCGCCTCCACCGAAACACTGATCTAGTGATAATGGACTGTTACTAAATGTCATCAATGCATTCTGGGGAGGCGCTGAACGTAACGCTCGGTACTGGGAAACTTTCTCCATCAGCGAGCCATTCCTAATTTGAAAAGAAACGAAGGGCCAGAAACAGCTGGACGAGGACGTTGAACCCGCTCCCTCGTTTGGATCGTTTCTATTTCTCTATCCGAAATATCTGGATAAAATTTCACCACAGACATATCTGAGCCATTTGTAATGTTTCTATAGTTTGTTCCGCCCTGCTATAAGGCTTTGAAACCATATGGTTCTTACACCGCTTAAAACGTGGTTACAGATTGTCGATTTTAACATGCCACTATACTCATAGCACTTCGTTCCATGCTTTAGTTGGAAATTTTGACCGCCACGTATATATATAAATGTTTACGTTGGCTCCATGCAACGTAAACATTTCACGTTCGGTTTTATGCGACTTTAGACCATGGAATATTATATATCTGCTCCAAAACTTTTACGTAAGTAGAAAACAGCCATTGGACCTTTAAACTCATTCGTAATGCCTTCTCTTTGTTTAGTTTATATGACTCGCTCCTCCAACATATTATTCTCACAGTGCTCAAAACATAGATTATCATCATCGCACTATAGTTGTTATAACATGCCACCGTAGGTTTTGTTCCACTATTTCGTTCCATGTTAAACACAACTTTGGATGACTTTGTATCCGCTCCGAATGTTTCATGATAGGTTTAAACCCACCATCGGAATGTTTAACTCCATTTTTAAAAGCGCCTTTTGACCAAATATGTTATATCTTCTCTAAAGAATAAAACTCCGCCCCATGCTTTAAATATAAATTTTGGTCACCATATAATATATCCGCTCCCTTTTTACCTAGGTTGAAAATTCAACCGTTGGAACCTTTGTGCTCATTCGTGATGTTTATATGATATCAACCTTTGGTCTGAAAAACATGTTATTTCGCACCCTTTGAAACATGGTTAAGAGTTTCGTAATTCGCACCACGACTTTGGATCACCCAATGTATGTATTTGCTCAAAACCATCGATCATTTGCGCCCATGCAACGTGCCATGGTCATTATAACATATCATGCACTCCGCTCCATGTCTTTCCCATAAGATTTGATTAATATATCTGCTCAACAGGTTTTAAACCTATTTGAAATGTGTCTTTATATGATTCACGATCCATGCATCTCATATGGTATTAAAACCATATGTTTCTATCCTTTCGTGCCTTGGTTTTAATATACAACATGACATTTGCTTTTCCTTCGATTGCTAGCGTAACTAGATAACAATATTTTATGTCACGGCCACCACCTCATAACATGAATGCCTTTTGTTTTTAAAGGTCGAGAGTTGAACTCTACTACTCAAACCAAATGATGGCCGCTTTTAATGTTGACCCTTTCTATCATGTGGCTCTAGATACTTTCTTTGTATATGCATCAATCTGCTTGGCTACCAAAAGTGTATGCATTAAACATAACCTTCTAGGTTCAATTTGAAATTCTCCATCTCTAATAGTTTCGCATAGACAATCTTATGGACATGTAAGAGAAAATGAGACTAGGGTTTTAAGGCCCTTTCCTTCCTCCACATGTATTCCTTGCAGCCTAAATAATGCCACAGTATGTATCTCAAAATTAACGGATGTTGCTTCTCAAAGGTGCGTTGACATATTTGAAACTCTGTCGTCGGCTTGCCACACCCATATGAGCTTGTCATTCTCTAGGGAGATCTTCTGAGTCCGCTTTGTTCACCGGGCTATACTTCAGGCTAGATCTATCGAAGTTGCCAAATATGTTCCTTTGCGTGCACCCATCGACATTTAGATGGTATGATGCAGGATCTGGACATTTCCAAATAGAGCGCTTTTAAGCATCTGGTGCGCACTAGTGAAGAAAGCTCTTGCATCAGTGACATAGAAGGTTCTCTCTGATCAACATGTATCACACTATCCTCCTTTTAACAGTACTGGTCGCTTGCTCCTCCTCCTCCCCTGTTCCACAACTTGGCTTTGTTATCGAGCTCAATTTTATTGCCATCGATGTCATGACAAGATTGAGGAGTTTGTCACTCATGGCGTCGACCTGCGTGGAATATTACAACATCATAATTACTCTTCGATAATGATGGCCACAGATAAATCATATGAGACTAACAAGCTTAAGACAAGTATTCAAACAACATGCTTAATGACCTACAGTGGGAGGGCCTTTAATCGTCAATACACAAAAGGTTTCCATTCAAACGTATGCATGGAAATCTCATTACACATGGTGCGACTGCGGTAAGAATGTTTGAGTGTACACTAGATTATCCTTCCCACATATGGCGTGATTGCAACAACGACATCTGATCATGATGGCGAGACAACTCATGAGGGGTTGGTGATAGGTCGATGGTATGTCACTGACTGCACGTCGAGTGAAAGACTTTAACGTCTAAGCGAGTACAGGGGAACCCAAAATTTTAAATATACCCCAAAATTTTGGGTGCTGTTGTAGCGGCTACAACAAATGGCGAACTACTGGTAGAATCCAACATCTCTATCAATGTCACAACAATAGTCTGAGTCAAGGTAATGATGCAAGGGAATATTGAACAATCTCCGCAGGTTCCCATTGTATTACTTTGGCCCTTTACGGGTATGCCTAATCCTTGTGCCTCAACTAAGTCTTGCTAATCAGAAACACATCAAAGAGAAAGCTCACAGATGCCAGTAGCTTGTCGATGATGTAAAGAGCAAGGTAGTGGGTTTATTGTTTTTTTTTTTCTTTTTCTTTTTTTTAAGTAATTTTCTAGTGTTGCTCCACTGCCAGCAGGCCTGGACAGTACCCCGGCGGAGTCACTTCAAGAAATCACAAACGTTGCTCCGCTGCCAGCGAGCCTGGTCAGTACCCCGGCGGAGTCGTTGCATTACCTCTCTGCGTGGGAAGCCTTTCTCGATCCTTTACCCTTATTTGTTTCATGTGCTTGTAGCACTTATTTTCATGTTCTCGGGGCACTTATTATTCATGGGCGAATGAGGGATCCCGAGTTATTTAACGAGCAAGAGAGGTTGTTTCTTGTTTTGTAGAAACTGAGAGATATCCTGTTTTAGGTTTACCCTTGTGCCAAACCTTCACATCCCACCTGCCACAATAGGCAAGGCGCACAAAACATATCATTAAAATGTCCAAGACTATGCTGGGCGCAAGGCTTAGGCTTATGGGAATAGGCCATTTAGAACTCATTAGGTCTCCCTCAAGCAACCGGCTCGGATCTCCCAGGCTAAATAATTTTAGACTCATAGGCATCTTGTTGAGAATGCGACTTCGATGACGTGTCCTAAGAGAAAGCTGCCTTTTGAGATAGCCACCCCAAACTCACGCAAAATAACGGGGTTACTGTTTCAGCAATCGGGAAAAAACAAGACCGCAAGGTGGTAGGGTTGCAATGAGAGCTCATGAAGTGGCAGGTGATATAACAGAAAAATGATGTGAGAAAGGGAGTGTATGACGCAATGTAATAGGTGAGGCTCAAGATGCAATGCAAGCCATGTGCGAGGCCGATCAACCAGCAGTAAGTGCAAATACAAGCAGTGATTATTTATGCAACAACAAGTAACTGAAAAGGAAATGAAAGGAAAATACTTGTAACATGATGATGCCTAAAATATTAATCGTAAACAAAAATAGCAAACACGCTTTTAAATCATAAGGTAAAAAATTTGGCAAGTAAACCTAATTAACTTTGAACTAAAATTTTATTAACAGGTTCTAGCTATCCTACACCTAAATCCTAGTTTAACCCATGAGGTGACCGGGTTATGTAAAATCATTTTTCCAGTGCAGCCACCGCATTAGTTCGCATCCTGCAACGAAAACAATGATGAGGATCAGAGCTAGTATCCAAAAAAGTGCAGTGACAAAAAAACTTACCTGAGGAGCAGGTGCAACGGCAAAACGATCATAGATACTTACCAAAGAACATGCCAGAATAGATTGTGCAAGCTGAATCCCACTCTCATCTTGATACACGGCGATATGTTCTTGAAACTCAACATTTGTCAATGACACATAATCATTCATGCACAATCCTGGGCCTGATGGGCTTTGGGTTATTCATTTCCTATTTGTAGGCACATCCACCGAATAGGGTTGGTCGAGTTGATAGGCAAGCTCATCATGGTGTTGAGGACCATTGGTTTTATGGAATGGAAACAATAAGCAAGTGCCAGGAAAATTATAGATGCATGAGCATCCGAGTGTAGAAACCCTAGTTTCGAAAACCTTAGTCCAGGGGTTGCTCCTGGGTTTGGGGATCCGAATCCATGTTTAGTGGAGCCTGAAATTCCTCACTTCCTTGAACGAACTCTGGACCTTCGAGCGGAGCACTTCCCAAATTTGATGGTTGGGCGAGATCAATAGGCGAATGGATGTGATCATGCATTGTGGTGAGTTGAAAAATGTCAGTGGGCTTTGTATCAATTTGGTCAAATGTTTGCGCGCTGAAAGATTGATAGATCGATATATCAGATTCCTTAGATTTGCCAGGGTAGGGTGGATTTATTGCTGTTATGCTGGGAGGAGCGTGGTATTTGGGGATCGTCATCTCAAAAACGGTTGGCAGAAGCTGAAGCGCTTATCTTTCTGATGGGTACTTGAAACTTCCCAAAGCAAATCATCAAATGCTGGTGTCTCCATATGGTCTGAAAAGAGATGTGAGTGACAATTCTCAGCGGTATGATTGAATATGTTTTTAGATAAGGAGTGATCGCTACAACCATCGATGTGGTCGAGTTGGGTACCTAGCATGTCAGGCTCCCTGAGAGCTACCAACTGGGATGGATCAATAAAGAGGACATCTTGAGGTTTCTCGGATAGACAGTCGCTCCTATGGCTGTCTAAAGATTCCGAGTGAGAAAGATCAGATCTGAAAGATTCATCGATTTTGAACTGCAATTGTGAAACACCATCTGTGTGCTAATGATTGTTGCCAATACCAGTATAAGGAAATTTTGAATGTCTCGAAGAAATTACTGGTGTGGCAGGATCAGGAAACCAACCGGGGAATAATGAAGGAAAAAATTGAGTCGCAGGGGCGTTAACCTTACGAGGCTTTTCAACATGCGCATCCGTGTTATTCAGAGAAAACAATGATCTAGTAGGCTTTGTAAGGGAATCAACTTTATGCGGGGTAGGATTCGATTCATAATCAGTATGCGAATCAGATTTAGGTTTGTGTCTAGGGAGACACCGAGTGGGCTCGAGGTGGGTTTCATGAACCGAGAGAGATAATGAGCCACTGGGGCTTTCAAGCTCTGATTCAACATGGTGTGTGAAATATTCAAAGGGAGTACCATAGGCTTCATCTCCATGCACCCATCCATCATTGCTCAGAACTTTCGAGGTCGTACCTCGACTATCCAACAACTCAGGAGGAGGATCGAGAATGTCACACATAGCAATACTCTCCTAGGAGGCTGGAGTGTGGTTTGGACTCAGGGAGATGGACAATGAAGAATTAGGGACAAAATCTGAACAACCGGTAACTTGCGGGTCATCATAGGGAACACTAGGATCTAACTGAAATTGTTCAAGGGAAACAAGAATCACATACTTGAACTGTTCACTTAAACATTTCCAATCGACATCCCTTTCAGGTAACTTGAAACAATAATGAACAAATCTGATAGAGAATTCATCTAGGGATTCCTGAGGTTCCATTCTGATGTCATTTAACTTTATTACAATGTTATGAAGATCATACATGTGGAAAGCTTGTCGCAATTCACTGGCGAGTTGTTCAAATGAATGGATGGAAGCTTTCGGCAATGTGCGGCACCATTGCTTAGCGTGACCTTTGAGAGTGAGGAAGAAAAGAAAACAAATCAAACCTTCATCGTCAATTTCGTAGCACTCACCAAAGTCACAGAAATCTAAAAAGTTTTGGGTTATGGACACCCCATTTTCACCATCGAATTTTAACTGGGACAAGTGATACATAAGTTCATCGGGGATGAAGTATCGAGGCTGATAAAACTCCGACAAACATCTCGGGAGAATGATTTGGGAACAAGCCATTACAAATATGAGATTAACTGCAGGCTCTAAGGGCTCAGCTTTTCATCTTACCCTCCTTCTAGCGCCAATTCTGTTGACGGGAAAATATGTCCCGGCCAACAGCAGGGGATCTCCCCAGTAAAAGGTCCCAATTAGACCTTGAACCGTTTGGATTAGGGATCCCGTCCGGGGTGTGGGTCCGGCTACCACTGATTTCCCCTTTACTTAGGGTCTCGCTTAAACTCTATAAAGCAGTGGATACACACCTAATCAACTGATACAAGACATATGATTGATGCATTAAATGTACATAAGACACTATGAGTAGCAAAAGAAAATAATAAAGTATGAAGACCGAAGGAAGTGTTGTTGGCAACACTTCATTAGGTTCATGCTTGTAAGCTATTCTGACCATGAAAGAAATAGTTCCTCATGGCGAGAACACCCTTAACTTCCTAAAGGTTTTAAATGATAACAAAAACGCAGATAAACAAAGTCATCAACATTCACTAAGAAGGTGAAATAAACTCAACCACCATTAACATACTCAGCAAACTATTATGTAACTGTGATGTGAGTTAAAGATACAGTTCCCTTAACCTAAAGATGTTCAGAAACTGAAAATATAATACTCAACAGTGCTCATACATGAAACAACACCAGATCCACAAAGGGATTTTTCAAAATGCTTGTATATATCATTAAATGTATAATCTACTGGTAATACAATATACTCAGCTCGATTCCCAAACAAAAGATCCGTTTACAAGCTCCCGAGGGAGTATTTATCATGCAAAACTTTCCCTTTGGGCTTCCTTGACCTTTCATCTTCCTGTCCGTTGGGCTGCCTTGCGACCCAGTCTGTTCTGTGACCTGCGACCTGACTGAGTTTTGCGACCTTGCGACTAGGTCGAGGGTGAGTGCAAATCTGAGGCAGGAGGAAGTCGACCTTGCACGACTGGGTCGCGGGGTCGCGAAGTCTGAATCTGGGAGAAAAACGGAGTACGCCCTTGCGACCTTGCGACTAGATCGCTGAGTCGCAGTGCAAAGCGAGAAAATAAAGAAATGCAACCTTGCGACTAGGTCGTGGTGTCGGGTGGCGGAAAAACCTAAGAGATGTGACCTTGGAAGGCCTTGACTGGGTGTTGAATTATGAGCTTGAAGAAATCATTTGACAGCAGTGGGATGGTTGATTAAGATATAAATGCGGAAAAAACTAAGAAATCAGCCTTGAACTCTTTGATTTAGGCCTGAAGCCATCGAAGTGTTACAAGCGTGAAGAGGCCTCCTCATTTACAAAACTTCAAATGGAATCTCTGAATTTTGTAGCAGTATTCCTCATCTCACATGCTTTGAAAACCGGTCCTCTTGCTTGCTGGGAAAAACTCCAACTCATCGTGAAAATCGACAGCTTCCACCTGAAATCACATATCTTAGGTTACATGTCTTCATTGCTTGAATAACAATGTTAAGAGGCGCATTTAATTAATTACACAAGTAAAATGAAAAATTTGGACCCCTGTGTGGTCAAATGTTATCTCGCAGCGTGGTCCTTATCAAGTTCTCTTGGGATCCGAATGTTTGTAGTGAAAACCCATTGATGAGGCAAAGGGCTTTTGCTTGTGCCATCTCCCACTGCATGTGATGCATTTCTGGTTCCCAGCTTTTGATTTAGTAGGGGACTAGGAATAACCAACACATATGCCATCAATGTACCGACTCTCTTGCTTGCTGGGAAATGCTCTGTTTCCTTTTGCCAACCAACAGCGTCTACCATTATGTCATCGGAGATACTAGCTCGAGTAAGCTTTCCTTGTACCTTATTCAATTACCATAATGCAGATTAGCGTAACTATGGGTTGAGTTTGGAATGCGGACCCAATGGAATGTAAGTGTTGATTTGGGCAACATGTTGCTTGTGTTCTCCACAACGAAAACTATGCTAGGCTCCAATGATACTTTCATCATGTTCGAAAGTTTGCGCCAAGATCTTATTGAGGGAACGCCCCTACGAAATGGGGTTGATGAGTCTGCATGCTATCATGACAAATAAGGTGAGGGCACTGCTCCTTAGTGAAGTTGCAGGAAGGAACGCACTCCGACGAATCTCTTGCCCTTCGAACAGCTTGTCTTCGTGGTGGCAAGTCAGGTTATAAGCAGACAAGCACCATTGCTATGCTATATTCACATGATGTTAACAAAACCAATCTTCCAAAGGAAATCTAATAACTTTGATTTTCTGGACCTGCATTGAGATTTGAGTTAGTTATTTCACGCCCTCTTTGGAGGCAGGGATGGTCATATCAACAAAATCGTTTTAACTTGCGGCTGTTCCTAATATACTGATTTAACATCAAACCCTAAGCCTCCTTGAATCAGCATCTTTGTCATAATTTTCAAGGCGGAACTTTTATCTTGTAATAGAACATTTCTCATCTAATGTAATGGAGGGATTTGTCACTCTGGAAATAATGCTCCACAGCCGTTGCTGCGTTGGTTTGATGGAGCGTTTCGCTCTTCCCTGGCCGATCCGTATCCTACTGCAATGACAAAACCAATACAGCTGAATCCGAGTGCATGCATTTAGGATGGAATTGCATGCCACTTTCCACGCTGTCGCAGCTAAAACCACGCTGGGTAATGGCAAACACTGCTGCCTCCACCGAAACATTGATCTAGTGATAATGGACTGTTACTAAATGTCATCAATGCATTCTGGGGAGGCGCTGAACGTAACGCTCGGTACTGGGAAAATTTCTCCATCAGCGAGCCATTCCTAATTTGAAAACAAACGAAGGGCCGGAAACAGCTAGACGAGGACATTGAACCTGCTCCCTCATTTGGATCGTTTCTATTTCTTTATCCGAAATATCTGGATAAAATTTCGCCACAGACATATCTTAGGCATTTGTAATGTTTCTATGGTTTGTTCCGCCCTGCTATAAGGCTTTGAAACCATATGGTTCTTACACCGCTTAAAACGTGGTTACAAATTGTCAATTTTAACATGCCACTATACTCATAGCACTATGTTCCACGCTTTATTTGGAAAGTTTGACCGCCACGTATATATATATAAACGTTTACGTTGGCTCCAGGCAACGTAAACATTGCACGTTTGGTTCTATGCGACTTTAGACCATGGAATATTATATATCTGCTCCAAAACTTTTACGTAAGTCAAAAACAGCCATCGAACCTTTAAACTCATTCGTAATGCCTTCTCTTTGTTTAGTTTATATGACTCCCTCCTCCAACATATTATTCTCACAGCCTTCAAAACATAGATTATCATCATCGCACTATAGTTGTTATAACATGCCACCGTAGGTTTTGTTCCACTATTTCGTTCCATGTTAAACACAGCTTTGGATGACTTTGTATCCACTCCGAATGTTTCATGATAGGTTGAAACCCACCATCGGAATGTTTGACGCCATTTTTAAAAGCGCCTTTTGACCAAATATTTTATATCTTCTCTAAAGAATAAAACTCCGCCCCATGCTTTAAATATAAATTTTGGTCACTATATAATATATCCGCTCCCTCTTTACCAAGGTTGAAAAATCGACCGTTGAAACCTTTGTGCTCATTCGTGATGTTTATATGATATCAACCTTTGGTCTGAAAAACATGTTATTTCGCACCCTTTGAAACATGGTTAAGAGTTTTGTAATTCGCACCACGACTTTGGATCACCCAATGTATGTATTTGCTCAAAACCATTGAACATTTTTGCCTATGCAATGTGCCATGGTCATTATAACATATCATGCGCTCCGCTCCATGTCTTTCCCATAAGATTTGATTAATATATCCGCTCAACAGGTTTTAAACCTATTTGAAATGTGTCTTTATATGATTCACGATCCGTGCATCTCATATGGTATTAAAACCATTTGTTTCTTTCCTTTCGTGCCTTGGTTTTAATATACAACATGACATTTTCTTTTCCTCCGATTGCTAGCGCAACTAGATAACAATCTTTTATGTCACGGCCACCACCTCATAACATGAAAGCCTTTTGTTTTTAAAGGTCGAGAGTTGAACTCTGCTACTCAAACCAAATGATGGCCACTTTTAATGTTGACCCTTTCTATCATGTGGCTCTAGAGACTTTCTTTGTATATGCATCAATCTGCTTGGCTACCAAAAGTGTATGCATTAAACATAACCTTCTAGGTTCAATTTGAAATTCTCCATCTCTAATAGTTTCGCATAGACAATCTTTATGGACATGTAAGAGCAAAGGAGACTAGGGTTTTAAGGCCCTTTCCTTCCTCCACATGTATTCCTTGCAGCCTAAATAATGCCACAGTATGTATCTCAAATTTAACGGATGTTGCTTCTCAAAGGTGCGTTGACATATTTGAAACTCTGTCGTCGGCTTGCCACACCCATATGAGATTGTCATTCTCTAGGGAGATCTTCTGAGTCCGCTTTGTTCACCGGGCTATACTTCAGGCTAGATCCATCGAAGTGGCGAAATATGTTCCTTTGCGTGCACCCATCGACATTTATATGGTATGGTGCAGGATCTGGACATTTCCAAACAGAGCGCTTTTAAGCATCTGGTGTGCACTAATGAAGAAAGCTCTTGCATCAGTGACATAGAATGTTCTCTCTGATCAACATGTATCACACTATCCTCCTTTTAACAGTACCGGTCACTTTCTCCTCCTCCTCCCCTGTTCCACAACTTGGCTTTGTTATTGAGCTCAATTTTATTGCCCTCGATGTCATGACAAGATTGAGGAGTTTGTCACCCGTGGCGTCGACCTGCGTGGAATATTACAACATCATAATTACTCTTCGATAATGATGGCCACAGATAAATCATATGAGACTAACAAGCTTAAGAGAAGTATTCAAAAAACATGCTTAATGACCTACAGTGGGAGGGCCTTTAATTGTCAATACACGAAAGGTTTCCATTCAAACGTATGCATGGAAATCTCATTACACATGGTGCGACTGCGGTAAGAATGTTTGAGCGTACGCTAGATTATCCTTCCCACATATGGCGTGATTGCAACAATGACATCTGATCATGATTGCGAGACAACTCATGAGGGGTTGGGGATAGGTCGTTGGGATGTCACTGACTGCAGGTCGAGTGAAAGACTTTAACGTCTACGCGAGTAGAGGGGGAACCTGAAATTTTAAATATACCCCAAAATTTTGGGTGCTGTTGTAGCGGCTACAACAAATGGCGAACTACTGGTAGAATCCAGCATCTCTGTCAATGTCACAACAATAGTCTAAGTCCAGGTAATGATGCAAGGGAATATTGAACAAGCTCCGTAGGTTCCCATTGTATCACTTTCGCCCTTTACAGGTATGCCTAATCCTTGTGCCTCAACTAAGTCCTGCTAATCATAAACACATCAAAGAGAAAGCTCACAGACGCCAGTAACTTGTTGATGATGTGAAGAGCAAGGCAGTGGGTTTATTGGTTTTTTTTTTTTTTTTTTTTTTTTTTAACAGTAATTTTCTGGTGTTGCTCCGCTGCCACTAGGCCTGGACAGTACCTCGGCGGAGTCACTTCAAGAAATCACAAACTTTACTCAGCTGCCAGCGAGCCTAGTCAGTACCCCGGCGGATTCGTTGCATTACCTCTCTGCGCGGGAATCCTTTCTCGATCCTTTACCCTTATTTGTTTCATGTGCTTGTAGCACTTATTTTCATGTGCTTGTGGCACTTATTTTTCATGGGCGGATGAGGGATCCTGACTTATTTTACGAGCAAGAGAGGTTGTTTCTTGTTTTGCAGAAATTGAGAGATATCCTATTTTATGTTTACCCTTGTGCCAAACCTTCACATCCCACCTGCCACAATAGGCGAGGCGCGCAAAACAGATCATTAAAATATCCAAGACTATGCTGGGCACAAGGCTTAGGCTTACGGGTATAGGCCATTTCAAACTCATTAGGTCTCCCTCAAGCAACCGGCTCATATCTCCCAGGCTAAATAATTTTAGACTCATAGGAATCTTGTTGAGAATGCGACTTCGATGACGTGTCCTGAGAGAAAGCTGCCTTTTTAGATAGCCACCCCAACCTCACGCAAAATAACGGGGTTACTGTTTCAGCAATCGGGACAAAACAAGACTGCAAGGTGGTAGGGTTGCAATGAGGGCTCATGAAGTGGCAGGTGATATAACAGAAAAATGATGTGAGAAAGGGAGTGTAAGACGCAATGTAATAGGAGAGGCTCAAGATGCAATGCAAGCCATGTGCGAGGACGATCAACCAACAGTAAGTGCAAATACAAGCAGTGATTATTTATGCAACAACAAGTAACTGAAAAGGAAATGAAAGGAAAATACTTGTAACATGATGATGCCTAAAATATTAATCGTAAACAAAAATAGCAAACACGCTTTTAAATCATAAGGTAAAAAATTTGGCAAGTAAACCTAATTAACTTTGAACTAAAATTTTATTAACAGGTTCTAGCTAGCCTACACCTAAATCCTAGTTTAACCCATGAGGTGACCAGGTTATGTAAAATCATTTTTCCAGTGCAGCCACCGCATTAGTTCGCATCCTGCAATGACAGCAATGATGAGGATCAAAGCTAGTATCCAAAAAAGTGCAGTGACAAAAAAACTTACCTGAGGAGCAGGTGCAACGGCAAAACGATCATAGATACTTACCAAAGAACATGCCAGAATAGATTGTGCAAGCTGAATCCCACTCTCATCTTGATACACAGCGATATGTTCTTGAAACTCAACATTTGTCAATGACACATAATCATTCATGCACAATCCTGGGCCTGAAGGGCGTTGGGTAAGCCATTTCCTATTTGTAGGCACATCCACCGAATAGGGTTAGTGGAGTTGACAGGCAAGCTCATCATGGTGTTGAGGACCATCAGTTTTATGGAATGGAAACAATAAGCAAGTGCCAGGCAAATTATATATGCATGAACATCCGAGTGTAGAAACCCTAGTTTCGAAAACCCTAGTCCAGGGGTTGCTCTTGGGTTTGGGGATCCGAATCCACGTTTAGTGGAGCCTGAAATTCCTCACCGCCTTGAACGAACTCCGGACCTTCGAGCGGAGCACTTCCCAACTTTGATGGTTGGGCGAGATCAACAGGCGAATGGATGTGATCATGCATCAGGGAGTTGGCGCGCGGGCTTGAACACCTGATCCTGTGGCATTCAGATCGTCATTCGAACAGCCAAGTGTAAGCTGAAGCGCTTCG
This sequence comes from Pinus albicaulis, assembly GCA_034641835.2. Lineage (NCBI taxonomy): Eukaryota > Viridiplantae > Streptophyta > Pinopsida > Pinales > Pinaceae > Pinus > Pinus albicaulis. The sequence continues at coordinate 1,576,586,492 of CM076570.1, forward strand.
ACTTGCTGATGGGTACTTGAAACTTCCCAAAGTGAATCATCGAATGATGGTGTCTCCATATGGTCCGAAAAGAGATGTGAGTGACAATTCTCAGCGGTATGATTGAATATGTTTTCAGATAAGGAGTGATCGCTACAACCATCGTTGTGGTCGAGTTGGGTACATGGCATGTCAGGCTCCCCGAGAGATACCGACTGGGATGGATCAATAAAGAGGACATCTTGAGGTTGCCCGGACAGACAATTAGTCCTATGGCTGTCTAAAGATTCCGAGTGAGAAAGATCAGATCTGAAAGATTCATCGATTTTGAATTGCGATTATGAAACACCATCTGTGTGCTTATGATTGTCGCCAATACCAGTATAAGGAAATTTTGAATGTCTCAAAGAAATTACTGGTGTGGCGGGATCGGGAAACCAACCGGGGAATAATGAACGAAAAGATTGAGTCGCAGGGGCGTTAACCTTACGAGGATTTTCAACATGCGCATCCGTGTTATTCAGAGAAAATGATGATCTGGCAGGCTTTGTAAGGGAACCAACTTTATGCGGGGTAGGAGTCGATTCATAATTAGTATGCGAATAAGATTTAGGTTTGTGTCTAGGGAGACACCGAGTGGGCTCGAGCTGGGTTTCATGAACCGAGAGAGATAATGAGCCACTGGGGCTTTCAAGCTCTGATTCAACATGGTGTGTGAAATATTCAAAGGGAGTACCGTAGGCTTCATCTCCATGCACCCATCCATCATTGCTCAGAACTTTCGAGGTCGTACCTCAACTATCCAACAACTCAGGAGGAGGAGAGAGAATGTCACACATAGCAATACTCTCCTGGGAGGCTGGAGTGTGGTTTGGACTCGGGGAGATGGACAACGAAGCATTAGGGACAAAATCTGAACAGCCGGTAACTTGCAGGTCATCATAGGGAACACTAGGATCTAACTGAAATTGTTCAAGGGAAACGAGAATCACATACTTGAACTGTTCACTTAAACATTTCCAATCGACACCCCTTTCAGGGAACTCGAAACAATAACGTACAAATCTGATAGAGAATTCATCTAGGGATTCCTGAGGTTCCATTCTAAGGTCCCATTCCATTTTGGAACGAGCCTTTACAGATATGAGATTAACTGCAGGCTCTAAGGGCTCATCTTGTCATCTGACCCTCCTTCTAGCGCCAATTCTGTTGACGGGAAAATCTGTCCCGGCCAACAGCAGGGGATCTCCCCAGTAAAAGGTCCCAATTAGACCTTGAACCGTTTGGATTAGGGATCTCGTCCGGGGTGTGGGTCCGGCTACCACTGATTTCTCCTTTGCTTAGGGTCTCACTTAAACTCTATAAAGCAGTGGATACACACCTAATCAACTGATACAAGACATATGATTGATGCATTAAATGTACATAAGACACTATGAGTAGCAAAAGAAAATAATAAAGCATGAAGACCGAAGGAAGTTTTGTTAGCAACACTTCATTAGGTTCATGCTTCTAAGCTATTCTGACCATGAAAGAAACAGTTCCTCATGGCGAGAACACCCTTCACTTCCTAAAGGTTTTAAATGATAACACAAACGCAAATAAACAAAGTCATCAACATTCGCTAAGAAGGTGAAATACACTCAACCACCATTAACATACTCAACAAACTGTTATGTAACTGTGATGTGAGTTAAAGATACAGTTCCCTTAACCTAAAGATGTTCAGAAACTGAAAATATAATACTCAACAGTGCTCATACATGAAACAACACCAGATCCACAAAGGGATTTTTCAAAATGCTTGTATATCTCATTAAATGTATAATCTACTGGTAATACAATGTACTCAGCTCGAGTCCCGAACAAAAGATCCGTTTACAAGCTCCCGAGGGAGTATTTATCATGCAAAACCTGCCCTTTGGGCTTCCTTGACCTTTCATCTTCCCGACCGTTGGGCTGCCTTGCGACCCAGTCTGTTCTGCGACCTGCGACCTAACTGAGTTTTGCGACCTTGCGACTAGGTCGCGGGGTCGCGAAGTCGCAAATCTCGGAAAACAGAGGAAGTGCGACCTTGCGACCTTGCGACTAGGTCGCTGGGTCACAGGGTCGCAAAAGGCGGAAAACCAAAGAAATGCGACCTTGCGACCTTGCGACTAGGTCGCTGGGTCGCGGGGTCGCAAAAGGCGGAAAAACCTAAGAGATGCGACCTTGCGACCTGCTAGGATTTGCGACCTCGCGACCTCGGCCATCAGCGACCTACGACTTCAAGTAGATCTGCGGATTTTGTAGCAGTATTCCTCATCTCACGTGCTTTGAAAACCGGTCCTCTTGCTTGTTGGTAAAAACTCCAACTCATCGTGCAAATCGACAGCTTCCGCCTGCAATCACATATCTTAGGTTACATGTCTTCATTGCTTGAATAAAAATGTTAAGAGGTGCATTTAATTAATAACACAAGTAAAATAAAAACTTTGGACCCCTTTGTGGTCAAATGTTATGTCGCAGCCTGGTCCCTATCAAGTTCTCTTGGGATCCGAATGTTTGTAGTGAAAACCCATTGATGAGGCAAAGGGCTTTTGCTTGTGCCATCTCCCACTGCATGTGATGCGTTTCTGGTTCCCAGCTTTTGATTTAGTAGGGGACTAGGAATAACCAACACATATGCCATCAATGTACCGACTCTCTCGCTTGCTGGGAAATGCTCTGTTTCCTCCTGCCAACCAACAGCGTCCACCATTATGTCATCGGAGATACTGGCTCGAGTAAGCTTTCCTTGTACCTTCTTCAATTACCGTAATGCAGATTAGTGTAACTATGGGCCGACTTTGGAATGCGAACCCAATGGAACGTAAGTGTTGATTTGGGCAACATGCTGCTTGTGTTCTCCACAACGAAAACTATGCCGAGCTCCAATGATACTTTCATCATGTTCGAAAGTTTGCGCCAATATCTTACTGAGGGAACGCCCCTTCAAAATGGGGTTGATGAGTCTGCATGCTATCATGACAAATAAGGTGAGGGCGCTGCTCCTTAGTGAAGTTGCAGGAAGGAACGCACTCCGACAAATCTCTTGCCCTTCGAACAGCTTGTCTTCGTGGTGGCAAGTTAGGTTATAAGCAGACCAACACCATTGCTATGCTATATTCACACGATGTTAACAAAACCAATCTTCCAAAGGAAATCTAATAACGTTGATCTGCTGGACCTGCATTGAGATTTGAGTTAGTTAATTCACGCCCTTTTTGGAGGCAGGGATGGTCATGTCAACAAAATCATTGTAACTTGCGGCTGTTCCTAATATACTGATTTAACATCGAACCCTAAGCCTCCTTGAATCAGCATCTTTGTCATAATTTTCAAGGCGAAACTTTTATCCTCTAATAGAACATTTCTCATCTACTGTAATGGACGGATTTGTCACTCTGGAAATAATGCTCCACAGCCATTGCTGCTTTCGTTCGATGGAGCGTTTCGCTCTTCCCTGGCAGATCTGTATCCTACTGCAATGACAAAACCAATACAGCTGAATCCGAGTGCATGCATTCAGGATGGAATTGCATGCCACTTTCCATGCTGTCGCAGCTAAAACCACACTGGGTAATGGCAAACACTGCCGCCTCCATCGAAACACTGATCTAATGATAATGGACTATTACTAAATGTCATCAATGCATTCTGGGGAGGCGCTGAACTTAACGCTCGGTACTGGGAAAATTTCTCCATCAGCGAGCCATTCCTAATTTGAAAAAAAACGAAGGGCCGGAAACAGCTGGACAAGGACGTTGAACCCGCTCCCTCGTTTGGATCGTTTCTATTTCTCTATCCGAAATATCTGGATAAAATTTTTCCACAGACATATCTGAGCCATTTGTAATGTTTCTATAGTTTGTTCCACCCTACTATAAGGCTTTGAAACCATATGTTTCTTACACCGCTTAAAATATGGTTACAGATTGTCGATTTTAACATGCCACTATACTCATAGCACTCTGTTCCACGCTTTAGTTGGAAAGTTTGACCGCCACGTATATATATAAACGTTTGCGTTGGCTCCAAGCAACGTAAACATTGCATGTTCGGTTCTATGTGACTTTAGACCATGGAATATTATATATCTGCTCCAAAACTTTTATGTAAGTCGAAAACAACCATCGGACCTTTAAACTCATTCGTAATGCCTTCTCTTTGTTTAGTTTATATGACTCGCTCCTCCAACATATTATTCTCGCAGTGCTCAAAACATAGATTATCATCATCGCACTATAGTTGTTATAACATGCCACCGTAGGTTTTGTTCCACTATTTCGTTCCATGTTAAACATAGCTTTGGATGACTTTGTATCCGCTCCGAATGTTTCATGATAGGTTGAAACCCACCATCGGAATTTTTTACTCCATTTTTAAAAGCTTCTTTTGACCAAATATTTTAAATCTTCTCTAAAGAATAAAACTCCGCCCCATGCTTTAAATATAAATTTTGGTCACTATATAATATATCCGATCCCTTTTTACCAAGGTTGAAAATTTGACCGTTGAAACATTTGTGCTCATTCGTGATGTTTATATGATATCAACCTTTGGTCTGAAAAACATGTTATTTCGCACCCTTTGAAACATGGTTAAGAGTTTTGTAATTCGCACCACGACTTTGGATCACCCAATGTATGTATTTGCTCAAAACCATCGAACATTTGCGCCCATGCAACGTGCCATGGTCATTATAACATATCATGCACTCTTCTCCATGTCTTTCCCATAATATTTGATTAATATATCCGCTCAACAGGTTTTAAACCTATTTGAAATGTGTCTTTATATGATTCACGATCCGTGCATCTCATATGGTATTAAAACCATTTGTTTCTATCCTTTCATGCCTTGGTTTTAATATACAACATGACATTTGCTTTTCCTCCGATTGCTAGCGCAACTAGATAACAATCTTTTATGTCACGGCCACCACCTCATAACATGAATGCCTTTTGTTTTGAAAAGTCGAGATCTGAACTCTGTTACTCAAACCAAATGATGGCCACTTTTAATGTTGACCCTTTCTATCATGTGGCTCTAGAGACTTTCTTTGTATATGCACCAATATGCTTGGCTACCAAAAGTGTATGCATTAAACATAACCTTCTAGGTTCAATTTGAAATTCTCCATCTCTAATAGTTTCGCATAGACAATCTTTATGGACATGTAAGAGCAAAGGAGACTAGGGTTTTAAGGCCCTTTCGTTCCTCCACATGTATTCCTTGCCGCCTAAATAATGCCACAGTATGTATTTCAAAATTAACGGATGTTGCTTCTCAAAGGTGCGTTGACATATTTGAAACTCTGTCGTCGACTTGCCACACCCATATGAGCTTGTCATTCTCTAGGGAGATCTTCTGAGTCCGCTTTGTTCACCGAGCTATACTTCAGGCTAGATCCATCGAAGTGGCAAAATATGTTCCTTTGCGTGTACCCATCAACATTTAGATGGTATGGTGCAGGATCTGGACATTTCCAAATAGAGCGCTTTTAAGCATCTGGTGCACACTACTGAAGAAAGCTCTTGCATCAGTGACATAGAAGGTTCTCTCTGATCAACATGTATCACACTATCCTCCTTTTAACAGTACTGGTCGCTTGCTCCTCCTCCTCCCCTGTTCCACAACTTGGCTTTGTTATCGAGCTCAATTTTATTGCCCTCGATGTCATGACAAGATTGAGGAGTTTGTCACCCGTGGCGTCGACCTGCGTGGAATATTACAACATCATAATTACTCTTCGATGATGATGGCCAAAGATAAATCATATGAGACTAACAATCTTAAGAGAAGTATTCAAAAAGCATGCTTAATGACCTACAGTGGGAGGGCCTTTAATCGTCAATACACAAAAGGTTTCCATTCAAACGTATGCATGGAAATCTCATTACACATGGTGCAACTGCGGTAAGAATGTTTGAGCGTACGCTAGATTATCCTTCCCACATATGGCATGATTGCAACAACAACATCTGATCATGATGGCGAGACAACTCATGAGGGGTTGGGGATAGGTCGTTGGGATGTCACTGACTGCAAGTCAAGTGAAAGACTTTAACGTCTAAGCGAGTAGAGGGGGAACCTGAAATTTTAAATATACCCCAAAATTTTGGGTGCTGTTGTAGCGGCTACAACAAATGGCGAACTACTGGTAGAATCCAGCATTTCTGTCAATGTCACAACAATAGTCTGAGTCTAGGTAATTATGCAAGGGAATATTGAACAAGCTCCGCAGGTTCCCATTGTATTACTTTAGCCTTTTACAGGTATGCCTAATCCTTGTGCCTCAACTAAGTCCTGCTAATCAGAAACACATCAAAGAGAAAGCTCACAGACGCCAGTAGCTCGATCCTTTACCCTTATTTGTTTCATGTGCTTGTAGCACTTATTTTCATGTGCTCGTGGCACTTATTTTTCATGGGCGGATGAGGGATCCCAAATTATTTTACGAGCAAGATAGGTTGTTTCTTGTTTTGTAGAAACTAAGAGATATCCTGTTTTAGGTTTACCCTTGTGCCAAACCTTCACATCCCACCTGCCACAATAGGCGAGGTGCGCAAAAAAGATCATTAAAATGTCCAAGACTATGCTGGGCACAAGGCTTAGGCTTACGGGTATAGGCCATTTCAAACTCATTAGGTCTCCCTCAAGCAACTGGCTCATATCTCCCAGGCTAAATAATTTTAGACTCATAGGCATCTTGTTGAGAATGCGACTTCGATGATGTGTCCTGAGAGAAAGCTCCCTTTTGAGATAGCCACCCCAACCTCATGCAAAATAACGGGGTTACTGTTTCAGCAATCGGGACAAACCAAGACCGCAAGGTGGTAGGGTTGCAATGAGGGCTCATGAAGTGGCAGGTGATATAACAGAAGAATGATGTGAGAAAGGGAGTGTACGACACAATGTAATAGGCGAGGCTCAAGATGCAATGCAAGCCATGTGCGAGGACGATCAACCAGCAGTAAGTGCAAATACGAGTAGTGATTATTTATGCAACAACAAGTAACTGAAAAGGAAATGAAAGGAAAATACTTGTAACATGATGATGCCTAAAATATTAATCGTAAAAAAAAATAGCAAACACACTTTTAAATCATAAGGTAAAAAATTTGGCAAGTAAACCTAATTAACTTTGAACTAAAATTTTATTAACAGGTTCTAGCTAGCCTACACCTAAATCCTAGTTTAACCCATGAGGTGACCGGGTTATGTAAAATCATTTTTCCAGTGCAGCCACCGCATTAGTTCGCATCCTGCAATGACAGCAATGATGAGGATCAGAGCTAATATCCAAAAAAGTGCAGTGACAAAAAAACTTATCTGAGGAGCAGGTGCAACGGCAAAACGATCATAGATACTTACCAAAGAACATGCCAGAATAGATTGTGCAAGCTGAATCCCACTCTCATCTTGATACACAGCGATATGTTCTTGAAACTCAACATTTGTCAATGACACATAATCATTCATGCACAATCCTGGGCCTGATGGGTGCTGGGTAAGCCATTTCCTATTTGTAGGCACATCCACCGAATAGGGTTGGTCGAGTTGACAGGCAAGCTCATCATGGTGTTGAGGACCATCATTTTTATGGAATGGAAACAATAAGCAAGTGCCAGGCAAATTATAGATGCATGATCATCCGAGTGTAGAAACCCTAGTTTCGAAAACCCTAGTCCAGGGGTTGCTCCTGGGTTTGGGGATCCGAATCCACATTTAGTGGAGCCTGAAATTCCTCACTTCCTTGAACGAACTCCGGACCTTCGAGCGGAGCACTTCCCAACTTTGATGGTTGGGCGAGATCAACAGGCGAATGGATGTGATCATGCATTGTGGTGAGTTGCAAAATGTCATTGGGCTTTGTATCAATTTGGTCAAATGTTTGCGCGCTGACAGATTGATAGATCGATATATCAGATTCTTTAGATTCGCCAGGGTAGGGTGGATTTACTGCGGTTATGATGGGAGGAGCGTGGTATTTGGGGATTGTCATCTCAGAAACGGTTGGTAGAAGCTGAAGCGCTTCGAATTTCTGATGGGTACTTGAAACTTCCCAAAGCGAATCATCGAATGATGGTGTCTCCATATGGTCTGAAAAGAGATGTGAGTGACAATTCTCAGCAGTATGATTGAATATGTTTTCAGATAAGGAGTGATCGCTACAACCATCGATGTGGTCGAGTTAGGTACCTGGCATGTCAGGCTCCCCGAGAGCTATCGACTGGGATGGATCAATAAAGAGGACATCTTGAGGTTGCCCAAACAGACAATCGCTCCTATGGCTGTCTAAAGATTCTGAGTGAGAAAGATCAGATCTGAAAGATTCATCGATTTTGAACTGCGATTTTTAAACACCATCTGTGTGCTTATGATTGTCGCCAATACCAGTATAAGGAAATTTTGAATGTCTCGAAGAAATTACTGGTGTGGCGGGATCGGGAAACCAACTGGGGAATAATGAACGAAAAGATTGAGTTGCAGGGGCGTTAACCTTACGAGGCTTTTCAACATGCACATCCGTGTTATTTAGAGAAAACGATGATCTGGCAGGCTTTGTAAGGGAATCAACTTTATGCGGGGTAGGAGTCGATTCATAATCAGTATGCGAATCAGATTTAGGTTTGTGTCTAGGGAGACACCGAGTGGGCTCGAGGTGGGTTTCATGAACCGAGAGAGATAATGAGCCACTGGGGCTTTCAAGCTCTGATTCAACATGGTGTGATGTTGGGTGATGTTGTAGCGGCTACAACACAACTGTTGGGTAATGCATGTTAGGAGAAGAATGGTCTTGGTGCAGGAAAGAATTGCGAAGAAAATGGAATCAACAAACTAGGGAAAATTTTAAGGATGGAAAATTATCTTGAAGATTAAAAACATTGACGAATCTCACTAGTCCCTAATAAGCAAACTATAAAAAAATTTATTGATATATTTGTAAAAATATTCAAATTTATAATGATTTTAAATATACTCTCTATATAATCTTGGCAATTTTTAAGGTAAAATAATTATATATTATAAAATTTGGGTGAATCATTTTTGTAAAAAATGGAAATTCGCAAATCTTTTTTTTTTAAATCATGGAAAATTAGTCCACATGCGAACTAAAGTATTAATTTAGGCCTTATCAAGAATTGTTGAGAACTCCAGGCGTAGCAGGAACGTAACATAGTTCATCCATAATTCAACAACGTTGGTAGTAAAAGAAATTCAAGACCAGATAACGATGTTGTTGGCTCATCTGAATGGGTTTGGAAGAGATACGTAAATTTTTCATAAGGCAATGGAAAATTTGAATGTAGGGATGATATTTCTGAGGTATTCGGTGGAAAATATAGAATTCAAGGTTCAAACGGAAATGATGGGAGTGTTGAAGGAGGTGTTCGACTTGTGCGAGGCACCTGGACCAATGGCGGTGGGAGTTGGGGATGCTGTGAATAATGGTCAACATCTTGTTACTAAGGAAACTGTGAATTTGCATCAGTCGATGGAAGTTGCTTGGGACACCAAGGAGTACGATGGTTGTGGGTAGTCTGCCTTTGAATTTTTATGTTATGTCGAATTGTGAAGATCTGTGAAGTTTTTTGGAGAATATATAGTATATGTAATGCAATATTAGGAAATATAAATAAGGAAGGTAGCAGTCATGTCTCACTGAAAAACCATCTGCAAATCTCTGAGACTACTCTTCTTATGAATAAGGGACCTCAATCGTTTCCAAATTTTTCTATAAAATTACTACCATTTTCTTTGAAAAAAAAAAAAAATATATATATATATATATATATATATATATGTCCCAACAATGGTTCAAGAGATCATTCGTATTTTGGGAATGGTAACTAAATTAGCTGATATAGTTTTGTCGCAAGTAAAATTGGGTGTCTAAATAAAGAGGGATCTTAACAATTGATTCTAATCAAGGTTGGTTGCATAATGATCCATGTGATAATTAGAGAACACAACAACCAATTTAGGGTCATATTTAATCTATTTGATAATGAATTTTCTATAAATAAAACTATACACAACATCTCCCATAATGGTATGCAATTTGTTGCGGCACTATGTGCCATGTTTCTCACCATATGCTAAACCTAGCATTGCTCCTCTCCTTGTAGCATACCTATGAGTTCTTCCAATCTAGATATCATGCCACTTTTTTATGTCCCGAGGGAGAGAGAGAGAGAGAGAGAGAGGCAACATGAGGAAAGGATGCATAATTTCTTTGTAAATATATCTTATTAAAGAAATATAACCATTTTGTGTTTATACATGTTGTATGTGTATCCTGATTCTAATGAAAAACGTATACATGTTAGCATATTGTGAGTCGCTAGGAGAGGAGTGGTTCAGAAGAGTTCAATCAAAACTCCATCTTCTTCCTAGATCCACATTGATGAAACAAATATTGTTTCATCCACAAATATTGTTTGATCATTAACTAAGTCTGTTGTAAAGAGTTCGGTTGTGTGTGTGGTCATATAGAGAGAGAGGTTGTGTAACTATTTTACTGTTGTTCCATCTCTTTGTATTTCATGAGTACATATTAGCTTTTTTGTGGATACCTATAAATATGGTTGTTTTGACATATGATTAGATCTTGGATGAGCACTTGACTTTCTTGATTTCATTCTTAGTGGGAAGTTACAAGCCAAACGTATATTTTTCAAGAGGAAACTTCGCTACAAAAACTCAATCTCATTGGAGTGTAGTCATTTATTTTATATTTAAACCACAAATACTCTTATACAAATGAGTTTTGTTCATTGAGAAAATAATTTGAGATAAGGCCCATCACCAACCTAGTATAAGTCTTTCAAACACACATAATCCAGAATGTGGGAAAATGTAGAGGTCTTAAAATTTTGAAAGTTGTTGCAGGTGGGCCCAACCCTTAATCCTAGATTATTTCCTATCCCTATCTAGACTACATTTGGATCTAGTTGTATTTGGGCTGAAAGAAATATATCCATATGTGAGCACATATTCAAACATTTGGCTTGTCGGAGAAAGTCATATTTTAAAAATATCCCATAATATCAGATAATTCCATATATTTGGGTTGATCCAACTTTGCATGAGAGTATTGGACTATCTAACTATCCCAGACTCAAATATATGATGGAGCCTGTAACCTTCTTACACTGTAGATTTAAAATCATTGATTATGACCATTGATGATAAGTCGGGATTAGATGAGGGAGAGTTACCAAAGGTTGGGTCTTGTACAATATCACCAAAGTGAGGGCTAGCTAACTAGTGAATGCTTAAATGCCACAAGAAATTAGAAATGAAAGAAAACCTCAAGCGGGCTTATGGTCGATCTATTGATAAATTAGGACTAATATTTTGGAAGGTTGCAAAGGGGGAGAGAGAATTTGGTCCCTTGTAATACCGAGGCCTTAAGGTGAACGCACCAATAATTGTATTTCTTTCAGAGCACAATCATGAATATGAGCATTGACCTTGGAGAGTGAAATCAAAGATCAAGGAAAAGCAGGGACCAATGCTTTAGAGTATCTAGAACAATTGTCATAATATAAAAATTATTGAGAATCCCAATATGACATAACCATTCGTAAATGGTGTAGCATGACATAATAGTTGATGAATCTCATAGTGCAAAATAACCATAGAGAATTTCATGGTGTAACATGACCATTGAAGAATTTTGTAATGCGTCATAACTGTTGATAAATGTTGCAATTCAACATAACTATTAGAAATATTTGACCTATACATAATCGACTTCAATTGAATATCTCAACATGATATAAGTATTAAGGAATGCTATAATCTAACATAACCCTTTAGACATTTCAGAACACAACATAACCCTTGATGAAGTCATGATGTAATAGAACCACATTATCCACCTGTTAGTATCACAATATGACATAATCATATTATCAAACATGGTCAATAATAATTAAACATGGTTAAACAAGTCAACCATATTCAACCTTGATTATCCATAATCAATCATGTTCAACCTATTCTAGAAATAGTCAATCATGGTCATTAAAATACAACTTTGGTCAAACATGCTTAATAATTTCCAAACATGGAAAATCTTGGCCCATAAGAAACCATGGTCAATCATAATACACCTTGGTCACTCGTGGTCAAACCATACTCAATTATGGTTAACCATGGTCAAATTTAATCAACCTTAGTCCAAGATCATTAAAAATAATGAGAAATGGTCACACACATTAAAACATGACCAACCTTGGTTAACTAGAGTCATCCATGGTCAATCAAAGTCAAGCACAGTGAGACATGGTCAAGTGTAATCAACCATCTTCAGTTATAGTCAAGCATAGTCATCCCTAATGAAACATAGTAAACCATAGTCAATCATAATCAACCATAATAAAAATAAGTAACTATAGTCAAACAATCAACCATAGTTAATCGTGATGAATTATAATATAATCAATTATTATAAAATATGATCAACAAAAATTAATCGTAATAAACAAAAATCATAATCAAATTTCATAAAGATTTTAATTTGGAAATGTCTTAGTGACATGTCAATGATCAGAGAACACATACAAGATGATTGATATACAATAAAAGATACCATTTTCCACATTTTTAAATTAATAACCTTTGTGAATATATATCAACCACTTTTAAAATAGTGATCATACTAATTATAAAATAACATACAATAAATATACTTTACACACCATTATGTGGATTGCCTTCAAATCAAAGGCATTCTATTAATTTGTATTTATTAAATTTATACTAATAATTTGGAATTTTCCAAAATGATAATACTCACATACTTTATTCTATTGTTATGTGGTAAAATAATCTAAATTATCGGTAAAAAATCTCTCAAAACCAAGTGCATTCTGGTAACCTTCAGCATAGAATTATTTAATGAATAATAACATGATGATTGGTGAGAGATATAATTATATAGATCATATTTAGAAAATTAAATATATAAATGAAGTGTGTTTTTAGTACAATGGATAAATTTATAGAGAACAACTGCCAATAATTACTATTGACAAATGCAAGTACTATTATTCAAGAAAAATATTAAAATGTATTCTTCACCATATAGCTTTCAAAATAAATTTTGTAATAAACTACATTGGATGATATCTTATATTTTTCATTTTATCAAAATGAATTTAACTAAATAATGAATAACATTGAGCGATAGCCTATGAATATCATTTTATCAATGTCAATTTAACTAAATATTCGATATACATAAGACTGGAGTAGTCATGATGTCTAAGCTAGGCCTTTATTGCTTGATTATAATCACTGTTATGGTCTCTCACAACTAGTTGAGATATAAAAGCCAGAGATGGAATTGACCAATGCCAAAACTAGCACGAGTTTGTTTTTTTTTTTTTTTTTATGAAAAACAAAAAATATATATATATATATATATATATATATATATAACAATTTTATTTATCGAAATTTGATGCTCTTACTATATTCAACTCAAATCAGATTTAGGAAACTTCCCCCATCAAATTCGTGGGACCGAGTATGAGGTGGAACACGGTGAAATGGTCTAAATTATAGATGAAATCGTTATCACGCTTCTGGCGTCAAGTCCCCGCTCGTCACGAAGGAAACTCGCAAAAGGTTAAATTACTTATTATGAAAATTGATTAAATCAATATTGTCGGTACGTGGGCGCTGATGGCTGCGCTGATGGCGAGAAATAACCACCGGCACTAGAGTATGAAGGGTGACGTTAAGATGTTTGTGTTTTGGAGTGAATAAATGGATGTTGTTTATATATATAAATATATATAATCTAGATTATAGAATTTAGAAAATTGTAGAGTTTAAATTAAATTGTTTCAAAAATATTACAAATTCTAATTACTAATAATATTATTTTTTCATTTAGTATTTTGAAAGTTTATTTTTTCTTTTTATTGAAAAATATATATTTTTATTAAAAAATGATTTTTTTTTTCATTCAAAATAAAATTGTGAGTTATATAGATTTTGGAAGTTCATTTTATTTCATCAGCGTATTTAGAATTTTCAAAATATGTTTTTCTTTTTAAATATTTAATGGTTTGTTGAAGATTTTCAAAATATTATCTTTCCAAAATCTCAATAATTTACCAAATGTTTTAAACTTTCACTTAAAGGTTTTTCTTTCAAAAGCCCTTATTAGAATGTTGCAAAACTTAAAAACATTCAAAAGAAGCTTCTATTAGAAAATCCTTATGTTGAGAGGGAAAGCAACAACAATTTGTATATGTCCACTTAATGTGCCACACATGGAATCTTTTGAATTGAATGAATCATATCAAACATACTCTTCTTGCAGTATTTGCGTACTTTTAAAATGACACCCCCTCATTCTAAATTAATAAAATTGAGGTTATTTGATCTAAACAAGTATCCAAATGGGGGAACTATGTTGTAAAGAGACAAAACCCTCAGTAAACATTGTAATGTTGGATAACCATTGCAAAATGTAGTAGTTTGACATAATTTAACCATGGTGAAGGCCATATATATGAGATAATAATTGAGGAATTTCTTAAATAAGACTAATGAATGCCACAATGTGATATACATCTTAAATTATTACTATGTAAATATCACAATCATCATGATTGTTGAGAAACATATCAAACATTAGTTTGCAACAATATTGCAATCCATTCTAAACCTAGAATAATATAGCGTTGGAATGTAATCCTTGGTAGTTTTCCTTTAAAAACCTGGAGGTACACAATGATATTTCTTGTTGGTGTTATACTGATGACCACTTAGCTAACAAGGGCACTATCCTATGTGTAGTGAGTCCACAATGGTACCCTATAACCCGAAGGATCCATCACCTTCTTCCCCCACTATCGGTCGATCTTTGTCCACTGGAAATATGTTGTATGATTGTTCTACTGGGAACCCTCCTCTGTCTAATGCAATTTATGCACCTCCGAGTCCTTACGTTTCGTCCAATCCTGCATTCCTTATCCCGGTTGACTTAATTGGGGTCATGGGACCATACCCTTATTCTGAATCTACCCCCCCTCTACATACTAGGCATATTCAGACTATTGTTCCATCAAATCCGGATCCTACCCCTGCCTCCTCTCCTCACAACTCTTTTGAAAATGACCTTGAGTTTCTCTTCCAGAACCCTACTTTGGACTTTTCTAAGATCTCGGTCAAACATTGTGATGATAGCACACCACCTTTCAAGGTCAGCCCAACCTCCCAATTGAATGTCACGACGTGCCGCAAGGGTGGCTATCGGGGAGGGAGATCAAAATATTTTCGAGACCCTTCATTATCAAGAACCCTGGCTTGTACGAGGTTCCCATCACCACCGTCTTTAGTGGGGTACTTAGAGCATTGTCCCTCGAGAAAGATGGCTCATTATGAACTGTATCTCATTCAATATTCATGGCTTGGGAGACCACTATAAATATCTCTCCATCAGGGAATTTCTTAACACTTGCAATCCTTTTTTAGTCATGTGCCAGGAGACCATGACTGCGTCAGATAGGGTATATGCATATTTCGGGAAAATGTACCCAAAATGGGATTTGGTGGCGGTTGACTCTCGGGTCTCTCTGGGGGTGTGGTGGCTATGTGGAATCCATTACAGGCCAGTTTTCGAGCTTATATTTTCTTTGGCAGGATTATATTGTTTGGTCACATCCGTGGTACCAAGGAGCGTATTCATTTTCTAAACTTATATGCACCTTACTCGGACTGTCTTGGTTTCTGGAAAAGAATGGACGACAATGATTTACTCAAAATCGGCTCACTTGTCATTGCAGGGGACTTTAATGCCACCCTATCCTCAAAGGAAAACTGGGGAAAGCAATGCCGACAAGACCCTATTTCAGCTTGCCTTTCCAACCTTTTTCTAGAGAACAACCTTCGTGACATTCAACCTCACAAGCTGTGTCCTACCTGGTATAATGGACAGGATGGAGATGAATTCATTGGCAAGAGATTAGATAGATTCATACTTCATGAAAATTTATTGGAACACCTGGGGACTGTGCACTTGAGGGTGGCACAATCTTCCATATTGGACCATCTTCTTATCATCCTTAGTTGGTGTGATTTCCATTTCCCCGGTGGACTACCTTTCAAATTTAGCTGGGTATGGCTCGAGGACCAGGACTTCCAGAACTTGGTCACTAAGCACTAGATGAACGCGGTTCATAGGGAAAACTATACTCTAATGAATTGGATGGGACTTTTACTCAAGGGCCTGAAAGTAAAGGTAAAGAAATGGGAGAGGTTAAAGAAAGAACGTCTCATAACAAAACTTACCACCATTAATTCTGAAATTAGAGATATGATCCATACCTTGGATATGATCCATACCAACATGTGTCAGACGTGTAACTTTATATGGAAGATCTCTAATGAATCAGGTGAGGAGGTACACTTCACGATGGAGATATAGTCGGAGGCTGTGAGGCATTTTCAAAACCTATTAAAGCATGGGAGGGTGAACATGTGGATGAGCAATTATGGATGGCCCATGAATACCCTACCATGTTTGATGAAGACGAGAATGAGGCACTATACCACGAGGTTACTGAGGAGGAAAATCTTCTTGTTCTTAAGAATTTTACTCATGACAAGAGCCCGGGTCTGGACGGTTGGACCGTCGAAATATTTTTGGCTATTTTCCCATTGATGGGCAAAGATACCACTCGGATGTTGGATGAGTCCCGGCTCAAAGGCCACATCTCTGGTGTAATAGATTCTACGTTTATTTCCTTAATCCCAAAGGGTGCGACACCATCAAATTTCAATGATTTCTAACCCATATCCTTATGGAACATTACATACAATCTCATCTCTAAGGTCATTGCAAAGAGGATAAAGAGGAATCTCTCCACGCATATCTCCAAGGAGAAGTTCAGGATTTTACATGACAGGCTCATACCCGACACGGTGGCTATCTCACAATAAACTTTACATTCAATCAACACATGGAACATGAAATCAATTGCGATGAGGGTCGACTTATCAAAGGCGTACGACTGTCTGGACTGGGAATACCTTCGAGTCATTCCGACTAAAATAGGATTGTCTATTAGGAACATGGAATGGATTATGAGTTGTGTAAATTTTGCCTCTTTTGTCGTCATCATAAATGGATTACCTTCAGATTTCTTCAGAGTAGGGCAGGACCTTAAGTAGGGATGCTCATTGTCCCCGCTCTTGTTCATATTGGTTATGAATGGTATAGCCTCATTATTTCAAGGGCTACTAGGTAGGGTTTATTTGTGGGTGTCTGGGTATGCAGGTCGGTGTTGATCACACATAACTTATTTGTGGACGACATCTTGGTTTTTGGGCGAGTAGTACTCACACAATGGGAACACATGTCAAACATATTTTATCGATTTGGAAATTCCACCGGACTGTTGGAAAATAAACTAAAGTCACTCATATTACATTTGGAATCCGCAGAGGAGACTGCTACATAGATCGCCATGATGTTTCAATACAACACTAAAAACATCAAGGAGGGTCTCACCTACCTTGGATTCCGGATGAAGCCTATGGGGTACAGGGTGTCACATTGGTTATGGTTACTAGACAAATACAAGAAGAAGATCGGGACATGGTCACACAGATGACTCTCCACGGGAGGCATGTTTATCCTTGTCGTGGTTGTACTTCAACAGATTGCGGTCTATTGGGCACACTTGTTCATACTGCCTTCGACAATCATTCATGCCATAAAGGGATACATGGCACATTTCATTTGGTTGGGGGGAAAGACATGTCAAAAATACCACCTGACAGGATGGGAATACATTGCTATTCCAAATGATATGGGGGGTTGGGGCATACTAGACATCAAACACTTTGGATCGCCCTCATCATCAAGGCAGGGTATGATCAACCCTGGCGATTGGAAAATCATATATTTTGAAAAATATATCAGGGAGAAAGAGATGAGATTCTGGTTCATGGAGGCAAAATTTGGCAAGGCCCAGGGTTCATGCATCTGGTTAGGCTTCTAGAAAATGTGGCAAATTTTTCGTCAACAATTATGTTGGATGTTTAGAGATGGTGGACTGATCCTCCTGGAGAATGAAAAAATTGGGGGCCTGCCAGAGGGTCCACACCTCTCTCCCCAAATCCTACAAACACTACACTCTCATGGGATCTTCCTCCTTTCACAAGTCATTGGCGGATACATGAATGTCATTATGATATGGAAAATTGCACGGGATTTGGGTCTCAGGGGACTGGAGGTCACGGAATGGGACCACTATAAAACTCTATTGCAAAACATTGGCATCCATTGTAGGGGGGAACAGAAAAAATCATATGGGCAGGAAATTATAAGGGGGATGGCATTCAACTAGGGGCAATATAGATTTATTATAAAAACAAAACACCATCTCTTGGAGGATTGATGGTTTTTAAGGGTATGGAAATTGGGCATCCCACACTAGATTTTCACATTTCTTTGGTCAACTCCCCGCTCGTAATGAACAAAAATCATAAAATTAATTATTATGAAAATTGATTAAATCAATATTTTCGGTATGTGGGCGCTGATGGATGCGCTAATGGTGAGAAATAACCACTGACCCTAGAGTATGAAGGCGTTAAGTTGTTTGTGTTTTGGAGTGAATAAATGGATGTAGTGTTTATATATATATATATATATATATATATATATATATATTGAAAAGATGGTCTAGATTATATAATTTAGAAAATTATAGGAGTTTAAACAAAATTATTTAAAAAATATTACAAATACTAATTACTACTAAGATTATTTTTTTCTTTTATACAAAATACAATTTTGAAAGATTAATTTTTCTTTTTATTGAAAAATGTATTTCTTTTTATTCAAAATAAAATTGTGAGTTATGTAAATTTTGGAAGCTTATTTTATTTCATCACCATATTTAGAATTTTAAAAATATGTTTTTCTTTTTAAATCTTTAATGGTTTGTTGAAGACTTTCAAAATATTCTCTTTCCAAAATCCAAATAATTTACCAAATGTTTTAAACTTTTACTTAGAAGTTTTTCTTTCAAAAGCCCCTATTAGGTTGTTGAAAAATGTTAAAACATTCAAAGGAAACTTCTATTAGAAAATCCTAAATGTGAGAGGGAAAGAAACCAAATTTTGTATGTGTCCACTTAATGTGCCACACATGGAATATTTTGAATTGAATGAATCATATCAAACACGCTCTTCTTGCAGTATTTGCATGCTTTTGAAATAACACCCCCACATTCTAAATTAAGGAAATTGAGGTTATTTGATCTAAACAAGTATCTAAATGGGGGAACTATGTTGTAAAGAGATACAACCCTTAGTAAAAATTGTAATGTTGCATAACCATTGCAAAATGTAGTAGTTTGACATAATTTAACCATGGTGAAGGCCATAGATATGAGATAACAATTGACGAATTTCTTAAATAAGACTAATGAATGCCACAGTGTGATATATGTCTTAAATTCTTATAACTTAAATATCACAATCAACATAACTATTGAGAAACATATCAAACATTAATTTCCAACAATATTTCAATCCATTCTAAACCTAGAATAATATAGTGTTGGAACGTAATCCTTGGTGAGTGCGATATTGTGACATAACCATTCATAAATATCTCAATCTAGCATAATCTTTCAGGAATCTTGCAAAGCAACATAACCATTGAAGAACATAAAAATTACACATAAGTTAACTAAGATGAATGTCATACTGTGGCATAATGATTAAGGAACATAAAAATTCCATGGAAGTCAACCCGTATGAACATCAAAATGTAGCACAACTATTAAGGAATATGACGGTCCTAGAAAACCCTTGAGGAACATAAACGACGACATAATCCTTGGTGAATGTCACATTTGTGGCATAACCATTAATGAAAGTTGCAATGTGACATAACCAATATTGAATGCCACATTGCAATATAATCATTTATAAAAGTTGTAGTGCGAGAACAATTCATGAATGCCACAACACAACATAAACATTAAGGAATGTCATTAAGGGACACAACCACTAATGGGTGTAAAAACGAAAATTAATCATTAAGGAACATTAGAATGCAATATAACCATTGATGAATGTGAGAATGTGAAATAAACATTGAGAATATACAAATTTGACTACCCCAAAATAAAATGAACATTACAATGGGACATAAGCAATAAGTAATGTCACATTTGAACATAACCCTTTAGGAATGTTCTAATGCAACATAAACATATTATCCACCTCTGAGTATTCTTATATGACATGAACACTTTATTAACCAAGATCAACTAAATTTTACCATATTCAATCAAATTCAAGTATAATAAACCATATTTAATTATAGTGAGCCATAATCAAATATGGTGAACTAAACTCAACCATGATTAGTCATAGTCAATCATATTTCCCTATGGTTAAATATGCTCAACGATACATTCAAATGTGGTCAACCATACTAAAATATGGTTAATCATGGTAAACCATAATAAACAATGGTCGACCATAACTAAACATAGTTAACCACAGTCACACATAATTATCCTTAGTTAAAGATAGGAAATCAATGTCAAACATGGGAAATGATATTCATACATAATGAACCCTCTCCAACCATAATAAACCATAGTTGACCGTGATTAAATTGTGTCCAATGATGGTCAACTATCACAATGTCACATAACCTCTGAGGAATTTTATAATCCAACATAACCCTTGAGGAACGTTGTAAGGCAAAATAACCTTTAATGTCTATCGCATTGCAACATAGCCCTTAATGAAAGTCATAATGTGACTTAACCATTATGGAATGTTGAAGTTAACTAAGATGAATCTCATAATGAAACATAATCATTGATTTACTTAGAAATTCCACATGAGTCAACCATGATGAATGTCATAGTGTGAAATAACCATTGAAAAATGCCACATTAACCCTTAATGAAAGTTGCAATATGAAAACTATTATTGAGCATCGCAATGTGATATGACCATTAATAAATGCTATAATGTGAATAATAATTCATAAATGTGAAACTGCAAAATAACTATTGAGGATGCCATAGTGCAACATAACCATTGAATAATGTTTACATAAACATTGATGAATGTATGTGTTGTAACCACTGGTAATATATCACATAAACAACCTAAGTTGAATGTCTCAGTGTAACACAAGTATTAAGGAATGTCATAATCTAGCATAACCCTTTAATAATTTCACAACAAAACATAACCCTTGATGTAAGTCATGATGCAACATAACTATATTATCTACCTTTGAGTACCACAATATGACATATAGTCATATTATCAACCATGGTTAACCAAAGTCAACCATAGGTGAGCACATTCAACAACAATCAAATGTGGTTAAACAAATCAATCATTATCAACCATAGTTAGCCATAGTCAAACATTGTCACTCATAATTTCTAGCCATAGTGCAACATAGTCAACCATGGTCAGCAAAATCAAACTTTGTTCAAACATGGAAAACCATAGTCAAACATGCTTAATCATATTCAAATAGGTCAGACTTGGCTAAGCATAGTGAACCATAACTAACCATGGTCAAACTTTGGTCCACCACAGTACATCTTGGTCACCAATGGTCAAACCATAGTCGATTATGGTTAACCGTGGTCAATCATCACCAACAATAATGAGACACGGTCACACACATTTAAACATGGTCAAACATGGTCAACTAGAGTCATTCATAGTCAACAAAAGTCAACCATAGTCAAGCCTTGGTTAACCATACTTAACTATAGTCAACCATATTTAGTTGTAGTCAAACATGGTCATTCCTAGGAAACCATATTGAAGCATGACCAACTATGTGGAACCCGTTCCAAAATATGGTCAACAATAATTAATCATGGTCAATAATAGTGAATAATTGAGTATAAAAAAATATTTCAATATTTATTGATATTGATATCTTAATTTAGAAATTTAGTTGATATTTTAATTTAGAAATTTGCTATCCTTACCCATCTATGTCATTGATCAATTAGCACAACCACATAATTAAATATTGTTGATATACATTAACTATACCATTCTCCAATCTTTTTAAATTAATAACATTCATCAATATTTATTAACAACTTTTAACTTAATAATCATACTAATATAAAATAATATACAATAAAATATATTATAATAGTGCCATTACACTAAAACACTATTACACTCAATATATTGCTTAAAAGCCTAAATATATTTTATTAATTTATATTTATTAAATTTATAACAACAATTTGTAGTTCTCCAAAATAACAATGCCCACATACTTTAATGGGTAAAATGTAGAATTTATTTAAATCATATAGAATTCTTTTTCTAAAACATTATGCATTTCGTGTAGCTTTCAAAATAATTTACGATTCTCATTTTATGAATGTAGTCCACTAAATAGTTAAGTTAATTTCAAAGGTATATATACATGCAATTATGTGCATATAATAACAGTAGTCATGGAGTAGTCATGGAGTGTATGCTAGGTTTTAATAAACATTAAAAAAAATATTATATTCATATGATATCATGAGATCTAAACCTAAAAGATATTATCTTTATATGATATCACGAGATCCCTAGAATTTGTTATTATGAGCTTCGAGTTCACTTGAAACATGAAAGTCCTTAAAAGATGGACTTGTTATCCACCAAGTTTAATTTCTCTTTTAAATTCATAACAATTTTTTTTAAATTTACACGTAAGATTTCCTCCGCATAAAAGATGATCATTTTAAAAATTATTATTACCCAAAAATTAATTTATATTTTTATTTAATTAAATAATAAATTAATTAAAAAAATCACCTCCATTAAAATGAATATATAATCTTTAAATATTAAATTAATATAACTATTAAAAAAAAAATCAATTCCATCCATCGTATCAATAACATATTACGCCATCAACTTCAGTATATCAATGACATATTATGCCATCAATTTCATTATAGCAATTAACTTTATATAATCAATTCATCAATCGACTTTTTATATCATCTATTTTTCCATTATAACCATTAACTTTCTTAGTCAGCATTTATGTAATTATTGGATTTGACAGATGATATTTTAAAAATTATAATTGAATGATCTGCATTTTACTTTGTTTATCATATAATTTTTTTCCCGTTATTTTATAATAATTAACCTGACAGATGATATTTTAAAAATTAAAATTGAATGATCTGCTGAACGGAAGCGAATGTCGGTGTAAAATTTTTTACAGAAAAGGACGAAAGACTCAAGCCCCGTTCCCACTGCTTCATCATCAACAATATAAAGTGTGGTCCTTTTAAAGGATCCTTTGACATAGTCCCACTTCACTTCACTCGAGAATTCTTTTTATGCAAAAATGTGGGAGTTGTACTATCATCACACTCACATCATCTCTAGATTTTCTGGTTACCGCTAACTCTACAAGCTTTTTACAGGCAGCGACGGGGCCGCCTGCTAATGGTGTCAAATTAGGTTGCTTCTGAACACAGAAAGGCCTGGCGATATCCACAGCTTCTTGATTACTAACTTTATCCCACAACCCATCTGACGCCAAAATTAAAAACTCGCAATCAGATGCTATTTCAATTTTTCTTGTGTCTGGTTCAGCTGTTATCCATTCTTTCATGTGTGAATCGCCTATTCCCCTAGAAACGGCTAGGGAACCCTGAACACGCCAAACTCCGTTGCGGAGGTCCACAATTCCACCCAAATTCTCTATCCGTTGCCGCTCGTCCTCCCTTCCAGCTCGGTGATCGCATGTAAGGGCTTCTGAAGCACCATTTCTGCTAATAACTGCTCGGCAATCCCCAGCATTAGAAACCACTAAGTTACCATTTATAATGAGAGCAGTTACACAAGCTGTACCGCTGCCAATTTCTTGCTTCAAAAAGTCTGCATCTGTAGTTGAGTAGCCATCTCTAACAGCCTGTTCAACAATATCCTCTCTTTCGTTTTCCATTCCGAGCATAGCGTCCAGAATGTTCTGCCCAATATTTTGGGCAGCGAAAGCTGCAGCTCTCCGACCGCTATGACCATCAAAGACGCCAAAGAAGGCCTGTTTGGAATGACCAAGAACATTGAGAATGGCGTTGTGGTTATCTTCCATGAATTCTCGCCTACCCTTTTTGCAGGAAATCGCATAATGAAAACCCTCCACATTAACCTCCATAGGCTGTTCCACGGCCACGTTCGGCGCATTGAGGCCGGGCGACTGGAGCGGAACATGTAGCATCGGCGGGCGTTTCCTCTTGTGCAGAGGCGAAGAGCACTTGTCGGCCAAAAAGGGGGATCTGAAGGAGCCGAATAGGGAGGGAGAATTCCCTGCCACAACGCAAGCCATTTTTATAATCTGCGGAGGCTGATTTATGTGTTTCAATTCAATAGAATAGAGTGTCTCGTTCGGAGCATGTTACTGCTTGTGCTTCCAATTGCTGTATCTGCTAAGTATTTATATGGCGTTCAAAGGTTCAACTCAAAGCAGATTTAGGAAACTTGCACCGTCAAACTCCGAGCTGGTACGCGAATACCACCGTGCATTATTATTTGTAATACAACCGAGGATGAGGTGGAACACGGTGAAATGGTCTAAAATTATAGTTGAAATCCTTCTGACGTCTCTCTGGTCAATGTCTATCTCGCAAAAGGTTAAATTACTTATTATGAAAATTGACTAAATCAATATTGTCTGTATGTGGGCGCTGATGGCTGCGCTGATGGCGAGAAATAACCACCGGCACTAAAATATTAAGGGTGACGTTAAGTTGTTTGTGTTTTGCAGTGAATATACAAGTAGCGTTTTTAATATATATTTTTTTTTTGGTGCATGTAGGTTGTCTACATTATAGAATTTAGATTTACCATTCAAAAAAAAAAATAAACAAAATCGATTGGACAATATTATTTGAAAAAAATAAAAATTCTTTTAGGCAATATTATTATTATTATTATTTTAAATCGATCAGAAAATATTTAAAAAATATAATGAGAATATGTAATTATTTTTAGCCTTAATGTGAAGATACGAACGTCCCATTACTAACCAGATTATTTTTTCACATTTTTGAATGTGTAAAAGAGTTGTGGGATACGAAAAGTTTTCAAATAATTATTTTGTGTAAATTTAACGTGTAATGTAGTTGTTTTATGTTATTATTTTTTATTATGTTAATATATTTTGTTAAAAGATTGTATTTTTTAATCGTTTTGAAATGTGTTTCAAATTTTAAGATATTAAAATAAATTTGTATAAAAAAAATTATAAATACATAGAATTTTTGTTTTTGAAAAATTAGACTACAATTAAATTTAATCCATACAATAATCTTTTATCAAATTTTGAAAAAAAAACTCACTATAACATAAATCGCTATATAAAATATATATACCTAATTAACTTTATTTATTTAAGATTTAATAACATATACACAGCCCTATACTACAATTAAAATTATGTGGTGAAATGATCTATTTATACAACAATATATACACTATCTTATATAGTAATTAATACTTTATTATAGAGAGTTATTATTACCCTCTTTAATTGTTGTATTTGCTAAGTATTTATATGCCGTTCAAAGGTTCAACTCAAATCAGATTTAGGAAACTTGTATCGTCAAACTCCTAGCTTGTACGCGAATACCATCGTGCTGTTGTACAAGCACAAGCTTAATAGCATAGGAAACCATAGACTTCCTAAGCTAGCTTTAAATTCTAGCCAAAACCACCTAAGGCTTAAACGAGGTTAGTATAAAGACACCAGGGCCTGGTTAAACCATTGGGAGATCGACCAGAATGTTGCATTGCAAAACATTAATTACATTAAAAAAATTGTTACTTCTAAGTTCAAAGAAAAAATGTGGTGTGAGAAAGATCTAGCAACTAAAAGAAAATTAAGATATTATAAGGAGGTCATCAACCCCACCTTAGAAGATCAAAAGTATCGCTCTGTTTTAACTAGCTTAAAGAAGAAAATTAATATAGTCAAGATTAGAACGAACTCTCATGAGCTCCATAGTGAAAGAGGTCGTTGGAGAATTCGTAAAACACCATGGATGGAAAGGATCTGCGATCTCTGTGAGAATATGAACATCGAGGATGAAAATCACTTCCTCTTAGAGTGCCCCATGTACAACCACATTAGAGTTCAATTTCATAATCTTTGTTGCAATAGTGACCTTCTTAGCCTTTGAAGATGTCAAAATTATAGTGAGCTCGGAAGGCTTCTCTCCAAGCTTTTTGAGCATAGGAATAACATCTTAAATCACATTAAATAATTCTTTTCTTTAGGTCCCATAAACCAAATATTGATCTCAGTAGACGTTAACCACCACCATCATCATCATCATATAATATATTTTTTGAAAATAACCATAAATGCAACTAAATATTTAATAATCTTAAATACTTATTGATACATCTAATTTTTCTTTGAAAAGAAAATGGGTAGTGTAACTCTCCTAAGGATCCAAAGAAGTCAAAAGAGAAATAATATACCGTTGGGAAATGCTCACAACTTCATTCTTGCTTTGGCTAATCAAAAGGAGATGGCAACATTCATGTGACTTTGACCATATAAAGGGTAGGTTTTGAAGAAGACTACGTGAAAGTTAAGTAAGTATTCCTATTACGTTTAGAAAAAAATAGTATCTTGCTATTATATTTTAATTAAATTTTGGAAAATAGTATATTAAATGAGATCAATAAATTGTGAAAAAATGAGATCAATAAATAATTTTATATTTGATATATGTATTAGATATTAAATGAATTAATGGGGCATGTGTATTTTATTGTAAAAATTATTATTATTTAAAAAAAAATCATTATTATTCTTGATTTATAGACTTTAACCATATTTTTATTTTTCATAATAAAGAAAATTGTATATATTAGATGTTTTTATTATTAGTTTAAAATCAATAAAATCTGTCATATTTTGTTAATGTAGTTGGAATTGAAGAGTGTCATTTTGTATGAAAAATTAGTTTCTAAATTCAAAGATACCTAAAATCCAAACATATTAAAATATTGATGTGTCTTACACTAAATGTGATCTTAATGATGTTAACAACTCTAATACTTTAAATCACATCTGCTTGAATTACAAGATAATTTTAAATCATAAATACATTAACAAAAATACCAACAATTATCATTATTTTAAAAATAATCTAAAAAAAGAAAAAAAAGAAAAAGAAAAAGACTTTAATTTATAACATTTAAGCCCTCCTCACCATACCATTAAGCATAACACATATATTGATCCAAATATCACCCCTCTTATTTATTGCCCCATGTAAACAAATCGTTTTGTTATAAATTCAACATAGAATTGAAGTTTCACATAATTAAACATCATCTTTGCTTTCCATGACTATGCATAAATTATAAGCCGAGCATAAATTATAACACACACAACTTATTAGATTAAATATGACCATTACTATATAACTTTAAAAGTAACAGAAAATATAAACTATGTTATGTTAAAAAGAATAGAAAATATATGCAACACAAGGCTTTATCTCGAGTGGGACCAACTTAGGGTTAGGTTGGCAACTACAAACTTATAAATTCACCACGACAATATTTAGCATGTAATCTGTAACATCTATGGGAAATAATATTTAATATTAAAGTAAATAAAAATTACATTGCAAGTCACACACTGTCGTGTATGTATATATATATATATATATATATATATATATATATATATATATATATATAGATATATATATATCAAAATGCGTAGGAGCAAGAGGGGTGATATTTAATTTTGAAGAAAAATATGAAACAAAGTACACATGGGACTTGGAAATTCCTCGAATAGCTAAGTTGAAGCTTTCTCTCTTTGACAAGGTCTGAATGATAAGCATCTACAAAGGCATAACAATTTGATTATTTTTGGCGACTCATTGGTGGTGATACAAAAGTGCATAAGGCTATCTAGAAATGAGAAACATTTTGACGTCGACCCTTCTAATTGATAACAAGGATAATTTTTTTATTAAATAAGCTTGATTATTTCAAATTGTATAATGTAAAAAGAGGGAATAATCAAACAATGGAACATAAATCAAATATGGGTGTGACTTTACCCCAAGGGGAATTGCATACCGACATCGAGGTATCAACTTGCCACGTCCTTTAATGAGCGTATTAATAAAAATTAGAGTGGAGTACAGGTGGTCCATTGGGTTAAGAGTGGATCATAGGTATAATTCCTTAATTACCACCTCAAGGATGGTTACGAGAATTTCTGTAGTTGTCAAGTGACACATCATACTTAATAATAGGTGATTGCTGTAGTTTTTAACAACCATGAAACGAGAAAATCGGAATTTACTAAGCCAAGTATTAAATGGTGATTTAGGTGAGTTTAGATCCAGTAATTTAGCATATCAACTCGATTGCAGTATGATGGTGCTTCGACTGGAGGAGTGTGCCATGACGGGTTTGCAGATCGGACTCTCATTTAATTGTGAATAGATGGGAGTCCTTTCGCAAGAGGAACTCCTGGATATAAACAAGAGCTGGGTAATCTCACTAGTCCCTAATATGCAAACTATAAAAATTTTATTGATGTCTTTGTAAAATTATTCAAATTATAATGATTTTAAATATACTCTCTATATAATGTTGGCAATTTTTAAGGTAAAATAATTTTATATTGTAAAATTTTGGCGAATCATTTTTATAAAAAATGGAAATTGGCAAATCTTTTTTTCGGAAAAATCATGGAAAATTATCCCACCTACGAACTAAAGTATTAATTTAGGCCTTATCAAGAATTGATGAGAACTCCGGGCATAGCGGGAACATAACTTATTTGATTGATAATTCAACCAAGCTGGTACTAAAATAAATTCAAGACCAGATAACGGAGTTATTGGCTCATCTGAATGGGTTTGGAAGAGATATGTAAATTTTGTAGAAGTTAGTGGAAAAGTTGAATGTAGGCATGATAAATCTGAGGTATTTGGTGGAAAATATATAATTCAAGGTTGAAATGATAACGGTGGGAGTTTTTAAGGAGGTGTTCGACTTGCGCGAGGCACCTGGAACAAAGGCAGCGAGAGCTGGGGATGCTTCGAATAATTTTTGAAATACTCTTTCTAAGGAAACTATGAATTTGAATCAGTCGATGGAAGTTGCTTAGGACACCAAGGAGCATGATGGTCGCGAGTTTTTTGCCTTTGAATTTTTATTTTATGTCGAACAGTTAAGATCTGCAAAGTTTTTTTGAGAATATATAGTATATGTAATTTAATATTAGGAAATAGAAATAAGAAAGCTAGAAGTCATGACTCATTGAAATACTGTCTGCAAAACTCTGAGACTACTCTTCTTATGAATAAGGAACCTGCTTGTTTCCATATTTTTCTATAAAATTACTACTCTTTTCTATATATATATATATATCTAATAAAAAGTGGAATCTGAGTCCCGAAAACGGTTCAAGAGATCATTTGTATTTTGGGAATGATAACTAAATTAGCTCATATAGTTTTGTCACAAGTAAAATTGGGTGTCTAAATAAAGACATATCATAACAATTGATTCTAATCGACAATAAATACTTCACCCTTGGCTTTGGTTGGCTGCGTAATGATCCATGTGATAATTAGACAACACAACAACCAATTTAGGGTCATATTGAATCTATTCCATAATGAATATACTATAAATAAAACTACACACAACATCTCCCATAATGGTATGCAATTGGTTGTGGCACTATGTGCATCATTTCTCTCCATATGCTAAATTGGCATCTATCCTCTCCTTGTAACATACCTGTGAGTTCTTCTAACCTATATACCATGCCACTTGTTTATGTCCTAAGTTATTACCACACTGCTGGTACCTTGATTCGAAACATGATACCTGGTAATAATTGATTATTGTATCATTGCAATCATTTGATTTATCGCCCCTTTAATTCCATACATACGTAATATATTAAAAAAATCTTAAAACATTCTTTAGTTCTAGTCTAAAAATGATAATAAGATAACTAGTCAATAAGAAACCATACCTTGACTTATCATAGATATATATACATGGTTTTATGATAATTTATAGTGGAAAAGGAGTGGCTTGATTAAAATAAATAAGGGCAATTTCATAGAAAAAGATATAATTTCAAAGCTTATCATGTGTCTAACAAAGTAACAAGCGTAGAGTGATGAGTCTATAGTGTTGCGAAAATTTTTCAAACACTCATAAGTATGTTAATACATTTCCTAGTTGTAGAAACTATGTTTGTATGTACAGTTAGAAGTTTGTGGATGGAGTCTCAGAAGTAGAGAGAGAGAGATAGAGTTTTCTTTTTCTAGTTGTAGGCACTATGTTTGTATGTACTAGCTGTGAAGCTTGTGGATAGAGTCTCATAAGTATATATATATATATATATATATATATATATAGAGAGAGAGAGAGAGAGAGAGAGAGAGAGAGAGAGAGAGAGAGTGTGTGTGTGTAATGCCTCTCATATACACAAAAAAAAAAATTCCTTTCTACATATTATTCACATCTTTTATAGTGGTTCGTCACAGTTTGACGAATTTCTGTTTCCACACTTAGATTATCTTTTCGTCACAAATCAACGAAATGCTTACCTTACTACTAACATCATTATTTCCCCTTTTGAGTTTTAGCAATTTGCTTCCTATCACCCACATTACTCTTGTGCATATATCTTATACCACCACTAAAGTTAACACAACTTAAAAATTTACATTAAATAATTCTTTCTTTTTGCTTATCTCTTCACCTCGTTTTTGTTGTGTATTCTCTTGTGTGACCTAATTAGAAATATATATATATATATATATATCTTAATGTCCTTATAACCAAATCCCCTCTTTATAATACACTCCTTACAAAAGGATTTACATGGTACTGTGGTCCACTACTATATACATAAATAATTGCAAGTTATCATTATTAATGTATTTCACTACCCAATATCTATATGAATACGATCTAATAATTTTTCTTTTCTGGTGCCATTATTAATGTTAACCTAAACTCTTTTTCATCTCCTAATACCAAACATTCGAGATGTGCTTCTACTTTATTGACCCATGACATATACTTTAAATAGGAATAAGGATATTCCTTTGACACATTAGTACTTGTTTGGAATGCATATCCCAATACGAGATCGAATGTACCGCCCTTGGATTTCTATCATTTCATTAACCTAATTTGACTTAACGAAATTCAACATACATCTAACAATCCCTCAGGTTGTGGCAGGTAGTAAATAGGCCAGCTCACAAAATCGTTTCTTGGGCCCAGTGCAACCCTAAGTAAAATTTGATGGTACTCTCCAACGACCATCGCATTAATGTGACTTGAAAACACATAAATTTTCTCGTACTGTATCACTTGGCAGTTTTTCAGATCTCTCAACTTTGAAACCTCGATCCGAATGACGTGCCCAAATCATTTGACACTTGCAGGGCTGAGATGGATTAGGGTTTAGCCATAGTTTTGTTTTTAAAGGGAAATTTTCTCACTAAGTAGCATTCTTCTAATTTTCTGCTACCAAGAGTTATAGTTCGAATTGGTGGTGGATTGAAGCAGCATTGCTCGATTTCAGTATGCTAACTCTCTGCAACACGTTTCCACCATTTCCCTTAATGGACTGCAATGGCTAGGTAATTCTATAAAGCCTTATTTCGTTTACTATTTTCTTTCTTTAATATAGAATCTCTGCTTCAGTTAAAGGGCATCATGGATTTTAGTTTGAAGGACAGAACGACTTCTTGTTTATTTATCCATGCTGCTTTCTGGGTGAACAACCTATTGTATTTTTTTTTCTTCAATCGTATGAGTCTATGGCCTCCCTGAAATTCTCGTTTCTCAAGTAGTTTTATTAAGTACCTTAGCTATCCCTTGGCAATTTCCTGGCACGAGTTTTCTTCAGGTATTATCTTACTAATTTTAATGTTGTAGAGTCTTCCACGACTCCACTCTGTGAGGAAATCGAATTGAATCTTTCATCATTTATATCGTTTTCATTCTTTTTAACTTAGAGATAAACTCTACTTTCCCCGAGTATAGGGAAAATTTTAAGGATCAGAAATTATTTTGCAGTTTAAAACATTGGTGAATCTCACTAGTCCCTAATATGAAAACTATAAAATGTTTATTGATATATTTGTAAAATTATTCAAATTTATAATGATTTTATATATACTCTCTATATAATGTTGGCGATTTTTAAGTTTAAATAATTATATATTGTAAAATTTGGGCGAATCATTTTTATAAAAAAATGGAAATTGGCGAATATTTTTTTTGGAAAAAACCTGGAAAATTAGCCCACTTGTGAATATTAGCCCCTAAAATTTTCCATGCGGGCTGAGTAGCGACAATATTTTTATGGCAATGCAGTTTTTGTATTTATGCTCAAAACCCCGAGTTACTTGAATTGTTGAAGTTCATATGGCGAATAATTTTCCACTGTCTATATCCTAACATGTGTACTACGTTTGGATGTAAACGGAGATTTCTTACAAGTGTACTCTATAGTTTTACGGTTTCAAGCTATTCTTTACAAGGTTTGAATCCTTGGTGCAGAATTCAATCCGCCTTCATTCGAGCCTTATGCCTGTGGAATCGAGGTTGAAATGATCTCTATTACACTTTTTGGTTACGAAATTTACCTTTCAACCAGATGATTTCTTATTGTGTGCTGACACTTCCAGGTTTGTCGATAACGGGGTATCTATGACTTAACTCATATATACATTTTTTCCTTGCATTGATTAGTTATCTAATTTCATTTCTTGTTTTCCTGATGTCTTTGCAGTGAAGCTCTATCATCCCTACAACCCAATTCAAGGTAATATGCCTTACCTGTATGATGTGCATATAAACCCTATTTCGTTCAATTTATTAATATTCCACAATTTTAAGAAATCTAATTCGTTTATTGGATTATGTAGGTACGACTGGTTAGCCCTACCTCTTAACGTTAATACTGTGCATCACGTCACTGGGTTTCCCTTTTGACAAAAACTTTCTGGCTCGACAGGTTGGTACCATTGTTTTGTATTTCTCCTATGCGCCGGTCATCACTCCAACATTGCAGTGGATATGTATTATTATGTTGTAATGATCCATAGTGCATACTATGTCACAGTAGATAAACATTGTTTTACTATACTGTATTACATATTTCTGGGTACACTACCCAACTGGACTATATTAAACTTTTATACTAAATTTCTTAACATAACTTTTAATGTAGACTTGCAATTTTGTGTCTATATCATTTTCTGGGTTGCTGTTAAGCTACTCTCCCTCTTACAGTTTGGGGGTGTTTACTTATCCTTCATGCATCACTACTTATAGTGGTTTTCTTCAGTATACATTATTATTTTTTATTTAATAATATTAGATGAGGCAATTGTAACTTCGGTACTGGTTCTACAAATTTGGTGTTGTTACTCCATAGTCACTAACAATGATACTTAAATATCATTTAGTCTCGTATACGGTTATGCTGAATGGCATAATTTCATTCATTCTATTTATGTCACTATAACACAGAACTTGATAATACTTCACCATTTTCATAACAATGTGTTATATTTTCCAATTAATACGTAGAAATTTAAGTAGGAGGTCAAAATAGGCATACTTTATTTTTATACGCATTATTTCATATTTCTAATGTACCAATCTTAGATCATCTTCAAATATTCTTCACTTTCCTTAAAATTCATTTGGCGAAAGTTTTTAACTCACTTAGGATAGAATGGTATAATAGTCAAGTAGCTGAAAATCTTAATGTAAGCAACCTATTTACTTTTTTCCTTTCGCTGTACCTAAAGTTGGATTTCAGTACTTGTATACAACTACTTTAATTATATATCTGAAGTAGATATAGTTCCATATGTTTGCAGCATAGAAATACTTTTGGTATTTACAACTATTATTCAGACATCTGGCTAATAATAGTGGATTACCTTTATGTTTTGAAAGTCTCTCTAGCATTTATTTCTGAAACTATGTGTTGTTCTTAATACAGTAATATTTTCTTGTACAGTAGGCTCCATCTACAACTGTATAGAGTTATTTTCATCAGATCTGAATTTTAATGAAAATACACATACTACTGTTTATTTTGAGATTTTTTGACAATTTATAATAACAACTTAACTACTTAAAGGGGGTATAACTATTCTCAGTTAAAATTCTAACGCCAGATTTAATTATGTCATCATACTTAGACATTCTGGAAGTTGGATTTAACTCAACTTTATCCATACAACCATACAGATTTAAAAGCTACCACAGTAACTAAATTTGTTAAATGTATGGATAAATTCTAGATCATTCTACAATTTGATAATTAATTTAAGTAAAATCTACAATCATAACTTCAACCATTGCACCAAATTCTTACCTTAATCATTTCCAAATAAGCCATCACTAAATACCTACTTGAACATCATGTCAACATTAAAAGTTATGTTAGATGTGCATACCAATTTCTATGACTAGTTCAACCCAACCATAGAGTTCTATCTTCACAACTCACCCCCGACCCAAGACCCTAGCTCCTGTGATAGACAACCTTTTGTCTGTCCTGGAGCATCTTATTTAAGCTGTGCTTTCCCAAGCATGTTTCCAATTTCTACGTCCAGATATTTCAGGATGCTTTCTTCCTGTTTTGCCTAAGCTTTCCCTCATTGAGGTATTTTAAAGCTGTCTTTTCCACTTTTCCAGCTTTTTCCTCCTCTTCCCAATTACTTTCCTCTTCATTGGGGAAATTAGATGTTTATCTCCAAATCTAATTTTGGTAATATTCCTTCTAAGGATTTCTAGAAGGTGTGTGAAAGTCTCATCACCTTATCCACATCCTCATGGACTTAGGCTTCAGATCTTAATTCTCTATCTAGTCATTGCACACATAAGTTTTCCATTTATTTTTATTAATTAAAAAAAAAAAATCCACACACTAGTTCTTCCATTGGGGTCCACTTCCCCTTTGGACTTATTCAATTGTCAATTAAAAAGCATAGAAACTAGGGGTATTACATATTCCCCCTCTAAAAACAAACACCGCCCTCGGTGTTGACAAAATAAAAATTAACAATTCATTGTGTAAACAATGATGGATATTTTTCCATCATATCATCTTCTCGTTCCCAAGTAGCCTCTTCGAGTGTAAAGTGCCTCCACTGCACTTTTACCCTGGCTACAGTCCAGTTCCGAAGTTCAATTTCTTCCCGCTCCAAGATTTGAAGCGGCTTTGGAAGGAATTCCCCTTCTGCTTCCAGCTGAATCACATTCCAATCAATAACGCGAGCAGAATCATGTACATATTTTTTCAATAAGGAAACATGAAACACATCATGGACCTTAATATGAATTGTTAAGGCCAATTTATAGGCCACTCACCCCACTCTTTCCAGCACTTCAAATGGTCCACAATATCGTTGAGCTGATTTTGCACAGCTGCTGGTGTGCAAAGTACTTTTCTTAGGCCTAATCCTTAGATATACATGATCACCCACACTGAATTCTCGATGAATTCTCTTTTTGTCTGCATAATTTTTATGTCTATCCTGAGCTCTCTTGATATTTTCTTGAAGTTGTTTTACAATTTTTTCCATTTATTGCAAAGTTTCTGGTCCAAGTATTAGTCTATCTTCAGGTTGACTCCAACTTAAAGGAGTATGGCACTTTCTGCCATAAAGTGCTTCAAACGAGCTCATCTTTATGGAAGTTTGGTAGCTATTGTTATAGGCAAATTATATTAAGTGTAAATAGTCTTCCTGTTTGGTTGGCCTATCCATAACAAACATCCTTAACATATCCTCCAAAATTTGGTTTGTCCTTTCGATTTGGCCATCAAATTTGGGGTGGTAGGAAGTACTAAAATATAATTTAGTACCCATGCCTTCAAGCTTTTTTAGCATAGGAATAAAATTTTAAATCAAATTAAATAACTCTTTTCTTTAGGTCTGATAGACCAAATATTGGTCTTAGTGGATGTTAACCACCACCATCATCATCATCATTTAATATATTTTTTGAGAATAACAATGAATACAACTGGATATTTAATAATCTTAAATGCTTATTGATACATCTAATTTTTCTTTGAAGAAAAAATGGGTAGTGTAACTCTCCTAAGGATCCAAAGAAGTGAAAAGAGAAATAATATACCCTTGGGGAATGCTCACAAATTCATTTTTTCTCTGGTTAATCAAAAGGAGATGGACAACATTCATGTGACTTTGACCATATAAAGGGTATGTTTTGAAGAAGACTACGTGAAAGTTAAGTAAGTATTCCTATTATGTTTAGGAAAAATTAGTATCTTGCTATTATATTTTAATTAAATTTTGGAAAATAGTATATTAAATGAGATCAATAAATAATTTTATATTTTATATATGTATTAGATATTAAATGATTTAATGGGGCATTTGTATTTTGTTGTAAAAATTATTATTATTTAAAAAAATTCATTATTCTTGATTTATAGACTTCAACCATATTTTTTATTTCTCATAATAAAGAAAGTTGTATATATTAGATCTGTTTTTATTATTAGTTTAAAATCAATAAAAACTGTCATGTTTTGTTAACGTAGTTGGGGTTGAAGGGTGTCATTTTGTATGACAAATTAGTTTCTAAATTCAAAGATACCTAAAATCCAAACATATTAAAATATTGATGTGTCTTACACTAAATGTGATCTTAATGATGTTAACAACTCTAATAATTTTAAATCACATCTGCTTGAATTACAAGATAATTTCTAAATCATAAATACATTAACAAAAATACCAACAAATATCATTATTTTAAAAATAATCTAAAATATAAAAAAATTCAAAAGACTTTAATTTATGACATTTAAGCCCTCCTCACCATACCATTAAGCATAACACATATATTGATCCAAATATCATCCCTCTTATTTATTTCCTCATGTAAATAAATCTTTTTGTTATAAATTCAACATAGCATTGAATATCACATAATTAAACATCATCTTTTCTTTCCACGACTATGCATAAATTATAAGCCTAGCATAAATTATAACACACACAACTTATTAGATTAAATATGACCATTACTATCTAACTTTAAAAATAATACAAAATATAAACTATGTTATGCTAAAAAGAGTAGAAAATATATGCAACACAAGGCTTTATCTCGAGTGGGACCAACTCAGGGTTAGGTTGGCACCTAAAAACTTATAAATTCACTAGGATAATATTTAGCATGTAATCTGTAACATCCATGGGAAATAATATTTAATATTAAAGTAAATAAAAATTACAGAGCAAGTCACACATTGTCTACTATGTATGTATGTATAACAAAATATTCATGAGCAAGAGGGGTGATATTTAATTTTGAAGAAAAATATGAAACAAAGTACGCATGGGGACTTGGAAAATCCTCGAATAGGCAAGTCGAAGCTTTCTCTCTTTGACAATGTCTAAATGATAAGCATCTACAAAGGCATAACAATTTGATTATTTTTGGCGACTCATTGGTGGTGATACAAAATTGCATAAGGCTATCTAGAAATGAGAAACATTTTGACGTCGACCCTTCTAATTGATAACAAGGATTATTTTTTTATTAAATAAGATTGATAATTTCAAATTGTATAATGTAAAAAGAGGGAATAACAAAACGATGGACCATAAATCAAATATGGGTGTGACTTTACCCCAAGGGTATCGCATACCGACATCGAGGTATCAACTTGCCACGTCCTTTAATGAGCGGATTAATTAAAATTAGAGTGGATTACAGGTGATCCATTGGGTTAATAGTGGATCATAGGTATAATTCCTTAATTACCACCTCAAGGATGGTTACGAGAATTTCTGTAGTTTTCAAGTGACACATTACCCTTAATAATAGGTGAGTGCGGTAGTTTTTAACAACCATGAAACGAGAAAAGTGGAATTTACTAAGCTGAGTATTAAATGGTGATTTAGGTGAGTTTATATCCACTACTTTAGCATATCAACTCGCTTGCAATATGACAGTGCTTCGACTGGAGGAGTGTGCCATGACGGGTTTGTAGGTCGAACTCTCATTTAATTGTGAACAGATGGGAGTCTCATCGCAAGAGGAACTCTTGGTTATAAACAACAGCTGGGTAGTCTCACTAGTCCCTAATATGGAAAGTATAAATTTTTTATTGATGTCTTTGTAAAATCATTCAAATTTATAATGATTTTAAATATACTCTCTATATAATGTTGGCAATTTTTAAGGTAAAATAACTGTATATTGTAAATTTTGGGTGAATCATTTTTATAAAAAATGGAAATTAGCAAATATGTTTTTTGGAAAAATCATGGAAAATTATCCCACCTGCGAACTAAAGTATTAAGTTAGGCCCTATCAAGAATTGATGAGAACTCCGGGCGTAGTGGGAATGTAACGTATTTGATCGATAATTCAACCAAGCTGGTAGTAAACGAAATTCAAGACCAGATAACGGTGTTATTGGCTCATCTGAATGGGTTTGGAAGAGATATGTAAATTTTGTAGAAGTCAGTGGAAAAGTTGAATGTAGGCATGATAAATCTAAGGTATTTGGTGGAAAATATAGAATTCAAGGTTGAAATGACAACGATGGGAGTTTTGAAGGAGGTGTTCGACCTGCGCGAGGCACCTGGAACAAAGGCAGCGAGAGCTAGGGATGCTTTGAATAATTTTTGAAATACTCTTTCTAAAAAAATTGTGAATCTGAATCAGTCGATGGAAGCTGCTTAGGACACCAAGGAGCATGATGGTCATGGGTAGTTTGCCTTTGAATTTTTATTTTATGTCGAACAGTTAAGATCTGCGAAGTTTTTTTGAGAATATATAGTATATGTAATTTAATGTTAGGAAATAGAAATAAGGAAGGTAGAAGTCACAGCTCACTAAAAAACTGTCTGCAAATCTCTGAGAGTACTCTTCTTATGAATAAGGGACCTGCTTGTTTCCATATTTTTCTATAAAATTACTAAAATGGTTCTAGAGATCATTTGTATTTTGGGAATGATAACTAAATTAGCTCATATAGTTTTGTCACAAGTAAAATTAGGTGTCTAAATAAAGACATATCATAAAAATTGATTCTAATCGACAATAAATACTTCACCCTTGGCTTTGGTTGGTTGCGTAATGATCCATGTGATAATTAGACAACACAACAACCAATTTAGGGTCATATTGAATCTATTCCATAATGAATATACTAGAAATAAAACTACATGCAACATCTCCCATAATAGTATGCAATTGGTTATGGCACTATGTGCCTCGTTTCTCCCCATATGCTAAACTGGAATTTATCCTCTCCTTGTAACATACATGTGAGTTCTTCCAACCTATATACCATGCCACTTGTTTATGTCCTAAGTTATTACCACACTGTTGGTACCTTGATTCGAAACATGATACCTAGTAATAATTGATTATTGTATCATTGCAATCATTTGAGTTATCGCCCCTTTAATTCCATACATACGTAATATATTAAAAAAATCTTAAAACATTCTTTAGTTCTAGTCTAAAAATGATAATAAGATAACTAGTTAATAAGAAACCATACCTTGACTTATCATAGATATATATACATGGTTTTATGATAATTTAGAGTGGAAAAGGAGTGGCTTGATTAAAATAAATAAGGGTAATTTCATAGAAAAAATACATAATTTTAAAGCTTATCATGTGTCTAACAAAGTAACAAGTGTATAGTGATGTGTCTATAGTGTTGGGAAAATTTTTCAAACACTCATAAGTATTTTAAGACATTTCCTAGTTGTAGAAACTATGTTTGTATGTACAATTAGAAGTTTGTGGATGGAGTCTTAGAACTAGAGAGAGAGAGATAGAGGTCTCTCTCTCTAGTTGTAGGGACTATGTTTGTATGTATAGTTAGAAGTTTGTGGATAGAGTCTCAGAAGTATATATATATATATATATATATATATATATATATATATATATATATATATATATATATATATATATAGAGAGAGAGAGAGAGAGAGAGAGTAATGCCTCTCATATACACAAAAAAAAAATTATTTCTACATATTATTCACATCTTTTATAGTGGTTCGTCACAGTTTGACAAATTTCTGTTTCCACACTTAGATTATCTTTTCGTCACAAATCGACGAAATGCTTACCTTACTACTAACATCATTATTTCCCCTTTTGAGTTTTAGCAATTTGCTTCCTATCGACCACATTACTCTTGTGCATATATCTTATACCACCACTAAAGTTAACACAACTTAAAAATTTACATTAACTAATTCTTTCTTTTTGCTTATCTCTTCACCTCGTTTTTGTTGTGTATTCTCTTGTGTGACCTAATTATATATATATATATATATATATATATATATTCCTATAACCAAATGCCCTCTTTATAATACACTCCTTACAAAAGGATTTACATGGTATTGTAGTCCACTACTATATACATAAATAATTGCAAGTTATCATTATTAATGTATTTCACTACCCAATATCTATATGAATACGATCTAATAATTTTTCTTTTCTGGTGCCATTATTAACGTTAACCTAAAATCTTTTTCATCTCCTAATACCAAACATTCGATGTTAGGTCCCTATATTACTAGTATAGTCCCTTATTGTTGTTAGTGTAACCCCCTTATTGTTATTATTGTACCCCTGTAACCCCCATATTGTTATTATTGTGCCCTTAAATTATTATTGTTAGATCGGCTAGGA
Source organism: Pinus albicaulis (assembly GCA_034641835.2). Taxonomy (NCBI): domain Eukaryota; kingdom Viridiplantae; phylum Streptophyta; class Pinopsida; order Pinales; family Pinaceae; genus Pinus; species Pinus albicaulis. The sequence continues at coordinate 1,576,627,325 of CM076570.1, forward strand.
TTACATTGTGGCCCCACTAGGATTACATTATGGCCCCATGGACCCCTATATATAGAAAGGAGGTTTTGTAAATTGTATCATCCAAGAATTGTTCATTTATGTAATGTATTGGAGGTTGCCCCCTTGAAGTGGCTTATTTCTAAGGCGTTGATATCTCTTTTCTTATATTTTTGGAGCTGGTTACACAACATTCGAGATGTGCTTCTACTTTATTGACCCATGACATATAATTTAAATAGGAATAAGGATATTCCTTTCACACCTTAGTACTTGTTTGGAATACATATCCCAATACGAGATCGAATGTACCGTCCTTGGATTTCTATCATTTCATTAACCTAATTCGACTTAACGAAATTCAATGTAAACCTAACAATCCTTCAGGCTGTGGCAGGTAGTAAAGAGGCCAGCTCACGATATCATTTCTTGAGCCCAGTGCAACCCTAAGTAAAATTTGACGGTACTCTCCAACATCCATCGCATTAAAGTGACTAGAAAATACATAATTTTTTGCATACTGTATCACTTGGCGGTTTTTCGGATTTCTCAACTTTGAAACCTCGATCTGAATGATGTGCCCAAATCATTCGACACTTGAATGGCTAAGATGGATTAGGGTTTAGCCGTAGTTTTGTTTTTAAAGGGAAAATTTTTCACTAAGTAGCATTCTTTGAATTTTCTGCTATCGCGCGTTATAGTTCAAATTGGTGGTGGATTGAAGCAGCGTTGCTCGATTTCAGTATGCTAACTCTTTGCAATACGTTCCCACCATTTCCCTTAACAGATTGCAATGGCTAGGTAATTCTATACTTCCTTATTTCGTTTACTGTTTTCTTGCTTTAATATAGAATCTTTGCTTCGATTAAAGGGCGTCATGGATTTTAGTTTGAAGGACAGAATGACTTATTGTTTATTTATCCATGCTGCTTTCTAGGTGAACAACCTATTGTATTTTTTTTCTTCAATCTTATGAGTCTATGGCCTCCCTGAAATTCTCGTTTCTCAAGTAGTTTTATTAAGTACCTTAGTTGTCCCTTGGCAATTTCGTGGCACGAGTTTTCTTCATGTATTATCTTATTGATTTTAATGGTGTAGAGTCTTCCACGATTCCACTCTGTGAGGAAATTGAATTGAATATTTCATCATTTATATTGTTTTCATTCTTTTTAACTTAGAGCTAAACTCTGCTTTCCCCGAGTAGCGACAGTCTTCTATATGGCAATGCAGTTTTTGTATTTATGCTCAGAACCCCTAGTTACTTGAATTGCTGAAGTTCATATGGCGAATAATTTTCCATTGTCTATATCCTAACATGTGTACTATGTTTGGATGTAAACACAGATTTCTTACAAGTGTACTCTATGTAGTTTTACGGTTTCAAGCTATTCTTTACAAGGTTTGAATCCTCAGTGAAGAATTAAATCCACCTTCATTCGGGCCTTATCCCTATGGAATCGAGGTTGAAATGTTCTCTCTTACACTTTTTAGTTACGAAATTTACCTTGCAACCAGATGATTACCTACTGCGCGCTAACACTTCCAGGTTTGTCAACAACGAGGTATTTATGACTTAACTCATATATTCATTTTTTCCTTGCATTGATTAGTTATCTAATTTCATTTCTTGTTTTCTTGATGTCTTCACAGTGAAGCTCTATCATCCCTGCAACCCAATTCAAGGTAATACGCCTTACTTGTATGATGTGCATATAAACCCTATTTCGTTCAATTTATTAATTTTCCGCAATTGTAAGAAATCTAATTCATTTATTGGATTATTTAGGTATGATTGGTTAGCCCTGCATCTTAACGTTAATACTGTGCATCACGTCACTGGGTTTCCCTTTTGACAAAAATTCTGGCTTGACAGGTTGGTACCATTGTTTTGTATTTCTCCTATGCGCTGGTCATCACTCCAACATTGCAGTGGATATGTATTATTATGTTGTAATTATTCATAGTGCATACAATGTCACTATAGATAAACATTGTTTTACTGTACTGTATTACATATTTCTGGGTACACTACCCAACTAGACTGTATTAAACTTTTATACTAAATTTCTTTACACAACTTTTATTGTAAACTTACAATTTTGTGTCTATATCATTTTCTGGGTTGCTGTTAAGCTACTCTCCCTCTTACAGTTTGGGGATGTTTACTTATCCTTCATAAATCACTACTTATAGTGGTTTTCTTCAGTATACATTTTTTTTTTATTTATTTAATAATATTAGATGAGGCAATTGTAACTTCAGTATTGGTTCTACAAATTTGGTGTTGTTACTCCATAGTCACTAACAATGATACTTAAATATCATTTAGTCTCATATACGGTTATGCTGAATGGGATAATTGCATTCATTATATTTATGTCACTATAACATAGAACTTGATAATACTTCACCATTTTCATAACAATGTGTTATATTTTCCAATTAATATGTAGAAATTTAAATAGGAGGTCACAATAGGCATAATTTATTTTTATACTCATTATTTCATATTTCTAATGTACCAATATTAGATCATCTTCAAATATGCTTCTACATTCCTTAAAATGCATTCGGTGAAAGTTTTTAACTCACTTAGGACAGAATGGTATAATAGTCAAGTAGCTCAAAATCTTAATGTAAGGAGCCTATTTACTTTTTTCCTTTCGCTGAACCTAAAGTTAGATTGCATTACTTGTATACAACTACTTTAATTCTATATTTGAAGTAGAGATAGTTCCATATGTTTGCAGGATAGAAATACTTTTGGTATTTACAACTGTTATTCAGACTTCTGGCTAATAATAGTCAATTACCTTTATGTTTTGAAAGTCTCTCTAACATTTATTTCTGAAACTATGTGTTGTTCTTAATACAATAATATGTTCTTGTATAGTAGGCTCCATCTACAACTGTATATAGTTATTTTCATCAGATCTGAATTTTAATGAAAATACACATAGTATTGTTTATCTTGAGTTTTTTTGACAATTTATAATAGCAATTTAACTACTTAAAGGGAGTATAACTATTCTCAGTTAAAATTCTAACGCCATATTTAATTATGTCATCAGACTTAGACATTCTGAAAGTTGGATTTAACTCGACTTTATCCATACAACCATACAGATTTAAAAGTTACCACAGTAACAAAATATGTTAAATGTATGGATCAATTTTAGATCATTCTACAATTTGATAATTAATTTAAGTAAAATTTGCAGTCATAACTTCAACCATTGCACCAAATTCTTACCTTAATAATTTCCAAATTAGCCATCACTAAATACCTACTTGAACATCATGTCAACATTAAAAGTTATGTTAGATGTGCATACAAATTTCTATGACTAGTTCCACCTAACTGTAGAGTTCTATCCATGTAACTCACCCCCGAACCGAGACCTTAGCTCCTAGTGATAGACAACCTTTTGTCTACCCTGGAGCAGCTTATTTAAGCTGTGCTTTCCCAAGCATGTTTCCAATTTCTGTGTCCAAAAATTTCAAGATGCTTTCTTCCTGTTTTGCCTAGGCTTTCCCTCATTGAGGTACTTTAAAGTTGTCTTTTCCTCTTTTCCAGCTTTTTCCTCCTCTTCCCAATTACTTTCCTCTTCATTGGGGAAATTAGATTTTTATCTCCAAACCTAATTTTGGTAATATTCCTTCTAAGGAATTCTAGAAGGCGTGGGAAAGTCTCATCACCTTATCCATATCCTCATGGACTTAGGCTTCAGATCTCAATTCTCTATCTAGTCATTGCACACATAAGTTTTCCATTTATTTTTATTAATTAAAAATAAAATAAATCCACACACTAGTTCTTCCATTGGGGTCCACTTCCCCTTTGGACTTATTCATTTGTCAATAAAAAATCATAGAAACTAGGGGTATTACATATTCCCCCTCTAAAAACAAACATCGTCCTCGATGTTGACAAAATAAAAATTAACAATTCATTGTGTAAAAAATTATGGATATTTTTCCATCATATCAGCTTCTCGTTCCCAAGTAGCCTCTTCGGGTGTAAAGTGTCTCCACCGCACTTTTATCCTGGCTACGGTCCAGTTCTGAAGTTCAATTTCTTCCTGCTCCAAGATTTGAAGCAGATCTAGAAGGAATTCCCCTTCTGGTTCCACCTGAATCATATTCCAATCAATAACGTGAGCAGAATCATATACATATTTTTTCAATAAAGAAACATGAAACACATCATGGACCTTAATATGAATTGGTAAGGCCAATTTATAGGCCACTCGCCCCACTCTTTCTAGCACTTCAAACGGTCCACAATATCGTGGAGCTAATTTTGCACATCTGCGGGTGTGTAAAGTACTTTTCTTAGGCCTAATACTTAGATATACATGATCACCCACACTGAATTCTCGGTGAACTCTCTTTTTGTCTGCATAACTTTTCTGTTTGTCCTGAGCTATCTTGATATTTTTCTAAATCTGTTTTACAATTTTTTCCATTTCTTACAAAGCTTCTGGTCTAAGTATTATTCTATCTTCAGGTTGACTCCGAATTAAAGAAGTATGGAACTTTCTGCCATAAAGTGTTTCAAACGGACTCATCTTTATGGAAGTTTGGTAGCTGTTGTTATAGACAAATTCTGCTAAGTGTAAATAGACTTTCCATTTGGTTGGCCTATTCATAACATACATCCTTAACATATCCTCCAAAATTTGGTTTGTCCTTTCGGTTTGGCTATCAGTTTGGGGGTGGTAGGCAGTACTAAAATTCAATTTAGTACCCATGCCTTCAACAAACTCCTCCAAAAGGCTGCAGTGAACTTTGCGTCTCTGTCTGAAATTATCATTTTTGGAACCCCATGTAGTCTTACAATCTCCTTCATAAACACATTTGCTACTTGAGCCGCTTCGAAGGTAGACTGAACAGGTATAAAATGAGCAGATTTAGTTAAAGTATCAACTAAAACCATCACCGAGTCATGCTGATATTTGGTTCTTGGCAACCCAATAATAAAGTCCATAGAAATAGTTTCCCATTTCCATTATGAAATAGGTAAAGGATTCAGCAACCCGGCTGGATGTTGATGTTCAACTTTTACTTGTTGACATTCAATGCATCTAGCCAAGTAACTTTCTACCTCCTTTTTCATCCCAGGCCAAAATAAATTCTTTCTCAAGGCTGTGAGTAATTTCTGGTATGCAGGGTGTCCAGAATATGGCTTTTTATGATATTCATCCAAAATTTCTTTCTTTAAAGAGTCTGCATTAGGAATGTACAATCTATCTCTATAAAAAATCAGCCCATTCTGATTTTGTGTATACCCTTTCATTTATTTTTCAACATTTGAGTCTGAAGCTTTTTATAGTCTTGGTCCTGGTCCACTACCCCTTGAACCAGTCCCTCCAAGTCAAAGTTGCAACTACTTCCAATGTTACTGATACTTTTCCAAGAACTTATTCTTAAATCATCTACAATCTTGTTTTATTTAACTTTGATGTGTTTTATTTCCATGTCAAATTCACTCAGGAAAGACAACCACCTAGCTTGCCTAGCATCCAGGTCTAGTTGAGTGAAAAAATATTTTAGGCTGATGTGATCTGTCATCAGCACAAATTTATTTCCTAGAAGGTAATGTCTCCATATCTTGAGAGCATGTATTACAACAGCTAACTCAAGATCATAAACATTGTAATTTTGTTCATGCTTCTAAAATTTTCTAGATTCATAGGATATAACGGAATTTTCTTGTAATAGTACTCCTCCTAATACTTCTCCACAAGCATCTGTGCATACTACAAACTCCTGATCTGGGTCAGCAATCTTTAGAATAGGTGCTGTAGTATGTTTCAGTTTTAACTGCTCAAAGCTATTTTGACATTTTTCAATCCATTCAAATTTTACTCCTTTCCTTTGCAAGGAAGTAATGGTGTAGGCTAAGGCTAAAAATATCTCTACAAACCTCTGGTAGTATCTTGAAATTCCCATAAAGGATCTTACAGCTGATACATCAGTAGGTACAGGCCATTCCCTGATTGCTTTTATCTTTTTTGGGTCTAAAACCAACCCTTGTTCTGAAATTATATGCCCTAAGTATTGAATTTTATCTTTGAAAAAATTGCGTTTACTAAACTTAGCATACAATTTGTTTTCTCTGAGAGTTTGCAAAACAATTTCGAGGTGTTCTTTATGCTCTGCTTCACTTTTTGAATAGATTAAAATTTCGTCTATAAATACTAGCACAAACTTGTCCAAGTATTTATTTAAGACACCATTCATTAAACACATAAAAGTGGTAGGTGCATTTTTCAAACCAAATGGTAGGACCACAAATTCATAGTGTCCATACCGGGTTCTAAATGTTGTCTTGTTGATATCTTTGTCTTTAATTCTTAACTGATGGTAACCAGTCCTTAAATAAATCTTGGAAAATACTATTTCCCCTCTAACTTGGTCAAAGAGGTCATCTATCCTAGGCAATGGATATCTGTTTTTAATTGTCAGTTTGTTCAATTGATGGTAATCAATACATATATGGAAGGTACCATCATTCTTTTTCACAAACAACACCGGTGCTCCCTAGGGGGATACACTCGGTCTAATGTAACCTCTGTCTAGCAAATCTTGTAGCTGCATTTTTAACTCCATTAATTCAAGAGTGCTCATTCTGTATGGCGCTCTAGAAACTAGAGTTTCTCCTGGCACGAGATCAATTGAAAAATCAATTTCTCTCTTGGGGGGTAGATGAGGGATTTCATATGGAAAAACAACTTTAAAGTCTCTTAGCACTAATAATGTTTCTAATAGATTTTCTTCTGCTTTCTATCCCAACTCTTCTACATGTACAGAATACACCTGATACCCTTTCCTAGCAATTCTCTTTAACTAGCTAACTTATGTGTTACTTTCTGTTTTGTACCAGTAGCTAACTGTACCAACCAAGACTGCTGAAACTTTTCTGACTTTAATTTACATTTTTCTACCATTTACAGGTTGATATAACTCAAAGATTCACCTGGATCTATTAAAACTATAACATATTGGTCAGTAATCATACCTTCCATTTCGACCATAGTGGACTGGTGTTCTGCTTGACGGTTTTCTAAGGCAGCGTTAATTGTGGGGATGTTCCTCGCTACATCATTAACTGTAGTTGCCTCGCGTAGTACTTGTACTGTCTGGATATTTTGGTGTGGACATTCCCTCAATAAATGAGGTTCTCCACAACCCCAACACTTCAAAGGTTCTTTCATTTTAATAGTCCCTTCCCTCTTATTATTTCCATTCATTTGTTTGGATCTAGTTTGGGATTGGGCAGTTTGATTTTCTCCCATTTTACTGAACTTATTTCCTTGGTGGTTTCTCCCAAAGTTTTTCATATAGACTGGTTTTGATTTCTTTCCACTAAAGTCACTTTTGTTTGACCAATTCTTTTCTTATTCTGTCTTACCCTTGAATTTTTGATAACACAATCTGGCCTTCCGCACTACCTCATCCATCATTTTTGGGTTATCAAACTCTATCTTCTATTTATAAATAGTGGGCAGACAATTTAGGAACCTTTGTACCTTTTCCTTCTCCTCTCTGATATAAGGTACATATCGTAACGGATTTGTGAACTTGGTTACAAACTCATCAATCATGAGTTGTCCCAATTTGAGTTCGTGAAACTCCTTTGCCTTGTCATCATAGTAACGTTCATTCAAGTATTGATTTTTAAACTTGACTTGAAAATTCTCCCAAGTCACCATTTTCTCATCAATGGCATGAACCATACTTGTTTCTTCCCACCACAAGGTAGCCTTACCTTGCAGCTAATAAATATCTAGCCTGGCTCTTAAGTTACTTTCATATTCGTAAACCCGAAAGTACTTTATCATATTCAGAAGCCATGCCTCAGCATCTTCTTCTTTCTCTTCGTCATAGGAGGGAGGTTTAATTTTCCAGAATTCACCCTGTAATTCCTTCTTTTGTCTAGACTGTTGTATAGAGGTGTCATCTTCCTCAGAATCTTTTGAGAAATTGACCCTTCCCTTTCTTTTCCTTAAGGAACCTTCCCCCTCTTGGTTGTTTTGGGAAGTCAATTCCCTTATTAATATGTCTTGCTCCTCAATAGCTAAAGATAGCCTTTCATTGTGACTTTTAAGTTGTGCCATCTCTCGTTGCATTCTATACAAAATGGCCATCAACGAAGCATTTGGATCTAGTGTGTTTTCTCCATCACCCATATCTACATATAGCCCGTCTCCATCAGCCATGGTTCGCAGTTGTATTCTTCAGTACTGTTCACTGTTCAGGAAAATAACATTAACAAAATTTAAAATTCATAAAATTTTACAGCAGCATATATTTTTTGTGTGAGCACATAATTTTCCCAATGTTTTAGCTAATGCTCTGATACCATTTGTAATGCCTCTCATATAAACACAAAAAAAAAAAATTCTTTCTACATATTATTCACATCTTTTTAGTGGTTCATCACAGTTTGATGAATTTCTTTTTCCACACTTAGATTATATTTTCGTCACAAATCGACGAAATGCTTACCTTACTACTAACATCATTATTTCCCCTTTTGAGTTTTAGCAATTTGCTTCTTATCAACCATAGTACTCTTGTGAATATATCTTATACCACCACTAAGGTTAACACAACTTAAAAATTTACATTAACTAATTATTTCTTTTTGCTTATCTCTTCACCTTGTTTTTGTTGTGTATTCTCTTGTGAGACCTAATTAGAATATATATATATATATTCTTATAACCAAATCCCCTCTTTATAATACACCCCTTACAAAAGGATTTACATGGTACTGTAGTCCACTACTATATACATAAGTAATTGCAAGTTATCATTATTAATGTATTTCACTACTCGATATCTATATGAATACGATCTAATAATTTTTATTTTCTGGTGCCATTATTAATGTTAACCTAAACTCTTTTTCATCTCCTAATACCAAACATTCTAGATGTGCTTCTACTTTATTGACCCATGACATATACTTTAAATAGGAATAAGGATATTCCTTTGACACCTTAGTACTTTTTTGGAATACATATCCCAATACGAGATCAAGTGTACCGTCCTTAGATTTCTATCATTTCATTAACCTAATCCGACTTAACGAAATTCAATGTACACCTAACAATCCTTCAAGCTGTGGCAGGTAGTAAGGAGGCCAACTCACAAAATCGTTTCTTGAGCCCAATGCAGCCCTAAGTAAAATTTGACGGTACTCTCCAACATCCATCGCATTAATGTGACTGGAAAATACATAACTTTTCTCGTACTATATCTATTAACGGTTTTTCGGATTTCTTAACTTTGAAACCTCGATTCGAATGACATGCCCAAATAATTCGACACTTGTAGGGCTGAGATGGATTAGGGATTAGTCATAGTTTTGTTTTTAAAGGGAAGTTTTCTCACTAAGTAGCATTCTTTTAATTTTCTGCTACCAAGAGTTACAGTTCGAATTGGTGGTGGATTGAAGCAGTGTTGCTCAATTTCAGTATGCTAACTCTCTACAAAATGTTTCCACTGTTTCCCTTAATGGACTGCAATGGCTAGGTAATTCTATACCTCCTTATTTCGTTTTCTATTTTCTTGCTTTAATATAGAATCTCTGCTTCGGTTAAAGGGCATCATGGATTTTAGTTTGAAGGATAGAACGACTTATTGTTTATTTATCCATGTTGCTCTCTGGGTGAACAACCTATTGTATTTTTTTCCTTCAATCGTATGAGTCTATGGCCTCCCTGAAATTCTCGTTTCTCAAGTAGTTTTATTAAGTACCTTAGCTGTCCCTTGGCAATTTCGTGGCACGAGTTTTATTTAGGTATTATCTTACTGATTTTAATGGTGTAGAGTCTTCCACGACTCCACTCTGTGAGGAAATCAAATTGAATCTTTCATCATTTTTTATTGTTTTCATTCTTTTTAACTTAGATCTAAACTCTGCTTTCCCCAACTAGCAACAGTCTTCTATATGGCAATGCAGTCTTTGTATTTATGCTCAAAACCCCTAGTTACTTGAATTGTTGAAGTTCATATGGCGAATAATTTTCCACTGTCTATATCCTAGCATGTGTATTGCATTTGGATGTACAAACAGAGATTTCTTACAAGTGTACTCTCCATAGTATTACAGTTTCAAGCTATTCTTTACGAGGTTTATATCCTTTGTGCATAATTCAATCCGCCTTCATTTGGGCCTTATGCCTATGGAATCGAGGTTGAAATTATCTCTCTTACCCTTTCTGGTTACGAAATTTACCTTTCAACCAGATGATTGCCTACTGTGCACTGACACTTCTAGGTTTGTCAATAACGGGGTATTTATGACTTAACTCATATATACATTTTTTCATTTCTTTTTTCTTGATGTCTTCACAATGACTCTATCATCCCTATGACCCAATTGAGGTAATACACCTTACGTATGATGTGCATATAAACCTATTTCGTTCAATTTATTAATTTTCCACAATTGTAAGAAATCTAATTCGTTTATTGGATTATGTAGGTACGACTGGTTATCCCTGCCTCTTAACGTTAATATTGTGCATCACGTCATTGGGTTTCCCTTTTGACAAAAACCTTCTGGCTCGACAGTTTGGTACCATTGTTTTGTATTTCTCCTATGTGTCAGTTATCACTCCAGCATTGCAATGGATACATATTATTATGTTGTAATGACCCATAGTGCATACTATGTCACTGTAGTTAAACATTGTTTTATTGTATTGTATTACATATTTCTGGGTACACTACCCAACTGGATTGTATTAAACTTTTGTACTAGATTTCTTTACACAACTTTTAATGTAAACTTACAATTTTGTGTCTATATCATTTTCTGGGTTGCTGTTAAGCTACTCTCCCTCTTACAGTTTGGGGATGCTTACTTTTCCTTCATGAATCACTAATTATAGTGGTTTTCTTTAGTATACATTATTTTTTTGTTATTTAATAATACTAGATTAGGCAATTGTAACTTTGGCATTGGTTCTACAAATTTGGTGTTGTTACTCCATTGTCACTAACAATTATACTTAAATATCATTTAGTCTCATATACGATTATGCTGAATGGGATAATTGCATTCATTCTATTTATGTCACTATAACACAGAACTTGATAATACTTCACCATTTTCATAACAATGTCTTATATTTTCCAATTAATACGTAGAAATTAAATAGGAGGTCACAATAGGCATAATTTATTTTTATACACATTATTTCATATTTCTAATGTACCAATCTTAGGTCATCTTCAAATATGCTTCCACTTTCCTTAAAATGCATTCGGAATTTTTTTTTAACTCACTTAGCACAGAATGGTATAATAATCAAGTAGCTCAAAATCCTAATGTAAGCAACCTATTTACTTTTTTCCTTTTGTTGTACCTAAATTTGGATTTCAGTACTTGTATACAGCTACTTTAATTCTATATCTCAAGTAGAGATAGTTCCATATGTTTGTAGGATAGAAATACTTTTGGTATTTACAACTGTTATTCAGACTTCTGGCTAATAATAGTGGATTACCTTTATGTTTTGAAAGTCTCTCTAACATTTATTTTTGAAACTATGTGTTGTTCTTAATACAGTAATATGTTCTTGCACAATAGACTCCATCTACAATTGTATAGAGTTATTTTCATCAGATCTGAATTTTAATGAAAATACACATAGTATTGTTTATCTTGAGATTTTTTGTCAATTTATAATAACAATTTAACTACTTAAAGGGAGTAGAACTATTCTCGGTTAAAATCCTAACACCAGATTTAATTTTGTCATCAGACTTAGACATTCTGGAAGTTGGATTTAATTCGACTTTATCCGTACAACCATACAGATTTAAAAGTTACCATAGTAACAAAATCTGTTAAATGTATGGATCAATTTTAGATCATTCTACAATTTGATAATTAATTTAAGTAAAATCTGCAGTCATAACTTCAACCATTGCACCAAATTCTTACCTTAATAATTTCCAAATCATCCATCACTAAATACCTACTTGAACATCATGTCAACATTAAAAGTTATGTTAGACGCGCATACCAATTTCTATGACTATTTCCACACAACCGTAGAGTTCTATCTCTGTAACTCACCCCCGAGCTGGGACCTTAGCTCTCAGTGATAGACAACCTTTTGTCTGTCCTGGAGCAGCTTATTTAAGATGTGCTTTCCAAAGCATGTTTCCAATTTCTGCGTCGAGAAGTTTCAGGATGCTTTATTCATGTTTTGCCTAGGCTTTCCCTCATTGAGGTACTTTAAAGTTGTCTTTTCCGCTTTTCCAACTTTTTCCTCCTCTTCCCTATTGTTTTCCTCTTCAATGGGGAAATTAGATGTTTATCTCCAAATCTAATTTTGGTAATATTCCCTCTAAGGATTTCTAGAAGTTGTGGTAAAGTCTCATCACCTTATCCACATCCTCATGGACTTAGGCTTCAGATCTTAATTCTCTATCTAGTCATTGCACACATAAATTTTTCATTTATTTTTATTAATTAAAAATAAAATAAATCCACACACTAGTTCTTCCATTGGGGTCCACTTCCCCTTTGGACTTATTCAATTGTCAATTAAAAACCATAGAAAGTAGGGGTATTACAAATATATAATGATATTGATAGAGGAAACATGAGGAAATGATGCATAATTTCTCTGTAAATGTATCTTATTAAATAAATATAACCATTTCTTGTTTATACATGTCGTATGTGTATCTTGATTTTGATGAAAAACTTATAAGTGGTAGCATATTTTGAGTCGTTGGGAGAGGAGTGGTTCACAACAATTTAATAAAAACTCCATCCCCTTCCTCAATCCAAACTGATGAAACAAATATTATTTCTTCCACGAGTTTTCTATCATTAACTAAGTTTCATTGTAAAGAGTTTGGTTGTATGTGTTGTCATATAGAGAGAGAGATTGTGTAGCTAGTTTAATGTTGTTCCATCTCTTTATATTTCATTAATACATATCAAATTTTTTGTGGCTACCTATAAATATGGTTGTTTTTACATATGATCAGATCTTGGATGAGTGCTTGACTTTCTTGATTTCATTCTTAGTGGGAAGTTGCAAGCCAAACTTATATTTTGCAAAAGGAAAATTCGCTACAAGAACTCAATCCAATTAGAGTGTGGTCATTTATTATATCCTTAAACCACAAATACTCTTATGCAAATGGTTTTTTTTCATTGAGAAAATAATATGAGACAAGGCCCATCACCAAATTAGTATAAGTATATCAAACATACATAATCCATAATGTGGGAAAATGTAGAGGTCTTAACATTTTGGAAGTTGTTGTAGGTGGGCCCAACCCTCAATCCTATATTATTGCCTATCCATATCTAAACTACATCTGGATCTAGTTATATTTGGGCTGAAAGAAATATATCCATATGTGAGCACAAATTCAAACATTTGACTTGTCGAAGAAAGTCATATTTTCAAAGTCTCCTAGATTATCAAACTAAGCCAGATATTTGGTTTGATCCAACTTTTCATAAGATACTTAGACTATCTAATCACCCTAGACTCAAATATATTATGGAGGCTATAAGCTTTCCGCAGTGTATATTTAAAATCATTGGTTATGACCGTTGAAGATAAGTCTGGATTAGATATGGGAGAGTTACGAAAGGTTGGGTCTTGTACAATATTACCAAACTGAGGGCTATCTAACTAATGAATGCTTAAATCCCACAAGAAATTGGACAAGAAAGAGTATCTCAAGCGGGCTTATGGTCGATCTATTTATAAGTTCTAGCTGATAATTTGGAAGGTTGAAAAAGGGAAGAGAGAACCCGGCCACTTGCAGTACCAAGGAATTAAGGTGAACATGTCATTAATGGTATTTCTTTCAGGGCACAATCGTGAATATGAGCATTGACCCTCAAGAGTGAAATCATATATCAAATAGAAATAGGGACTGGTGATTTAGAGTAGCTGGAACAAGAGTCACAATATAAAATATTTATTGAGCATCCCAATGTGATATAACCATGATTAAATGGTGTAACGTGACATAATAGTTGATGAATCTCGTAGTGCAAAATAACCATGGAGAATTTCATGGTGCAACATGCCCATTGAAGAATGTTGTAATGCATCATAACTGTTAATAAATGTTGCAATGCAACATAACTATTAGAAATATTTGAACTACAGTTAATGCACTTAAATTGAATGTCTCAACATAATATAAGTATTAAGGAATGCTAGAGTCTAACATAACCCTTTAGACATGTCAGAACACAACATAACCCTTGATGAAGTCATGATGTAATAGAAATATATTATTCACCTGTCAGTATCACAATATGACGTAATCATATTATCAACCAAGGTCATTCAAAGTCAATCATGGGAAAGCATGGTTAATAATAATCAAACATGGTTAGAAAAATCAACCATCTTCAATGTTGATTAGCCATAATCGAACATGTTCAGCCTCTTCTAGTCATATTCAATCATGGTCATTAAAAGCCAACTTTGGTCAAACAGGGGAAACCATAGTCAAACATGCTTAATAATGATAAAAAATAGCAAAATTTGGCTCATAATCAACCATGGGCAATCATAATACACCTTGGTCACTCATGGCCAAACCATACTCAATTATCGTTAGCCATGGTCAAATTCAACCATAGTCCAAGATAATTAGAAATAATGAGAAATGGTCACACACATTTAAACATGACCAGCCACAGTTAACTAGAGTCATCCATGGTCAATCAAAATCAATCATAGTTGGACATGGTCAACTATAATCAACCATATTTAGTTATAGTCAAACATAGTCATCCCTAATTAAAAATAGTAAACCATAGTCAATCATGGTCAACCGTAGTAAAAATAACCAATTGTATTCAAACAATCAACAATGGTTAATGGTTAACCGTGGTGAATTATAATCAATCATTATAAAATATGATCAAAAAGGATTAATCATGATAAACAAAAATCATAGTAAAATATCATTGATATTATTAAATTATTAACATTCATATTTTAATTTGGAAATGTCTTTGCTGAATGTCAATGATCAAATAATACAAACAAGGTGATTGATATACATTAAAAAATGTCATTTTCCACATTTTTAAATTAATAGTATTTGTGAATATATATCAACAACTTTTAAATTAACCTATCATATTAATTATAAAATAACATACAATCAATATACTTTACACACCATCCATTATGTGGATTGCTTTTGATTCAAAAGGCATTCTATTAATTTGTATTTATTAAATTTATGACAAAAATTTGGAATTTTCAAAATTGATAATACTTGCACACTATATTCTATTGGTATGTGGTAAATATTCTAAATTATCCGAAGAAAAAAAAACTAAGTGCATTCTCATAACTAAGTGCATTCTCATAACCTTCAAAATAGATTAGTTGATGAACAATAAATATGATGACTGGTAAGTAGTAGAATTATGTAGGTCATATTTAGAAAAGTCTTTTCATAAATAATCAAATTTTGTTTTTTTCTAATACAATAGATAATTCAATTTCTATATTACTAATTATTATTAATCAATGTAAACTAATGTAAACTAATTCAGTAGTGTTATTCAAAAAATATTAAAATGTATTTTAATAAACTTGTATTAAAATCAATTTAACTAAATAATTAATAACAGAAGATAGCCTATGAATATCATTTTATCAATGTCAGATTAACTAAATAATCGATATACATAAGAGTGGAGTAGTCATGATGCCTAAGCTAGGTCTATATTGCTTGATTATAATCCGTGGAAGAAGAAGTAAGTTGTCGTCGTATGACACACGGGATTAGGCGACAACTTCCTTGACATCACTGTTATGGTCTCTCACAACTTACTATTCGGAGATATGAAAGCCATTCGGAGATGGAATTGACCAATGCCAAAACTAGCATGAGTATTTTTTTCATATATATATATATATATAACAATTTCCTTTTGATGCTCTTATTATTACAAGAGGATTCATAATTTTTAAGGTTTGATTTTTATTTAACTAGTAAATAGATTAAAAAATACTAATTTCAATGTAATAATATATAATTTTCAAAAAGTAAATTAATTGACATAAACCTTTTTAATAACAAAATTTGATATCTAGATAGTCAGTTCCAGTATGTAATTAACTCTGTTTATCATCATGTTTCTCTTGTAAGAGCTAACTTCGTTTAGAACAACACATCAGATTTAGGAAACTTCCACTGTCAAATTCGTGGGTACGCGATTACCACCGTGCATTATTATATGTAATACAACCGAGTATTAGTGGAACACGGTGAAATGGTCTAAAACTATAGATGAAATCTTTAGCACGTTTCTCTGGTCAAAGTCCCCGCTCGTCATGAAGGAAACTTCGTCAGGAAGGAAACAAAAGGTTAAATTACTTATTATGAAAATTGATTAAATCAATATTGTCGGTACGTGGGTGATGATGGCTGCGCTAACCAACGGTACTAAAGTATTAAGGGTGACGTTAAGTTGTTTGTGTTTTGGAGTGAATATATGGATGTAGTGTTTTTAATTATATATATATATAAAAGATGATCTGGATTATAGAATTTAGAAAATTACAGGAGTTTAAACAAAATTGTTTACAAAATATTACAAATATTAATTTTTTTTTTTTTTTAAATATTTTTTAAAAAAATCTAAATTTAAGTTGAATGTTTTAAATATTAAGGAATGTTATAATTTAACTCAGTTTTTTAATAATTTCACAACAAAACATAATTTTTGATGTAAGTCATGATGCAACATAACTATATTATCTATTTTTGAGTATCACAATATGACATAATCATATTATCAATCATGGTTAACTAAAGACAACCATAGGTGAGTAAAATCAACAACAATCAAACTTGGTTAAACAAATCAATCATTATCAACCATTTCTAGCCATGGTGAAACATAGTCAATCATTTCTAGCCGTAGTGAAACATAGTCAACCATATTTACCAAAATCCAACTTTGTTCAAACATGGAAAACCATAGTCAAACATGATTAATCATATTCAAATAGGTTAGATTTGGCTAAACATTGTGAACCATAACTAACCATGGTTAAACTATGGTCCACCATAGTACATCTTGGTCACTAATGGTCAAACCATAGTCAATTATGGTTAAACATGGTAAATCATCACCAACAATAGTGAGACATGGTCACACACATTCAAACATAATCAAGCATGGTCAACTAGAGTCATCCAAGTCAACCAAAGTCAACCATAGTCAAACTTGGGTTAACTATAGTAAACCATATTTAGGTGTAGTCAAACATGGTCATTCCTTGAAAACCATATTGAAGCATGGCTAACCATGGCCAACTATAAGCAATCATTCCAAAACATGGTCAACATTACTTAATCATGATCAATAATTGCGAATCAGAATCAAGTATCATAAATATTTCAATATTTATTGATATTGATATTTTAATTTAGAAATTTACTATTCTTACCCATGTATGTGATTGATCAATTAACACCACATATTTAAAGATAGTTGATATACATTAATTATGTCATTCTAGAATCTTTTTAAATTAAGAATATTTATCCATACTTATTAACAAATTTTAATTTAATAATCTTGTTAATATAAAATAATATACAATAAAATATACTCTATAGTGCCATTACACTAGAATACTATTACACTAAATATATTTCTTAAAAATCCAAAAGTATTTTATTAATTTATATTTACTAAATTTATAACAACAATGTGTAGTTTTCCAAAATGATAATGCCCACCTATTTTAATGAGCAAAGAGTAGATTTTATCTATCTTAAAAAAAAAAACTTTTAAGATATATAGTAGCTTTCAAAATAATTTATCTGATGATTCTCATTTAATGAATGTAATCAACTAAATAGTTAATTTTAAATGTATATATATATGCAATTATAAACATAAGATCAGAGAAATAGTCATCAAAACATAAAAAGATATTATCTTCATATAATATGAGGGAATCCCTAGACATTGTTATTATGCTCCAATTACTTCACTTGAGACATGAAAGCCATTCTCAGATGGAGTTGTCATCCACTAAGTTTAACTCCCCTTTTCATGAACATATGCATATAATGAATTCATAGCAAAAGGTTTTTTTAAATTTACACATGAAATTTCCTTAGTATAGTTATTTTAATGATGTTATTATTAAAAAAATTATAATTATACTTTTTATTTAATTAATTAAAAAAATTAACCCCTTTAAAATGAATATATAATATTAAAAATATTAAATTAATATAACTATTTTTTAAAATAAGTCAATTCAATAATATCAATAACATATTGCGCCATCAATTTCATTATATCAATTAACTTTATATAATTCATTCATCAATCTTTGGATTACAATGAAGATTTATTAAAAATTAAAATTGAATGATCTACAATTGACTTTTTTATAATAAATATTTTTTTCCCCATTATAAGAATTAACTTAATATATATTGATTGGATTACGCAAAAGATATTTCAAAAATTAAAATTGAATGATCATTGAAGAGTAGCGAATGTCGGTGTATCATTTTTTACAAAAGGACGAAAGACTCAACCCCGTTCCCACTGCTTCATCATCAACAACATAAAGCGTGGTTCTTTTAAAGCGCAACACCCATGTTGGTTTAAATGGTTGTTAGTAGTCAAGGATCCTTTCACAGTAGTCCCATCAGCTCACTTCACTCCACTCTCGAATTCTTTTTTATGCAAAAATGTGGGAGTTGTACTATCATCACACTCACATCATCTCTAGATTTTCTGGTTACCGCTAACTCTACAAGCTTTTTACAGGCAGCGATGGGGCCGCCTGCTAATGGTGTCAAATTAGGTTGCTTCTGAACACAGAAAGGCCTGGCTATATCCACTGCTTCTTCATTACTAACGTTGTCCCACAACCCATCTGACGCCAAAATTAAAAACTCGCAATCAGATGTTATTTCGATCTTTCTTGTGTCTGGTTCAGCTGTTATCCATTCTTTCATGTGTGAATCGCCTATTCCCCTAGATACTGCCAGGGATCCCTGAACTCGCCAAACTCCGTGGCGGAGGTCCACAATTCCACCCAAATTCTCTATCCGTTGCCGCTCGTCCTCCCTTCCAGCTCGATGATCGCATGTAAGGGCTTCTGACGCACCATTTCTGCTAATAACTGCTCGGCAATCCCCAGCATTAGAAACCACTAAGTTACCATTTATAATGAGAGCAGTTATACAAGCTGTACCGCTGCCAATCTTCTGCTTCAAAAATTCTGCATCTGTTGTTAAGTACCCTTCTCTAACAGCCTGTTCAAGTCGAATATCCTCTGTTTCGTTTTCCATTCGGAGCACAGCGTCCAGAACGTTCTGCCCAATATTTTGGGCAGCGAAAGCTGCAGCTCTCCGACCGTTATGACCATCAAAGACACCAAAGAAGGCCTGTTTGGAATGACCAAGAACATTGAGAATTGCGTTGTGGGTATCTTCCATGAATTCTCGCCTACCCTTTTTGCAGGAAATCGCATAATGAAAACCCTCCGCATTAACCTCCATCGGCTGTTCCACGGCCACGTTCGGCAACTGGAGCGGAACATGTAGCATCGGCGGGCGTTTCCTCTTGTGCAGAGGCGAAGAGCACTTGTCTGCCAAAAAGGGGGATCTGCAGGAGCCGAAGAGGGAGGAGAATTCCCTGCTACAACGCAACCCATTTTACAATCTGCGGAGGCTGCTATATGTGTTTCAATTCAATAGAATCGAGTGTCTCGTTCGGACTCTGTTACTGCTCGTGGTTCCAATTGCTGTATCTGCTAGGTATTTATATGGCGTTCCAAGGTTCAACTCAAATCAGATTTAGGAAACTTGCACCGTCAAACTCGTGGGGTACGCGAATACCATTGTGCATTATTATGCGTGATACAGCCGAGTATGAGGTGGAACACGGTGAAGTGGTCTAAAATTATAGTTGGAATCCTTCGGACGTTTCCCTGGTCAAAGTCCCCGCTCGTCATCAAGGAAACTCGCAATTACTTATTATGAAAATTGACTAAATCAATATTGTCAACACGTGGGCGCTGATGGCTGCGCTGATGGCGCGAAACAACTATCGGCACTAAAGTATTAAGGGTGACGTTAAGTTGTTTGTGTTTTGGAGTGAATAGATGCATCTTGTGTTTTTAATATTTTATTTTGGGTAATTTAGATTGTCTATATTATAAAATTTAGATTTACCATTTCAAAAAATAGGATTTTTAAACCAAATCGTTTGGAAATATTATTTGAAAAAAATAAAAATTCGATCAGACAATATTATTTAATTTTAAAAAAAAAATCAATAAGAAAATATTGAAAAAGAGATATAATGAGAATATGTAATTATTTTTAGCCTTAATGTGAAGATACGAACGGACCATTACTAACAAGTTTATTTTTTCACTTTTTTGAACTGTGTAAAAAAGTCAAGAAAAGTTTTCAAATAATTATTTTGCGTAAATTTAAGGTGTATTATAGTTGTTTTATGTTTTATTATGATAATATATTTTGTTAAAATAGTGTGATTTTTAATGTTTTTGAAAGGTATAATTAGCTTTAATATTTTTGAAAAAAATTATATAGTTAATATTTTTGAAAAAAAGTTTGAGAGATTTAATATTAGAAAATATGTTAAAAAAAATAAAATACATAAATACATATAGATTTAATCCCGGCAATAATCTATCGAATTTTGAAAAAAACTCATTATAACATAAATCTTTATATAAAATGTATATACCTAATTAACTTTATTTATTTAAGATTTAATAACATACACACCACCTCGTACTACAATTAAAATTGTGGTGAAATGATCTATATAAGACAATATATACACTATCTCATATAGTGATTAATAAGTTGTTGAGAAATTAAGGAAGTTGTTGATGAATCTCTCAAAATTCTCCTAAGAAATTCTAGAGGTAGATTCTAACTAGGAAAACTAAAGATAATAATAAAATTGCTTTACATGACTGGAATTCCTATCTTAAAAAGCTTTATGAATCTCCAAATGCCAGGGATTTTGAAACGCTGCTCACAATGAAAGAAGTTTTCTCATTAGAAGACATTGATTTTGGGGTTAAACGCCTGGCAAATGGAAAAGCTAAAGACATTGAAGGTTAACAAGCGGAAATCTTAAAAATTGGAGGTCCTGTCCTCATCACCCACATCCACAAGCTTTTCAACCAAGCGGTCAAGTAAGGGTTCTCTAAACCTTGGACTCAAAGACTCATTATCCTTATTTTTAAAAGTGGGGATACAAATAACCCCTCTAATTATCGAACAATTATGATCAGCCCTCTCTTAGCCAAGTTATATGGTATTATTTTGGGAGATAAGTTGAGAATTTGGCTTGAAAGTGAAGGTAAGCGGGCTAAAGGCCAAGTGGGTTTTAGAAGGCAACACTCAACAACGGACCACCTCATTACGCTTAGGATCATTATGGAAGAATGCCGCAATGATAAATCCAATCTCTTCTGTTGCTTTGTGGACTTTAGAAAGGATTTCGATTCAGTTCCTAGAAATAACCTATGGAATATATTAGAAGAGCTAAATGTTCCTTTTGAGCTAAGAGTGGCCGCTATAAGGTTATTCGAGAATGTAATTGCTAAGTTAAAGAGCAATGAGGGGTGGTCGAAAAATATTAAGTGTATTTTCAGAGTTAAACAAGGTTGCCCCCTGTCCCCTACCCTATTTGGCATTTACATCAACAAGCTAGAAGGTTGTTTAGAGGAAGCAGGATGTGCTGGCACGATCTTAGCTGAGATAGTCATCATGCTTCTTCTCTATGCTGACGATATTGTTCTTCTCGCAGGGTGCCCATCTGATCTTGAAAATCAACTTAAACTTCTTAAGGATTTCTTCTCTACCATGGGTATGTCTCTTAACACTGAAAAAACAAAATTTATGATTATCAAATCCAAGAAGGACACTTACACTAATTTTATGTATGACAATAGTAACTTGGAGGAAGTGTCTTCTTACAAGTACCTAGGAATTTATATTCATCACAAGCTCAACTGAAACTATAGCATTCAGAAAAGGATTAATGGGGGGTGGAAAGCTTATTTTGGTCTTGAAAATAATTGTAAAATGGAAAACCTCATAATGTGGGATAGAAAGAAGTTCCTCTTTGAAACTTTAGTCACTCCTATTATCTTATATGGATGTGAGGTTTGGGGTTGCAGCATCTCTAGAGAATCCTGGAGAAAGATTGAACAAATCCAGAAGCGTTTTATAACGTATAACCTTAAAATTAAAATAAATACACCCTATCCTATTCTCCTTGTAGAAGTGGGTCTTTCCCCTATCGAGAGCCTAGCTATAATTAGGCTTCTGTTGTACAAGCACAAGCTCAATAGCATAGGAGACCATAGACTTCCTAAGCTCGCTTTAAATTCCAGCCAAAATCACCTAAGGCTTAAACGAGATTGGTATAAAGACACCAGGGCCTGGTTAAACCATTGGGAGATCGACGAGAATGTCGCATTGCAAAACATCAATAACATTAAAAAAATTGTTACTTCTAAGTTCAAAGAAAAAAAGTGGTGCGAGAAAGATCTAGCAGCTAAAAGAAAATTAAGGTATTATAAGGAGGTCATCAACCCCACCTTAGAAGATCAAAAGTATCTCTCTGTTTTAACTAGCTCAAAGAAGAAAATTAATATAGCCAAGATTAGAATGGACTCTCATGAGCTCCATAGTGAAACAGTTCGTTGGACAGTTCTTAAAACACTATGGATGGAAAGGATCCGCCATCTCTATGAGAATATGAACATCGAGGATGAAAATCACTTCCTCTTAGAGTGCCCCGCATACAACCACATTAGAGCTCAATTTCATAATCTTTGTTGCAATACTGACCTTCCTAGGCTTTTAAGATGTCAAAATTATAGTGAGCTCACGAGGCTTCTCTCCAAGCTTTTTTAGCATAGGAATAAAATCTTAAATCAAATTAAATAACTCTTTTCTTTAGGTCCGATAGACAAAAGACTGGTCTCAGTGAACGTTAACCATCTTCATCATCATACACTATCTCATACAGTGATTAATACTTTATTAGAGAAAGTTATTATTACTCTCTTTGATTATAATATATAATATATTTTTGAGAATAACCATGAATGCATCTGCATATTTAATGACCTTAAATGTTTATTGATACATCTAATTGTACCTTGGAAAATGGGTAGTGTAACTCCCGTTAGAATCCAAATGCGCATAACTTTATTTTTGCCTTAGCTAATCAAAAGGAGTTGGGCAACATTTTAGTGATTAATAAGTTGTTGAGAAATTAAGGAAGTTGTTGATGAATCTCTCAAAATTCTCCTAAGAAATTCTAGAGGCAGATTCTAACTAGGAAAACTAAAGATAACAATAAAATTGCTTTACATGACTGGAATTCCTATCTTAAAAAGCTTTATGAATCTCCAAATGCCAGGGATCTTGAAACGCTACTCACAATGAAAGAAGTTTTCTCATTAGAAGGATTTTGGGGTTAAACGCCTGGCAAATGGAAAAACTAAAGACATTGAAGGTTACCAGGCAGAAATCTTAAAAATTGGAGGTCCTGTCCTCATCCCCCACATCCACAAGCTTTTCAACCAAGCGATCAAGAAAGGGTTCCCTAAACCTTGGACTTAGAGACTCATTATCCCTATTTTTAAAAGTGGGGATACAAATAACCCCTCTAATTATCGAACAATTATGATCAACCCTCTCTTAGCCAAGTTATATGGTATTATTTTGGGAGATAAGTTGAGCATTTGGCTTGAAAGTGAAGGTAAGCGGGCTAAAGGCCAAGCAGGTTTTAGAAGGCAGCACTCAACAACGGACCACCTCATTACGCTTAAGATCATTGTGGAAGAATGCCGCAATGATAAATCCAATCTCTTCTGTTGCTTTGTGGACTTTAGAAAGGCTTTCGATACGGTTCCTAGAAATAACCTATGGAATATATTAGAAGAGCTAAATGTTCCTTTCGAGCTAAGAGTGGTCGCTATAAGGTTATACAAGAATGTAATTGCTAAGTTAAAGAGCAATGAGGGGTGGTCGAAAAATATTAAGTGTATTATCGGAGTTAAACAAGGTTGCCCCCTGTCCCCTACCCTATTTGGCATTATCATCAACAAGCTAGAAGGTTGTTTAGAGGAAGCAGGATGTGCTGGCACGATCTTAGCTGGGATAGTCATCATCCTTCTTCTCTATGCTGACGACATTGCTCTTCTCGCAGGGTGCCCATCTGATCTTGATAAGCAACTTAGACTTCTTAAGGATTTATGCTCTACCATGGGTATGTCTCTTAACACTGACAAAACAAAATTTATGATTATCAAATCCAAGAAGGACACTTATGCTAATTTTATGTATGACAATAGTAACTTGGAGGAAGTGTCTTCTTACAAGTACCTAGGAATTGATATTAATCACAAGCTCAACTGGAACTATAGCATTGAGAAAAGGATTAATGGGGGGTGGAAAGCTTATTTTGGTCTTGAAAATAATTGTAAAACAAAAAACCTCGTAATGTGGGATAGAAAGAAGTCCCTCTTTGAAACTTTAGTCACTCCTATTATCTTATATGGATGTGAGGTTTGGGGTTGCAACATCTCTAGAGAATCCTGGAGAAAGATTGAACAAATCCAGAAGCGTTTTATAACGTATAACCTTAAAATTAAAATAAATACACCCTATCCTATTCTCCTTGTAGAAGTGGGTCTTTCCCTTATCGAGAGCCTAGCTATGGCTAGGCTTCTGTTGTACAAGCACAAGCCTAATAGTATAGGAGACCATAGACTTCCTAAGCTAGCTCTAAATTCCAGCCAAAATCACCTAAGGCTTAAACGAGATTGGTATAAAGACACTAGGGCCTGGTTAAACCATTGGGAGATCGACGAGAATGTTTCATTGCAAAACATCAATAACATTAAAAAAATTGTTACTTCTAAGTTCAAAACAAAAGAGTGGTGCGAGAAAGATTTAGCAGCTAAAAGAAAATTAAGGTATTATAAGGAGGTCATCAACCCCACCTTAGAAGATCAAAAGTATCGCTCTGTTTTAACTAGCTCAAAGAAGAAAATTAATATAGCCAAGATTAGAACGGACTCTCATGAGCTCCATAGTGAAACAGGTCGTTGGACAGTTCTTAAAACACCATGGATGGAAAGGATCTGCCATCTCTATGAGAATATGAACATCGAGGATGAAAATCACTTCCTCTTAGAGTGCCCCACGTACAACCACATTAGAGCTCAATTTCATAATATTTGTTGCAATACTGACCTTCCTAGGCTTTTAAGATGTCAAAATTATAGTGAGCTCACGAGGCTTCTCTCCAAGCTTTTTGAGCATAGGAATAAAATCTTAAATCAAATTAAATAACTCTTTTCTTTAGGTCCGATGGACCAAAGACCGGTCTTAGTGAATGTTAACCATCATCATCATCATCATACACTATCTCATATAGTGATTAATACTTTATTAGAGAAAGTTATTATTACTCTCTTTGATTATAATATATAATATATTTTTGAGAATAACCATGAATGCATCTGCATATTTAATGACCTTAAATGTTTATTGATACATCTAATTGTACCTTGGAAAATGGGTAGTGTAACTCCTGTTAGAATCCAAATGCGCATAACTTTATTTTTGCTTTGGCTAATCAAAAGGAGATGGGAAACATTCATGTGACTTTGACCACATAAAAAATAGGTTTTGAAGAAGACTACGAAATAAGTATTGGAAAAATTAGTATCTTGCTATTATATTTTAATTAAAAATTAGAAAATAATATATTAAATGAGATCAATAATTTATAAAGATAATTTTAGATGTGATATAAGTATTAATATTAAATGATTGGAATGCATCATTTGTATTTTATTGTGAACAATTATTATTATCTTAAAATCTTTTCTTTTCTTTTTTAATTTATAGTTTTTAATAATATTTTTATTTGTGAAAATTACATATATTAGATGTTTTTATTATTAGTTTAAAATCAATAAAAGTTGGCACATCTTTTTAACATGGTTTGGTTTGCAGGGTGTCATTTTGTATAATAATTGAGGTTCAAAACTCAAAGGTAGTTCGGAGACACCTAAAATCTAGTCATATTAAAGGATTGATGTGTTCTACACTAAATGCGATTGTAATAAAGTTAACAACTCTAATACCTTTAAATCACGTCTTCTTGAACCAAAAGATAATTTCTAAATCATACTAATACATTAACAAAAAAATCCAACAAAAATCATTATTTTAAAAATAATCTAAAATATACAAAAAAAAAAAACAAAAATACTTTAATTTATGACATTTAAACCCTCTTTACCATACCTTTGAAACATAACACATATATTGATCCAAATATCACCCCTCTTATTTATTTTTTCATGTAAATAAATCACTTTGTTATAAATTCAACATATCATTGAAGCTTCACATAATTAAACATCATCTTTTCTTTCCACGACTATGCATAAATTAAGCCCAACATAAATTATAAATCCATGCTTCTGAAAAACCTTTCTCACTGAATTGATGAATGTATGCATGTGTTTGTTAAATCTATGTATTCTTATACATGTATATTCTTTTTAGGTAAAAATTTTTATAATTGTAAAAAATATGAGAACAAAATCAATATAATATTTTTTTTTTATTTTTATTTTTTATTTTTATTTTTGTAACTCGATGATCTATTCATATAGGGAAAAAGGAGTATATAGAGTCGTTCTTAAAATAGGTGGTCTCACCATGACTGAGTTTGTTAACCAAAATTTGCACCATGTGACAAAAACAAAAATGAGTAACTAAGGACATTGTTTATAAATGGTTGGGCGAGAGGTACAAAACACAACTAAAACATTAGAAACACCAGATAACATACTAGTCGTTTGACGCGATAGATGCAGGGTTTTCTGTGGTTGTTCCTGGAGGCACTGGAGGACGGAAGCCACACTGAACGTACCCTTTGAAGTGTGCCATCCAAGTCTCTAGCTTTTATACTTTTTACTCACCAAACCACTACCTGTCTCTCTCGAAATTGGCACTGAAAATAGTGTAGTCATTCCAAAGTAGCCATTGCATTACATGCTCCTCGCGATAGACTCGCTCAGTTGTGTCCACTCTTTCCACCAGACTTTTAATAAGATCTCGATAGTTTTCTAGAAAACAGTGTTGGATACCCTTCCCCTCATGAACCTCAAGAATTACAAGGTCGTGCTTCTCCTTACAACCATGACCTCCTATGTCCAGTTGAATCTGCCTTTGACCCCTCGACCCATCTCCCCTGTTAGCCTCGCACTTACCTCCTCCTCGACCACCACACACACCCACACTGGACAACTGCGCACGTCTTATTGTCTTACCACCCCATCAGGGAGCCACCATGACCATTTCCGAGTTAGCCACCCCCACAGGGCCATGGATGTCAAGGGAAGGGGAATGCCCATGTCATGCCAGTGGCTTCATAATTCTTCATAGAGGAAACCCGTCATGAGCAGAAACCAAAAACCAGGCCCCCCACCAGCAAAGGAACTGAACGAGATTTCCCACAATAGAAAAAATTCACAATGCCACCTCCCACTTCCAGAGAAAGACCACCGAAACTAGAAAAACTAGAAACCTCCACCTTCCATACCAAGACAAACAATTGAACTCCAAACAATGATAGAGTAGTCATTTCCTAAGAGAAACTCCCCCTAGGGCACTGACCACCTATCGAATTCTTTGCACTAAGACCACAAACTAATCCACCAAGCATCATCGCACCCACACCGAAGGTCACAGATATGGAAAAAGAAACTGGGTTTCCACCACCACCCATGGGGTTTCCTGGGCTGTGAATTACATCCTCCTCTTCGAGCTCAAAAAAACAGGTTTACTAGAAGCCATAAGGACAGGAAATAGATGTGATTACTTCCCCTCAGCTCCCAATCCTCAACAACGCAAAAAATAACAAATATACTAAGAAGTAGGGACCATCTGGGCACACTGCACCAATAAATACCCACGGTAAGTACACACAAATCACACCCTCTGAAAACCTTCCTACGATGCTTATGCTTCCTCCTCGGAAGCCACCAAAAGTTCTAGCACAATACCATAGAGTGGAGATGAATGTCAAGCTCACTCATCTGCCATATCCTTAACCTTCCGCCACCCCCAAAATCCAACATGCAGTTATTGTTCACATGAATAACCAACGTAATGAAAATATCGCTCCCATTGCATGCATGATGGCAAAGAGACCAGGAGGTTCGTCCCTCACCCCTGCCCCACTTGTAATCACACATGGGAGCTCCCCTCCACATGTTGCCCAGATCGCACCCTCATCGAGGAAGAATTAACAACATGCTCAGTTATCACGTAATTGAAGGAGGAAATTCTAGAGAGAATGTGTTCCCTTTTCAACTCCAAATGCCAACTCTTGATGAACCTTGACAGGGGATAACTATTAGTGAGACATTGGAGCATGGATATAGCTATCTGGGAGTCTCTAGTTACCTGCAGCTTTGTGATGCCCATATATGTTATTGTCTGCAAGCCTCGTTCCAAATCTAGATACTCAACCACATTGTTGGTGGTGTGGCCATAGGATGCATCATAGCATCTAAGAACATGTCCTCTATCATTCTGAAGGATCCGCCCAAAGCCTGTTGGACCCAAGTCCCCTTTGAAGCCCCATCAATTTTGTTTTTAGCAAAGCCCTACGGAGGATGGGTGAATGCTTCTAAGGAGAAATGTTGAGGCACATGCCTACATGTGGGGCCTATAGAGGGCTCCTTCGGGCTGTTGAGTGATATAAAATAGCCTGCTCCCACCCTTTCGCCTTCCAGTCCTCTTCCGACCATGGCGAGATCAACATAATTTCCTTAAGGTTGCAGAGGACACTGTGCTAAGCATTGACTAGGCGAAACTATTCGGAGTGGAATATTTCCATGTTCATGCCTTTCTAGATGTTCCATAGGACCAATGATTGCGACAGGCACCATGCACAGTTGAAAATTGGATTTTTGAATACAGTCTGTTAGTGCTGGAATTAGCACTTGGATTGCAGCAAGCACTTGACCAGACACATCTTAAACTCTAAGGAAATTTTTTATGATTTGATTGGGTTTTTTGGAAAGTGGTTGGATCTCAAGAATTTTGAAAAGAATGTTGAACAGCTAAAAGTTTCTGACACATATGAGGGCACTTATATATGATGTGGTAGCAAGGTTGAGTTTATAGTCAAATAGTTAGAAGAATAGAAGAAAGACAGTGGGTCTATAAGATAGAAATCCACTGCATAGATGAAAGGATAACAAAGGATTCCAAGACTAAAATGCATTAATGAAATAAGGCTTTCACAAGACTTACAAGAATCTTATCATACATAGTAAAAATTTCTGTCATAGGGAATGATTATGAACAGATTTTCCATACACATTTATCAAGAAAGCTTGTATAACAAGACTGATAAAAATTGATGATCATGTATCGCTGTATCATAAGGCTAACAAAAACATGAGACAACATATATATATCACAATCAGGAAATGTAGATCTGAGATATGAAAACATAGAAAGAAATACACACACCATATTATTTGTGAATCCTCAAGAGTGTAACTGGAATGTATTATTTGTTAAAAAATACAATGTTCAGGAATGACATGAGAATCAGCAACATGGCACACAACCCTCTTCTTCCAATCCTCCCTCTCTCCTATCTAATTGCTTTACCCTATATTTATACAAAACTAATAGATCTTATAAGATCCACAACTTTGGGTAAGTTGTTTATTGGAAATTTATTAAAATTTACTAAAGATAGTAAAGCTTATATAAGAAAGTATTAGATGTACAATAGTATATTTACAAAACAGAAAATGAAATTTAATTGTTGATGACGAACGAGTTGATGATGTGGAGGGCTGTCCCAGAATTTATGGAAAATCTTCCTCCAAAAGTGCAACTCCTGAGATTTGTTGATAATGATTGCCACCTCCCTTAAAACCCTTTACCACTTGTATTTGATTGTCCTGAACAATTGCCTTGAAATGTGGAACTGTTTGACACCTAATCAATTATCTACCCTTTAATGTGGAACTACCTGCCACCTGCACCAATTATTTCCTTTAAATATGGAAAGTATTTGATGAACTACTATTTATGCTCTTCCTTGTAATCTGGGTCAATTTTTCCACCTAACCAACCCCTAAATATGCTACATTCGAATTTATGGGAAAATAGCTACCTGCTTGGTTTGCAGTAAAAACTAGTTTTCTTGTAAAAGGCAACTATTTCATATGCCCACATTTTGTATACATATCCATCATGGCATTCATTACATAGAAATAAACATAATATCTACCTTTACACATTTCTTCGTAGATTTCCATACCCTGCTCTAGAGATACCAAGTTGGCACACGCAGAGAAAACACTTGCAAAATTTTTCGAGTCTACCTTAGCACCTACAACTCACATTACCTGAAAAGATCAAGGACCTTCTCATACTACCCATTCTATGCACATCCTAAAATAACGACGTTCCATGATAACGCATCTTGTTTAGGCATTCCCTCAAACAGTTTGTGTGCATATACGATACTGCCACACTTAGCATACATGATAACAAGGGTATTGTGCAGAATTGTTGTATGCATAAAACCAATCTCATTCATGTGGGCATATATTAGTTTTCCTTCAGACAAGGCTTTCTTCTTAATGCATGACTGCAACAGAGAAGCATATGTAGACGAGTGTAGGGGCAAGTGTGTGTCCTGCAATATGACTAGTGTGTCTTGTGAGTGAATATGGTTACATAATAATTTAACATTCTTCATAGAAATGTTGGGGTCGTTGCCTCTTCTACTAAGGCCACTTAAATATTTTACTACAATTTTTGAAATGGGAAAGTAAAGAAAATGATTCGTCTTCCTCCTTTGGTTTTCCATTGACATCACTGATATCACTATGCATATAGCTATTCATTTCCAAGTGTTGGTGATGACAACCCATCCTCCATATTACTTGATTGTGTTAGATCTTCAACCTTCCTTACTTGTGTGGCTTTATCTTCAACCTTCCTTACTTGCGTGCTAAATATTCAACCTTCCTTAGTTGTGTGGCTTTCGTTTACTGTTTGCTCCTATTCAATGGGAATAATCACACATTTGTTGGGCATGGAAGACACAGATTGTTTTTAATAGGTGTCAAGTTTAATATTTGACAACGATGGTCCTGAGGCTATACACGTTGTGTAATATTCCCAAATGGGAAAAGCAAGAATATAGTGCAAAACCATGGAATAACATTGTAAGACATTACATAAAAACAAGAGGCCAGTATGGAGACCTTCCAATCATAAAATCAGCAGCAAAAGATACATAATAAATGGGCCATAAAATGTATAACAAGATATAACAAGCCTCCAATGGACAAAACCCTCAAAAGAGGTGCTGCTACTATATATCAAAATGTCGGAACACTGCTATAGTGCAGTTTTAAAGGAACAGCTACAGCAAATGAACATACAAAATATCATGGGGTGATATATGCCAAAAAATATAGATCTAATACAGATCTAGGTACTATACAACCTCCAATGAAGAACCCCTCAAGGGTTTTCAGAAATACACCATGTACAAGATGGGAATCTAAGCCCTAGGGCTGAAGATCCACTGCAACATATAAATTTGGAAAGTGTGGCCGATCTAATATGATAAATAATGTAGCCTCCTCCAATAGATCTCCTAGATGTAAGGCTGATCCCTTCTCTAGCAAACCTCCTCTCCAAATGGTGTACTGAAACCACCTTGCAACTTCTCCCTCAAAATAACACGAATCTAGAAAGAAACTACGTTGTAGGGGAAATAAATATATGGCTTGATGCCAAGATCTGAAAATAAGCTCAATGGCCTTCCTTACTATCCTCCCAATGGAAAGGAACCCTTCTCCACTGAAAATAAGCACTAAAGTGACCCAAATGTGGTCTCCACTACTGCAACCTGCAAAACAACTCAAGCCTCAACAGGATCTGCGCTGTATATGTAAGATGAAGCTTCGCCTTAAAGCCTGAATGTGGAAGTGAATTACGAGACTCTTCCAACAGTTACTCAATGAAAGAGGTGGGATTCCCAATAAAGAACACCCATTGCTAAAAAACACTTGCAATCTTAGCTAAACAACCAAAGAAAACTATATTGTCTAAACAGACCATATATCAAAATATCATATACTCAATATCCATAATATGGTTGCCATCCTCTTCCTTTTATAAGATATGAGCTTCCAGACCATAAGCCCCATTCATTAATGACCCTACTTACATGCAATGCGTCTCCATCTAAAACTGTGTTGTCCCTAATTGATTGCCACTCCTCCATGACAGCGCTATCGATTTGGTCAAAGTTGACCGAGTCAAGATGTTCCAGCCCCTTTTTACATCTAAGGGTGCTTATAAATTAAGTTGCCAAGATGTTTTCCTTTTACATTGGCATATATTTATTTAGTATTAAGGAGACTTATGGACCTCCATTTTCCTCTTATTCATAAAACAAGACAACAAAACAAAATTTAATATTCCAACAAGCTCATGGCTAATTGGGAATATTAGAGTCCTCCCTTCCCAAATGTTTCCTGTCCTCAAGCAACTGACAAGGTGAGTGCTGCAACTCTTCTCCTCCATCATTGGTGACACCATCATGTGATAAGCTTCCCTCATTAGCTAAGTGTCTCCCAATCCATCCCTCCATGAAATTCTCCTCCAAAGTTCTCATGTGATGCAAATGATTCATCCCACAAGGAAGAAATAGATCCAATGAAACAAACATGGTCTTCCCAATGCTCTCCCTGAAGCATGTAGCATAATGAACATGGATAATTTCTCTCCCAGAGGGCACATACAATCCTCCCATCCTCCCTCCAATCATCCCCATAAGAAGAATAATTACATCATCAATGTATGGGATCAAAACTAAGTACATACAAATAGATTTATGTTTAAATGGAGGTGGATCATAGTCCCACATGTGGAACTAGCACAGTATGTCTCCTGACTGCATCAGATAATGATGTGGTAAGTGGTTTCCCCACCACTTACTTGCTTGCCAAGTCTTCTCACAATGGCTGAAAATGTGAGAAATGTTTGGTGCCTTTGGAGTGTGCCCACAATGATACAACATCTCCCTATATCTTCCAAGGGAGTGGTCATGTTCAGAAATGCTTATGGCCCAAAGTTGTCCATGAAGTTTATATAGAAGAATGCTCCTCCTTGGAGCAATGGCCTGCATATACATGGTAAAGGAATGCAAATAATCATCAAATGAAACATCATGTACATAAGCATGTTTCTTACCAAAATTTGTGCTGATACAAATGGAGTGGTCCATAGATAGATCCCCTCTCATTCCAAAAGAGGAAAGAGGTGGTTGTGATAACTCCTTCATTGAGTTATGTATCTCTCCCATATCCACATGGTCCATGCATATTTTCAAATTCTGATATAATTCTTCCTCAAAACCTTTCCAAGTGTAGCTCTTCATGATAGTGTTGTAGGCTATCATGGAATAAGTATGGCTGAAGAAAAAGTCTTCATGTGCAGCTTGTAGCAACTTATCCTTGATCTTGGAGGCTCTAGACAAGAATATCCTACCATGATAATAGATCACTTCATATTGGAATGAATAGCCCTCCTCTTGAAGTTTTTCATCAAGTATCATGCATGTAAAAAGATCCTTGGAATAATCCACCAACAGTTGGGATTTCCAATATGGATCTATCCTCCATAGTGACAGTGCTGATGATCTATCACAAAGAATATATGTCATATGGTTGCCCTTCTGCTTGACATCTCCCATGCCAAAGGTATATGTTGGAAGGCCGCTATCCTTCCCATGTTGCTTCTCCCATAGCGCAGTATCTAAAATGAGAGTGGGTAATGATGATGTTGGGAGAATGTCTCCCTCCTCCTTGAGTCTACCCAAGACTCTCAACGTTGTATCATGGCATTCTAATGCACATATTGCTCCTGGATCTATTAGTGGTGCATCATGATTTGAGACATGTCTCACCAAATCTGGATCAGGTGGCCTCCCCGGTGGTTTGCCACAAAATAATAGAGTCCCATGGGCCAAAGTCATGTGCATAATAGATGGGAATTTTAGGTCCTTTCTTCCACTACGTGTTAAGTCTCTATATTAATAGTGTAGCCCCTTATTATGTTAGTGTGTCCCCCCTTATTGTTATTATTGTACCCTTGTAACCCCCATTTTGTTATTATTGTGCCCTTAAATTATTATTGTTAGGTCGGCTAGGATTACATTGTGGCCCACTAGGATTACATTATGGCCCCATGGACTCCTATATATAGAAAGGAGGTTTTGTAAGTTGTATCATCCAAGAATTGTTCATTTATGTAATGTATTGGAGGTTTCCCCCTCGAAGTGGCTTATTTATAAGGCGTTGATGTCTCTTTTCTTCTATTTTTGGAGCTGGTTACACAACATTTGGTATCAGAGCTTTGGATTCTAGGGTTTCGCTGCTCCAAACAGGTCATCGTGGTATTTTCGCTATAACTTTTTTTCTACGAAGTTTCAGAAGCTGAAATTTTTAGGGTGCGAAGCTGAAATCCTTAGGAATATTTTCTAAAAATTTCAGAGCTTAGTTCGCAATATTTTCAGAGATATCATCTGTGGAAGTTAGGTATTGTTTCAGGCTCTTAAACAGGTCATCGTGGCATTTGCACTATAAAAAATTTTGTACGAAGTTTCAGAGTCTGAAATTCATATGGTGCGAAGCTGAAATCCTAAGGAAATTCGTCAAAAAATTTCAGAGCTTGGTTCACAATATTTTTTGAGATATGATCTGTGGAAGATAGTGCTTTTTCAGGCTCCTGAATTTCATTTCAAAGAGGTGATCGTGGGAAAAGTTCAATAACTCTCTCTCTGGGCAGTGGATTTGAGTGCCGTAAAAACTGGTTGCAAGTACACAGACTTTAGTTTCTTGGCTATCAATTTCAGAGACAAAAGATGAAACAGTGACACGTGGAAAGTCCTACAAGTGTGCTCTACTGAACCAGTCCAGAATTAGGTCATTGTGGGAGATTGGACACAAATTTGTCTTGGAGAATCCAAATCAGGTCAGACCTGTGGCATTCGAAAGATAATTCATAGGGCTACATCAATACCAAAATTCAGATATTTAAGTTCTTCAATCAAATAAATAATCCAATTTAAATATCGACCTCCTCAAAAGCAAGAAAAAGGTGTGTATTTTTTTTCCGAATTGCATAAATCTTGTTTGAAAAATCGGTTTGAAGTGATTCCAAGGGCCTATTGAGAATATATTTCAGTATTGGGTTCTGAAATGCCTCCTAAAAATAATTCAACACCCATTAAGCCCTCAGAAATATATACTATGATGCATGAAGAGGAAGAATTGCAGGATGAGATATCAAAATTACGGTACCAAGTTCCACAAGTTTCGATCTTACGAAGAGAAATTGAAGATGAAATAGATGGTTTAAAAGCAGAAATGGAGGCTAATTTGGATGGTTTGAAGGATCAGTATGCTTCGATATGGATGATGAATTAGTGAAATATCACATCGAGCATCAAGAACAAGTTCTCCAACTCTCAAAAGATAACCTAACTTTGGTGCAGAATCTAATGAAACAATAGGAAGATCAACATCACATCAAAATAATTTCTGAAGAAGTCACATAAACAAGAACTCAACAAGTACGATCAATTTCAGAGTATCTCAGCAAGTGGAAGAACTTTCTGTAGAAGATTCCACATGGGAGGATGAGAATTTTGTACAGAAGCATCAAGAAATAATCAAGCATTGAGGAAAACACTTGTTTGAAGGAGAGGGACATGTTAAGTCCCTATATTAATAGTGTAGTCCCTTATTATGTTAGTGTAGCACCCCTTATTGTTATTTTTGTATCCCTGTAACCCCCATATTGTTATTATTGTGCCCTTACATTATTATTGTTAGGTCGGCTAGGATTACATTGTGGCCCACTAGGATTGCATTGTGGCCCCACTAGGATACATTGCGGCCCCATGGACTCCTATATATAGAAAGGAGGTTTTTAAATTTGTATCATCCAATAATTGTTCATTCATGTAATGTATTGGAGGTTTCTCCCTTGAAGTGGCTTATTTCTAAGGTGTTGATATCTCTTTCCTTCTATTTTTGGGTTAGTACACAACACTACGCAAATCCAACTCTATTTTCTGTGTAGAATATTTCTCTGAGGGATATGTGTGCATACCCTTAATCATCTGATGTTTTCCACTCTTTTTTTCCATCCACTCCATCTGCAAAGTCTCCCAATATGTGGTGACCTTCCCCAAGGTAATCAACCACTGCACACCCAATATCACATTGGTGTCAAGTATGTAAACCACAAAGAAGTGATCAATCAATGTATATGTCCCCATGGAGACAGATAAATATGGAACATAATGAATGCATTGCATAGTTCTATCTCCTGGGACCAAAACAAAAAATCCCTCAAAATCATCAGTGGGTATTGCCCTCCTCTACACTAGTTGGGCATCAATAAAATTGTGGGTAGCCTCACTGTCAATCAAAACAGAAACCCTCTGATCTAAAATGGAACCTCTAACTCTCAAGGTCAAGTACTTGGGTACTCCTCTCAATGGTGCAAGAGCCCCTCCAATTGGAGCAAATGCCCCATTCCCATCTCCTGATGGTGTTGGATCATCTCTTGCAGTGTCAGCGTTGTGACCTCTTTTTGGTTCCTCTTCTTCTTCCTCCTCATCATCTGAGAAGACCTCTATGTAGTGTACCTTTCCTGCTGCAAATTTATGTCTGGGTGCCCAAGATTCTTGGCATGTGAAGCAAAGCTTCCTCCTCCTCAAGTCTATTCGGAACATCATCATCAAGAGGTTTTTTATTTTGGCTCTCTTTTGAGAAAGGAGCCTTCTCATATTTTCCCTTTGATACAAAAGAGGGCTTATGCTGAAATGTTGCCTTTGCTTTTGGCAAGGCATCTTGAAGATCTCTAGCCCTTTCAATGGCATATTGAAGGGTAATGGGCTTGGTAGACTTAACCAACCCATGAATAGGTTCTTCTAACCCATCAATGAACATATAGACACTTCTTGCTGTAGATAAATCAGGAACCATAACAGAAAGTTTTAGAAATTCAGAAATATAAGTTTCTAGATTACCTGATTTTTTGAGTTTTACAAGCCCCATGAATGGTGCCTTAGGATCTCTTCTATCAAACCTCTCCACCAACCTCCTTGTGAACTGTGAATATGTAGTCACATTGGCTTGACCCAATGTAAATAAGCCATGGAACCCTTGTCTTCTTTGTCATTTGTATACTCAAACTTTTGGTGTATTCTTCTTTGATACCTCTTCTCTCTATCAATAAGAGGATTTCAGGGATCTACTTCTTAGGATGACAATTTAAGATTTTCAAGATTACGGACTATGCAATTGTACTCTGATACCACTGTAATATTCCCAAATGGGAAAATTAGGAATAAAGTGAAAAATGTTGGAATAACAGTGTTAATCATCATATAAAATCAAGAGGCCAATATGGAGACCTTAAAATAATAATAAAAGTAGCAAAGTATACATAATAAATGGGCCATAATATGTACAACAAGATATAACAAGCTTCCAGTGGAAAAAAACCTCAAAAGAGGTGTTGCTACTATATATCAAAATATCAGAACACTACTACAACACAGTTTTAAAGGCACTGTTATAGAAAATGAATATAAAAAATATCATGGGCTGATATATGCCTCAAAAGATAGATCTAATACAGATCTAGGCACTATAAAACCTCCATTGAAGAACCCCTTAAGGGTTTTCATAAATACACCATATACAAGATGGGAATCTAAGCCCTAGTGCTGAAGATCCATTGCAGCATATAGATCTGGAAAGTGTGGCTGATATGATATAATAAATAATGCAGCCTCTTCTAATAGATCTCCTAGATGAAAGGCTAACTCCTTCTCTAGCAAACCTCCCCTCCAAATGGTGTACTGAAACCACCCTACAACTCCTCCCTCAAAATAACATAGATATGGAAAGAAACTGTGCTGTAGGGGAAAATAAATAAGTGGCTTGATGCCAAGATCTGAAAATAATATCAAGGGCCTTCCTTACTATCCTACCAATGGAAAGTAATCCTTCTCCACTGAAAATAAGCACTAAAGTGACCCAAAAATGGTCTCCACTGCTGCAACCTACAAAACAACTCAACCCTCAACATGATCTGTGCTGTAGATGTAAGATGAGGCTTTGGCAAACTGCCTGATAGTGGAAGTGAAGTACAAGACTCTTCGAAGAGCTACTCAATGAAATAGGTGGGATACCCAATCAGGAACCCCCAGTGCTAAACAACACTTGCAATCTTAGCTAAACAACCAAAGAAAGATATATGTCTAAATAGACCATGTATTCAAAAATATCATATACATGAACATGATCAATATGGCTGCCATCCTCTTCCTTTTCAATATATGAGCTTCCAAACCCTAAGCCCCATTAATTTATGACCCTACTTCCATGCAAGGTATCTCCATCTAAAACTGTGTTGTCCCTCATTGATTGCCACTCCTCCATGACAACATTGTTGATTTGGTCAAAGTTGACCCAGTCAAGATGTTATAGCCCCTTTTCACACCTAAGGGTGCTTAATTAAGCTGCCAAGATGTTTTCCTTTTACATTGGCATTGATTTATTAATTATTAAGGAGACTTATGGACCTCCATTGTCCTCTTATTCATAAAACAAGACATTAAAATAAAATTTAATATTCCAGCTAGCTCATGGCTAACACGTTGTGACATTTGCTTGGGACTTGGTGCGATGTGTCCTCCCCTCGTGAATTTGACTTGGAATTAGCTCTTAGAATTAGCTCTGGGTTATATGACACTTGGTTGTGTGATGAGGATTTGAGCTGAGAGTTAGGGAGCTCGATGAAGCCTATTTTTTATTTATTTATCTAAAAATTATAATAATTTCATATATAAAAATATAAAATTAATATAATTTTATTTTCCCTTTTGGAAAATATTTGACCAGAATAGGGAATAGATAGGACGACATATTATTAGGTAGCTTTTAGACATGCAAATGGCTAATTAGGAATATTTTAGGGCGTTTTTAGCATTTGAATGCAAATAGCCAAATTAGGAGGAATATGAAAATTTTTGGAAAATAAGGAAAGGTTCGAGGAGAATGGCGAGGATATAGAAAAACGTGACACTTTAAGGGAAAAGACCCTCTAACGGAGGTTATAAAGGAGGTTTTTAGTGTTATAAAATTGGCCAAAATTGTCACAAAAACATATGCTACCACATTTGTTTCTGGTAATGCAGGTTTTGGCAGAGCTTTTAACGAAAATTCAACACAACTAAAAAAAAATGGGCGGCCGAAGGTTATTATGGATGTTTTTTCATCGGTGCTCTTATAAATTTTTAATGCACCGGTGCGTATTGGTAGACAGCGCACTGGGGCGGTCGAAGGAGAATGCACCGGGCCGTTAAGGAAAACAACAGCACTGGGCCTGGTTTTGGTGATACAACGCACGGGGCCGCTCTAATTAGTCTTGGGATTTGAGCGGTGCCCATAGGTTGTGAACGCACCGGTGCGTATACGTATAAACGCGCGGTACGTACGTATCACGAAAGACAGGATTTATAATTGGTATCGATATTCGTACGGTGCACATAGATCGTACGTACGCGGGGCGCGCAGGTACGTACGCATGCACAGTACGTAGTATCCTGCGTGCACACGATATTTTTGTACGGTATCGGTATTTGTACGGTCGCATGGAGTAAATATGACGCGCGGTGCATATGAACACATAAACGCACGGTGTACAGTCTTGACACGCATCGGTTTCCTTGTATTTTTTTGAAACATCGACTTACGACCGGTCTGGTGTTGTGATTGTTTTAAATTCATTATTCATCAAAAGTCGACACATCTTATAACAATATTCATATTAATTACATTTTTATTAATGCATTTGAATGTGATATTTGGATTAATTTGTTATATCATATCATAATTATTGCGGTTTTTTAAAATTCACTATTCATCAAAATTCGACACATATATATCTTATAACAATATTCATATGAATTAAATTTTTATTAATGCATTTGAGAATGACAATGGAGAACGCAATAGAATAAATTAAAACATATATATATATATATATATATATATATATATATATATGAAAGACAGTCTTTATCATACAAAATGGGATAGTTATTGGTATCCCTTTGTCTTTCAATTGGGACACTATGTCCATTACATTAAACAAAATGTCTGATTTCGCAGACATATATATTTCAAAAAATAAAACGCCTTGCTTTGATATCCAAAAATAGTGATCATAATTCTTCGCTTGAACTTCTGTCACTGCTAGAGCTACTTCCATGACTTGGGTTATTTTCAGGAATGTTTTGTTCACGGCATTGATTGTTTTCTTCTTCTTCACCTTCCATCTACAAACATAAAAATAAATTGAAATGAGTGTATATAAATTGGTGAGAATACTGAAAATTGCAATATTAAATAATATACATCAATATAAATCGAAAAGAAAAATGACGTACCATAGCAACTATTGACTCATAAACTATACACATTCTTTCAAAACCATGTACCATGCCATCTTTCAAAATTTCATCTTTTGGCGCAGTTCCATACTTTGTTTCCTGCAAGTTTTATACCCCATAACAAATCATATATTTAATATAAAATATGTTTTTGCTCTATTAATTATAGACGGATCTAAGTAAAACAAGATCGATAGATGCTTACAAATTCCACAATTAATTTCTGATATGCCAACATATACTCACAACCCATATTTAACCCAATTTCAA
Organism: Pinus albicaulis; assembly: GCA_034641835.2. Classification (NCBI taxonomy): domain Eukaryota; kingdom Viridiplantae; phylum Streptophyta; class Pinopsida; order Pinales; family Pinaceae; genus Pinus; species Pinus albicaulis. Next base: position 1,576,668,285 of record CM076570.1, read on the forward strand.
TCAATTCGTCTGATGGTTCTTCTTTGTATGTTATCTCCTGTTTGAAGATATTCAATGATGATTTTTGTAAAACAACTTAAAAAATACAAAAATAAAATCTAGTTAAGTTGTTATAAGGAAGTAACAATTACTCACAAACTTAGAGATCAACCATTTTCTTCCTTGTCATCCTGTTTTTTGTGTTGAATGGGTTCCAATTTCTTTTCTTTTATGCAAGAAAATTCTTGAAAAATAATATTTAATACTAAATTGTTTATTTATTGTACCTAATGATCGAAAAATTCAATGACTACATATTACATTTGCAGCACGTTGTTGTTGATATGACTCCTCCTACGATGCAATTTTATCCATTTCTTTAACTATCTCCTTGTACACCCTTTTGGACATTCCTACTGGCATATTTCTGATATCATCTCGTTCATCTTTTGAGATTTTCATTATCTTTCTAAAAATGTAACATGAAAATAAAATATTTAATTTTTATTTTGATATATGAAAAGTAAATATAACAAAAGTGATATTATAAATAATTCTAGACAAAAATTTAAAGGAATATTACTTTTTCATTCATTCTTTTTCTGTTGTTGTACGTTTTCGCTATTAAAATTCTGACATGTCTCATTGACCAATTCTCTGGAAAATCTTCCTATAGTCTAGATAAAATTTGGTTCTTGGAATCATTGGATTGATTTTTGCATTGTAAGTGGAAAGAACGTCTATGAATTTGTTCCACTATCTCAAACTTTTCTAAAAGTTTTTCCCCTTTCGTTAACTTCCAGCACCACTCCAGATGAGCTAAGGAGCAATTCATTTTCATTTGCATGTTTTATTTTTTTCTTTTCTTAGAACAACATTCCTTTTTTGACTTTTTGGTCCCTGTAGAACATTAAACAGATGTGAATTAATAGACTATTTGACACATGTTATCTAATAATTTTAAGTATATTATTAATGATAATTAAAAAAAGAAACTCATATTGGATCAATAGTATTTTTTTCATTCACCCGATTCATCCTTTTGCAATTTTTCCATTAAGCTTTTACGCTCTTCTAGTCCTAGATCAGAAATAATCATATCAAGCTTCGTCATTTTGTGGCTTTGCATGATATACAGTAAACAATACATATTAGTTAAACTTACATATAGTTCAAAAATAATATTTTTATAAGGAATTTACAAAGAACTTGCCTTTTTTTCTTTTCTTGATGTGTTATCAGTATTTTTGTTACTTGATCTCTTGCTAGTCATTTATTTATCAATTTGAAATCTATACCATATCATTCATTAATATATTTATAAATAAATTCTCAACTTTTCAGGTATGAAATAAATCTCCAGACTGGTGCACCTTCAATGAGCTATGCACTGCTGTCAGTGCGTGGGCGTATTAAAAACGCACCACAAAATAGTATAATAGACCGTACAGTGTGTGGGGTATTATAAATGCGCCGCAAAAACAATGTAATAGGTTGTACGGTGCTATCCTCGTAAAATGGAGCACTGGTGCCCTATTTCAGTTATGGCACACTGATTTAGAAAAATTGTTTTCAATTTTTTTATTACACGGTACTTGCATGGTGCACTTTAAAAAATAGCACACCGATGCGCTAGGGTACGCAGGGCGCACATATAAAGAAAAATCCATTTTTTCCAAAAATTCCTGTAATGGCCGAATGGATTGGGATCTGACTATGCAAGTCATCCTGTGGGTTGGATGTCAATCTAAAATGAAAAACCCTAATTCTGGAATCATAGAAACAGGGAGAAGAAAGGGAAAAAACAAAAAAAATGAAGGGTTTAGGGTAAAAATGGATAAAAGCTGCAGAAAAAGTAAAAAAACTGCAGAAAAAATAAAAAAATAGTCAAATTTAATCACGAGATGGTTTGAAATTCTATGATACATGGTTTGAATCACCAGAGGTTAGGTTTCTGATTGTCTGAATACTTCTGTTCGAACGTATTTCCCTGCTCCACAGTGACCTCGTGCTCTCTTGCTCCAGGTCTGTCTCCTACAAATATCTGGCTGAAAATTTCAGCAAAAATAGTGAAATAATAAAAAGTATTTAGTATTTAAAGAATTATTTTATGAAATTAGATTTTCGAAAATATTTTGACGCCCATTTTGAAATTGTCGTTTTTTTTTTTCACTTAAAGAAAATAGAGTTGCGTTTTTTTATTTGTATTTATTTGTGACCAATGCAGGAGAGTTGTGAAGCATCAGTGCATCTGATTAATACGATGCACCGGTGCGTGTTATGATGATAAGCACACTAGACTGTATAAAGTTCTTTTTTTTGTATGTAAGATCATAATAAAATAATGATAATTCTAAAGTACATGAATTTATTTTCATTATTTTCTAAACTTTATTATGTTACAAAAATTCATATTATTCTAGATTTGTTATTTTACAATTATTTGCAAATTTACAAATTTAAATATTTTAATAAAATCATTTCACATTAATACAATTAAAATTTTCATATTAATACAATTAAAATTTTACAAATATTTTACATACAATTACAATTAGAATTCGAATTAAATTAGAATTAGAATTTTAATTTTACATACAATTACATTTACAATTTTATATAGAATTGCATTTACAATTACAATTAAAATTTTACAAATATTTTACATACAATTACAATTAAAATTACAATTAAATTTTTCACATTAATACAATTAAAATTTTACAAATATTTTACATACAATTAGAATTAGAATTTTAATTTTACATACAATTACATTTACAATTTTACATAGAATTACATTTACAATTATAATTAAAATTTCACAAATATTTTACATATTAAAATTACAATTACAATTTCAGAATTTTACATACAATTACAATTTTTACAATTTTTCATATATACAATTACAATCATTTCACAATAAATTAAATATTACAATTACAATTAAAATTTTACATTAAATATTTTACAAACAATTACCGTTAAATTTACAATTACAAATACAAATACAATTTTACAATTTTACATAAAATTAAAATTTCAATTTCAATTACAATCACGACATAATATTTAATAAATATCATGGTCATTTAATATTTAATTAATTAATAAACATCATCACAATCATGATAACCATCGTACAAACATCATATTCGAATAAAAAACACATTCAAACATCAAATTAACATTATATATTAACATCATCACAACACAAACATCAAATATACATCTTATGTCAAATAACTCATGCTATCATATATACACATCTATCTGCAAGCTAAAAATTAAATGAACATATCTAACATGACCTAACAATATATATGCACATCATAATGATCACCAACATGTAAATTAAGTACAACTGCAACATGAACATAAAATACATGGACCATTATATATATATATATATATATATATATATATATATATAACTGAATAATGTTAAAAATATACAACTGTAATATAAATGTCATATATTAGCGCCTGGTCGTAGTACTACAACAATAATAGAAGTACAAGTGGAGGTCTGATCAGTAAATGGTGTAGCCTCGACGGTCGATGGTCGAGCTTTCTCATGATCATGACTAGTACTGATGGATGCATTAGCTGGTGGCCGCAGTACAAAATCAATATAAGGAGTAGTAGTGGAGGCCTGCTCAGTCAATAGTGCAGCCTCATCGACGATCGATGGTCCAGCCTGCGCATGATCATGAATAGTACTGATGGATGCTGCACGCTGCTGACTAGTGGATGTGGTCGATGGTCCAGTTGCCTCATCTCCATGATGACTGCTAGATGTTGCTAGTGGAGCCTCATGCTCATCACACGCGGCGCAAGGTGAATGATCATGAGATGATGAGCCACTGCTCGCGGACTGTCCATCACGTGCCGCAGCTCGACTACGCCTATAATGTGCAACAATCCTCCTTAGTCGCGTAACAACTATCGTAGCTCCTACGACATGCCACATCAGGCTGTGCATGTCACGTGGCGTGCCTCTCCACATCCATAATAGCCTATCATCGGCTTGTATGTCTCTGTAATGAGCGGGTCTGATGCCTGCGTTAACAATAAATGCACTAAGTTGGTTGCCCAACTCCATCCTATATCTAGTCTCAGGTCGACCATGCCTAGCAAAAGGCGACACCGGTGCACCAACAGGAGGATGTCTCTCTACATCGGCCTCATCCTGATCATGATCCTCGGCATCGGCCATGTCCTAATCGTCATCAGGATCCACACCTAGATCATGTGATGGTTCCAGAATCTCCTCGCCATCAAAAGAGCCAATGTCTGCAAAATATATACAAGTACACAACAATAATTAGACAATTTTATTATACACTTTAATAAAAACAAGTTAAAGAACATGTTAGAATAAATATAAATAAAACAATAATATTACCTCTATCATCTGGCGGCTCATCATCTGTGAAGAGGATGTTGGCACACCCTCCCCAATCTAATCCAACATAAGGACATGGGACCATAATGAAGGGATGCAACTGATCGTCAACACTGGCTAGTAAGTCCAGTGCATCATGCGATATCCTGGCTGGAAACATAGTATCTCCCCTCTTGGGCATCATCTTCCCCCACATGTGCATCCGGGCTTCCAACATCGGCCTACGAGGCTGTCGAACAAAACTAGGCCTCATCTCTGGAAACCTCTCAAAAAATAAACAAAATAATTCTAAAGCAAAAGGGAAGTCGACCCTCCCTTGTGCATGAGCACGACATCTATCTAAGGCCATTAAAAACTGCCGCAAAAAAATGGCAGACCACCTGACAAGTCGTGGCTCCTGTACTAAAGAATAAACATAATATAAAAGTGAGAAACTAATGTGTTTCCCATCATTGTTGTTGTGCGAAGTGGTCAAAATAATAAGAGAGAGGCACTACACGTCCTATCTACCAAATGCACCTATATGTAACTGACCTCCAAGTACCTGAAACTCGGAAGGAGATAGTACATGTGCTCCAATGTATCTCTGGGAGTAAACTAACTGACTCCCTACTACAGAACCAGCTGGAACCTCTGATAATGAGGGAAAATCCACCCCTCTCCTCGATATTCCTGTAATAAAATAAATATCCTCCTCAGTGGGTGTGTACCACTAGTCAGGACCAACCTGGAAAGCCTGTCGATGGGAATTCCACCTACAGATAAGATATCTCAAAAACACACTATGGGCCTTTAGGGAAGTAGCCTCCTCATAGAACTTGAGAAGGCCTACCTGCCTTAGGATCCCCTGGGTATCTGCTGTAATAGGGTGAGGGTATGCATCTCTCTCCCTCTCTCGCGCCTCCCACTGGTGAATCATGTCATATTGTTCCACCTATTTTTGTTGTTGTTCCTCCTCTTCTCTCTAAATAATTGACATATTAAATAATTTTTTTTTATTGAAACATACATGTATTTAGGAATATATATATATATATATATATATTTTGAAAAAAAAAACAGACCAGTCGGTGCGCCACAAAAACAATCACGCACCAGTTCCAGTGTGGATTGTGTTTGTAGCACCTCGGTGGTGGTGCAATGAAATACAATGCACCAGCCTTGGTGCAACTGAAATTTTTTCAAGCACTATTGACTATATCTAATGTTAGAATAATGGTGCGCTGACTGAAATATACACCCTAGAGTGTATAGTCGTGTCAGCGCACTAGCTTCTTGACAATTACATAGTCGAGGTGGGCTGGTCAACATACCACTTAGAAGCTTCGTCGGTAAGTGTGCGTTGGAACAAACGAAGACGGATGGAATCATCGGTAATGGAATTGGATGAACACCACATGTGGAAAGATCGGATATGGTTAGAGGGATCTTCACCAGCTAGGCCTTCGAACTTTGGAATGTCAGAGGGGAGCTTGGTTGGCATAGCAGGCCAACTAACATCGTGGCGGATAGGGTCATTAATCAGCTGATTGAAGTCGGGGAGACTAAGGCCGGCCATATAAGGGAGCAACGGGGTAGTCGTGGTAGGTCCCGAGGTGGTTCTACTGGAAATAGACCCGACAGTAGTACTAGGGTTGTTGCTGGTAGTAGGCCTTGAAGTAGACATGGTGAAAGTGACGGGGGGAGAACTAGGAGTAGGGGGAGAACCCGAATAATCAGAGGAAGAGTCGGAGTGCGGGCTCGGGGGAGGACTTTACTCGATGACGACGGGAAGGAGGAAGTCGACCAAGAGGAAACAGAGGGTGAAGGCAAAGAAGTCTCCGGGAGAGGCGCCTCGGGGGCACAATGATGACGAGAAGAAGAAACACCGAAAAGGGCAGGGAGGGACAAAATCAAGTGAGGTAAAGGGCAGAGAGGTGCAGCGACAATTGATTTTAAAGTCTTTTCCAGGTGGTGTTAACCAAGCGCTTCTTCACTTAGGGTCAGTGTGTGGCGTGCGTTAATTTTAATTGTTTAAACCCAGACGTTTTGAGAGTAAAAAGAAAAAGTGTGCTGCATAATGGAAAAGAAATCTGCAGTACATAAGACTAAAAGAACAGAAAATTAACAACTAATCAATGCATCAATCTAACCCAAGAAGGTGAGTCTCTCAAAACTAGTTTATAAGAGGGAAAAAACTAAGCCAGGCATGTGAAAGGGAGGCCAATAGATCTAATGTCGGGAGGGACTGGGATCTAAAGGAGAAATCTGCTGAAAAGTGGTGCAGAGAACAAAAAATAAGCAGAGGCAAGGTTGCAGCTAAAAAGGAGGAGATCAGCTAAAAATAGGGGAGATAAGGCAGTGGCCTTGGAAAGGAACCCAAACAAAACGATAAGAGGTGATTTGAGAGGAAGAAGAGTTGATCTAAAAGGATCTGAAAAAGAGGTATCAGATCTGAGAAAAATAAGGCTGAAACTCTGAAAATTCAGACTTCTGAAACAACAAAGACTCTCCCACAAAACGTGGAGGGTACAAGAGCCCGAAGGGGCAATATTCCCTCGTAGGTGAGTGAAGCAGATTATAAACAGGTCTAAACGGGCGAAGACGGAGGTCAGAAAACCCTGACAGAGGTTTAGACAAAACCCAGAAAAATTCCAGAAAAAAGTCCAGGTCGCAATTTTTTACCTGTTTTTTGTTTAGGTCGCACTTTTTGGGCTGTTTTCCGCGACCTGAAGCTCCAGGACGCACTTTTGGGCCAAAAAGTGCGACCTGCACTTCCAGCACTCTCGATGGCAGGTTTCGGAAAAAATTGTCGTCTCAGCTGCGGCTGATGTCGGTCACCTGCGCAATAAGGCCAGAAACACACGGAAGTTAAAAATTTGACTGTTTGAGGGTTTTAGAGGTGAGAAACACCGTAAAAATAGAAAAAACAGAAAATGGAAGAGAAACCCTAGGATCTGAAACAGCTAGATATGCAGGAATATATAAAACGACAGCGGTCGTAAAGAAAACCTGTGTGGAGTCGCCAATTGTTAGTATGAATCTTTCGTCATAAAAGATCACTTTAGCTACGCATAAAAAATAGCCCTAACATAGATTATGGCTGCAAAATACCTTTAAAATTGTTTCACAAATTCAGATCTAAGCACAAAAGATATTAAGCAGATAAAAAATAACATAGCTCCATAGATCCAATGAATAAGACAAGAAGAATGTATATGAAAGAAGTTTGTATTATATTAAAGAATCGGGAACCTGATAGGAAAACAAGAAAGGTGTTTTCCGGTTCTCCTCAGTGGGATGGGTTCTTGGAATTCCTCAGTGTTTCAGATCTAGTATTTCTCTCTCTTATGGGTGTGGAAAAGAAAACATAGAACTCAATGGGAGTTCATAAAGCAAAATGGAAAATGGTGACCAAGAGAAGATCCAGAGTGATCTAATGCAATGAAGGTGACCAATGAATGGGGAAAACCCCCCTATTTATAACAAAATATTGGGGTGGTCTAGAACTCGGTGCATGAATAAAATATTATTAATCGAATTCTAGAAGCACCTTTTAGGAATATTTTATTATATTTGTTGGAGGGAAAAGTATTCTTGACTTGGGTCAATTCCTTTATTTATAAATAATAAATAAATAAATGATTTATTTATCATTTTAGGGGAATGATGGGAATATAATTAAATAAATAATGGTTTATTTAATTATTTATGTATGATTTAGTCAAATTTAACTAAGAATATTATTTAAATAACTTGTTCTTAGGAAATAATTAAATAAATAAGGATTTATTTAATTGATTTCCTTGTTTTGGGTTAAATATGACCAAATAAGTTATTTTATATGGTGAAAGCAATTTTACTTAGGGTAAAATTGGTCTTACATGGTGTACTTGGGTTCGTCTAATAATAATAGATTAGATGACCAAAAAAATGGTGTAACACTAAGAAAGCTTCAAAGAACCAGAATAATAGAAGCACAATGGTGGGAAGATATGTTGGACATTTTGTAAAAATATCCTTGGATGAATTTTGATTATTTACTACAGTAAGTAATGGTGAAAAGGATAAACAGAGATCAAACAGGTCAAAGTGTATCAGTACAGGTAAAGAGTATCAGTAAAAACAGAGCAGCCAGCATAGAGTTACCAAAGAAGACAGCAGCAAGCCAAATCATAGGGCCTGCCTCCAGCACATTCATAAAAATAGGAACAACACAACATCGGTTTACCTTTTCTCCTATCTACAAGACTATTTGTCTCTATTTTCTTCTAATTTATTAATAAGTCATCCTAAAATATATCTCACTTTGTTAAGAGATATTTTTTATAATTTTTTGTATAAATACTCCCTCAATTAGAGTATTGAGGGGGGTGGATTTTTAGACTTTGCTGTAATACTGATTATTTTGGAATAAAGTGTTGTTGGACAAATTTTGCATGGCTAGCTAGATAAAGAATTGATGCAAAGGACCTTTCACATGATTCTTGAGTCAGATAATGGATCAATAAGTCTTCTATCTCATTTGTTTTAAAGTTTTATACTTGTTTATTTTACCATCTATGTTTCATATCTGAATGATAAATGAAAAATAATAATTCAGAAAGTGCTTAAGTGGAATCTGTTTTCAATTGTTGTTATTCTTAATGTTTTCTTCTGAACTAGTATGAACAGTGAATTCTTAATTGCTCATGTTTCCTAGTTTATTCATTTTTATTATTTGATAAATAATTCTTAATTGCTCTTTATTAATAGTCATTCAAATTTCCTCTTTCAAATATTTTGAAGGATTCTTAATTGCCCTTCACCCATTTTGAGTCCATTCCATTCATTTTAGATCTTTAATTGTTCCCTATTTGATTACCTTGCCCTGTGAAACCATCCCTTGTTAAGAAACTAAATCTAGTTAAGCCATATTTCTTTGACTCCATTAGCCAAATGGTCTGAACTATTTAGTCTTACCCCTCTGCTATTGAATTCCATCTCCCAAACATAATCAAAATCCTTAAATTCTCATAACTAGCCTAATATCTTTCAAAACAAAGCTAAAACTTAAAGAGAGAGCCCTCTTTGGATACAGATTGGCTAGATTCTGTACCTAAAAGTTGGTTTGTGGTTACCTTGGACCCCTTTCCTCTTCCCAACAAATTCAAGGAAAATTTGAGTGATAACATAGTGGCGACTCCACTGGGGATCGAAATAATTTGCTTGTTACTATTGTTTACTTTATAAACTACAGACGGAGCCTGAATTTAGCCAGATAGCCTTTGAAATTGCTCTTGCTTTGCAATTGCATAAGTAAATGAATGTTGTTTCAGTCTATCTCCGGTCTAGTTTATGAATTGAACATCCGGTTTCAAACACTTGATCAGTTCCTCTAGTCAAATAAATCTTTAAGAAAATCTAAATCTGATATCTAAAACCTCTTAAAGAAATTGTTGAAGTTGTATTGTTAATTCCATTTAGACAAAAAACCATAAAAATCACCTAGAAACCTGGCTTAAGAAAGGACTCATTACACCAGGGCTAATCCTGATCCAAATCCACCACTTGTGTTTGAAAATCCTAATCTGATCCCCATTATTCTTAGGAGACAGGAGAGCCAAGAAAGTTCTGCTAGTTCTCGACCTCTCTATAAATCAATATCCTGTCCTGTGAAGTGGATTTACCTTGAGGACAAAACTTTTGATGAGAAATTTGAAACTTCTTTATGTGTAACTTTTTCTGAATCTGAGTTGGCCCACTTGGTTCAAGACCCAGTATTTATTGAAGATTTACAACTTGAATTTGTTACTTCACATCTTGAAAAACATTTGCGAAACTCTATACAATCTGAGCTTACCTCTAAAGGAACACCAAATCTTTCTGTGATCACTACAACCTCTCCAAGTTCATCAACATTTCCACAATCATTTCAACCTCAAACCACCCCTTCTACCCCTCCATCCACCACTCCCAGACCAACTTCAACTGTTATTTCTTCACTACCTACTGCAATGGCGAACAGATATGCTCCCTTGGTATTACCGACCAATCCAGGGGCTATGCCCCAAGACTACCAAAGTAAAATCACTCCATTTTATGGTTCTGGTACCTACACTGCACAACAACATACTAAAAAAATGACTGATTATTTTGAAATATATGAAGTAGATGCAGATGATGTAAGAATGAGAATATTTGTTCAAAGTCTTACTAGAGAAGTTAGAACCTGGTTTAGAGCCCTTCCTGCAAATAGTATCAATGACCCAGAAGCTCTTTATAGAACATTTTTAAACAAATGGGAAAAGAAGAAAGATTCTCTCCAAATCTTATCAGAATATGAAAACCTGAAGAGAGGAACACAAGAAACTGTGCAAGATTACTACACTAGGTTCAATAATGTTTACAATGCTATCCCTCAAAACCTTAGACCTCTTCCAGATTTAGCATTAATCAAATTCCCTGATGAATTTGATTCTGATATGGCATACCAGCTTAGGGAAAGATATCCTCGGACTTTAGAATATATGCAAAGTATAGCTATCAATGTTGAAGCCAACTTGATATCCAAACGAACTAAAGCCAGAAGTGAAAGGAGAATAATTTTAAAAGAATAACCCTTAGCCTTTGAACAGAAACTGGATGCTATTATTAAAGGGATGAAAAGGCTAGGAGATAGAGTAGAAACAGTTGAAAGGAAATTTCCTTGGGATGATCAACCGAGCAATACTGGGAGAAATCCAAATTTCAGAAAGAACCAAAACCAAAACACTGGAAAGACTAGTCCTGAGCAAAACATTAGGCCCCCATTCCAGGAAAATTATGTTGAAGCCTCAAATTCTGATGAACCAACATAATATACTCAAATAAAAAACTTAACTGGACGTAATAATGAACAGGAAGTTTTCTTGACCCAAGAGGATTAAGAAGCTCACATTCTCAAACAATTCCAAACTCAGTTAGGAGAATCATTTGACTTCAAGGAGGGATATGATACAGCTATTTATGAAGTCCACAAAAAATATAATCTTAGGAGCAGAAGAATTGATGTCCCTGAAACCAATAAACATAAAGCCGCAAAACAACCCCTCAAAGGTAAAACCAATACTACCCCTGTACATATTCTTTCTAGATCAGATCCTAATCCTGCTAACCTAATTATTGAAGATGTATATGATAAACCTAATAACAGACAAATTTCCAATACTCTTCCTCCCAAAGGAAATGTAGAGGAACCTCCAGAAGTTGATTCGGAAACAACCTCAGCCCACAACCCCACTCCTGAGAAGGAGAAAAATACAGAAAATACTGAAGATAAAGAGAATCCAACTTTCTGAAATACAAGAACTCAGACTAAAAAACCTTTTAATCTGGAGGCTGAAGTAGAAAAATTAAAAATATTTGTTCCATTGTCTGAATTAGCTAAACATGATGTCTACCGAAGTAAAATCAATAGATCACTCAAGATCACTGGAAGTGAAGACTCAGTAAACGTTTTTGATGACCAACCTAAATTACTCTTTGGCCCTGAAGTAAATGGAAAACCAGTTAATGGAGGAACTCCTCCATTCTATATAAGTTTAAACATACATGATAAAATACTTCATAATGCCATGCTTGATTCCAGGGCATCTCACAATCTAATGCTCAAATCTGTAATGGAGAAATTAAACCTAGATATCACTAGGCCATACAAAGACCTCTTTTCTTTTGATTCAAGTCAGGTGAGATGTTTAGGATTAATCAAAGACTTGTGTGTTTCACTGGTTCAATACCCTGCAAAAGCAATTTTGATGGACATAGTAGTAGTAGATATTCCACCAAAGTATGGCGTGTTGTTGTCCAGATCTTGGAGTGCAAAGCTTCAAGGATCTCTTCAATTAGACATGTCATACGCTACTATTTCAGTGTTTGTACACCCAAAGAAACTATACAGAGAAACTTTAATGAAATATGTAGTCAGTAGTCAAGAGAAACCTGAAAATTTCCCCATCTACTCAATACACTCTGATATGGATTCATTTATTCTTTATAATGCTGAAATTGATCCTCCCACTTAATTAAAAGTTCTAGCAGTAGAACCAAAAGAAATTACAAATGAAAAATCTAGTCTTCAAATCCAGGAAATTTTTGAGAACAGTGAAACATCAAATACCCAAGAGGAACCAAAAGAAAGTAAAAAACTAGATCTCATTGTTAAAAAAGTTCCTGAGACTCTCGATACCAATTATGAACATGAAATTATTTGGCACTTAGAATTTGATGGTTCAGTTAACAAATTAGGAGCAGGAGCTGGAATTTGGGTGCACAACCTTGAAAATGACCATGCTGAAGGCCATGCCTACGGATTAAACTTTAAGTGCACCAATAATATGGCGGAATATGAAGCTCTTTTGCTAGGTCTTAAACTTGTCAAAAGATTAGGGGCAATTGGAGTATCTGTCATAGGAGATTCTGATTTAATCATTCAACAAATAAAAGGACACTATCTAACAAACGATCCGAGACAGAGAATATAGAGGAACAGTTGTAGAGATACTCAATACTTTTCTACATGCTCAGCTTGCTAAAATCCCAAGAAAACAAAACTTGCATGCCCATAGCCTGGCAATGTTTGCCAGCACCTGTAAACTACCATTCGAACCTAATCATCAGTTCACAGCTAAGATTAGACACCGACCAGCTATACCTGACAATTTTAAGAACTGGCAAGTGTTTGCAAGTGATGAGAAGATTAGCAATTTCCTAACTTTAGACAAAGAATTTTCTAACAGTAACATAGATGAAGATACAGTCATTGAATTTGATCAAACAAATGAACCAGAAATAGGCATTTCAAAAGAAAGTGAAATTCAAATGCTTCATCCAACAAAGTTCACCAACACAGAAATGTAGGACCTTAAACAAATGGATGTTGATGAGATTATGGAAGGAGAATTTGAGGTAATTAATTTAAAAGACAATCATTTTCCTAGAGGATTAACTCCTCTGGAAGATCTCTTTGATTCTAACGATATTCCAAAGAAACCTAAAATGGAACCATTAAAAGCTGATATTGAGGAATATAACTTGGGAACTGAAGACAATCCGAAAATGATAAAGTTATCTAAATCTTTGACCCCTGACCAAAAATTAAAATATGTTGAATTAGTGAGAGAATTCTAGGATGTCTTTGCCTGGAGCTATGAAGACTTGAAATCATATGACACCTCCATAATTCAACATACAATACCTTTGAAAGAAAATCAAAAACCATTCAAACAAAAACTCAGAAGAATTAACCCTGTACTGCTGCCCTTAATTGAAAAAGAAATCAAACGTATGTATGAAGCATGGATAATTGCTCCCATAAGGTTTTCAGAGTGGGTGTCTAATTTAGTACCTACTAGGAAGAAAACTGGAGAAATTAGATTATGTGTTGATTTAAGAAATGTAAATAAGGTTTCTTTGAAGGATAATTACCCTTTACCCAAAATGGATGTAATATCTCGTTTCGGGGATATCTCTAAAACACGACACAACTCTAACCAGAGATGGACTGGGAGGGCGTTTACTAGATATGCCGCCTCGGAAAGAGGACGAAATCTGGAGGCTACCTGGCCCTTTCCAAACTCTGTCTAAGAGTATGAGACAAACACACCAAGTGGTATAGAATTAGAATGCCCGAAAGATATATATATAACAGTGAAACAAACATACAATAGCATAGAAAGAATGTACAACAACTCATCCAGAAATATAGAGAGAGAATGCTAAGCCATTTTATTAAACTGAGAAATATAATGAAGTACAATAGGTGATCAGAGTGATGGCACCTAAACTTGCTCAAGGCAAGTGAAGAAATACTCTCAGAATACACCGGAAATGGCTGCTCTCTGAACTACGTCCCAGCTGCTGGAAATCTGTCATGTAGCTGCTAACACCGAAATGAACTGATGACTAGGGGTTGTTCCCCTTGTTAGAATGAGTTGAAAATCTGGAATCCTCCTCTACTCACCAATCTCGACAAAACCCAGAAACCATATCAGAAATGGCCGACCTCCGAAAAACACCCCCTTGGGGAATTACGCTGGCCTCTAAGGCTCTGCGCAGAGGCTAAATAGGAATGACTGAAATACCACCTCAAACTCCACCAAAATCCTCCCAAAGGCAAAGGCTGATCCTCTGCTCAAAATCTCGGCTCAAATCTCCTGCAAAAACCCCGATCCGGAACACCTCCTAGATGGACTGCGTCCTCCCTCTCAGTGACTGCGTAGTCTCTATGAATGCTCGCCTCCGCAACAAACCCAAACACCAAAACCTCCCACAAAATGCTGAAGAAATAATGTTGACCGAGCAGGCACTCGAAGTCCCCCGGGGCTAAGGGCGAGATCTCCGACTGGAGACACTCAATGCACTAAACAGTGCTACAGACAGGCTAAACAGCCAGCATGCTCAAGAAGTCGAAATGACCAACTCAATATCATCAACAAAAAATGAATAAAATGAGGAGGCTCATCCCTCTTTTATAACGTTGGCCTTCCTTCAAAACCCTAAGGCCTATCTCCTCAACGTAGCCTCTCTTTCTTGCCACGTGCTCAACCTCATCTGCGCAGTAGCTTCTAGAGCACACGTGGGCCCCCTCTCTACGTGGTGCTTGGCCCCCCTTGGTCCCTTTAAGTCACGACGTTGTGCTACTAGGGAGTGTGTTTTATTCCACTAAGTGAGTTAGACCCTCTCCACTCACCTTTTATTTATTAATAAACTATAGATGGAAAAATTGAGCAAAAATTGAATATTCCAATTAGCCACTGCTAATTAGGAATATTACAGTCTCCCGCGGAAAAATGTTGCTTGTCGTCAAGCAACTGAAGTGATGGATGCTGCAAAATCTTCTCACTCTCCCAAGTGGCATCCTCATCCGGCAAATTCTTCCACCTCACCAAGAATTCCTGGACTGTCCTGTTTCGTAGCTGCCTCTCCCTGGTATCAATAATAGCCTCTGGCTGCAACACCAAATGCCCCTCATCATCCGTGGGTGGTAGCTCATATGTCACTATCACCTGCTACCCCAATGCCTTCTTCAGGTATGATACATGAAAAACGTTATGGATCTTGCTGCCTTGGGACAGCTCCAACTCATACGCAACTTGTCCAATCCTGCGTATCACCCTGTATGGCCCGTCAAAGCGAGGCTTGAGCTTTTCAGCTCCCTTCTGCTTCAGTGACGACTGTCGGTATGGCTGTAATCGTAGGTAGACCAAGTCCCCTACCTCAAACTGTCTCTCCACCCGACCTCTATCAACATAGAGCGTCTGCTGGTTTTGTGCTGTAGCCATATTATCCTTGAGAGCTCGGAGAATGTCCTGACTCTCTTGGATCCAAATCTTGGCTCTAGGAGCCTTGCTAGCACCGAACATCACATCAGCAAAAGATAAAGAATGATACCCATACAAAGCATAAAATGGTGACATACCAATGGACATGTGATGTGTCGTGTTATAGCAGTACTCCCCCACATGCAACCGCTTCAACCATGCTCGCTGTTGCCCACTGACATAGTTACGCAAGTAGCCCTCCAGCCACTTGTTAACTATCTTCGTCTGTCAATCCGTCTGTGGGTGATAACTAGTACTCGGTGTCAACTCTGTCCCCACTAACCGGAAAAGCTCCTGCCAAAATCCGCCCATGAAGCGACTGTCCCTGTCACTGATGATGGTCTTAGGAAGACCATGTAGCCTGAAAACCTCTCTGAAGAACAGCTCGGCCACCTGTGCTGCTGTGTAGTGTGCGGATATGGCGAAAAAATGTGCATACTTTGTTAGTCGGTCAACGACGACAAAGATACAATCCTTGCACTAGACCATGGGCAACCCTGTGATGAAGTCCATCGAGATACTCTCCCATTTCCCCTCCGCAATGGGAACATGCTGCAGTAATCCTGCGGGATGGCTCATCTCCCCCTTGTTCCTTTGGCAAACATCGCACTCCCTAATGTGCTGGAGCACGTCCTCCTTGAGGCCCTTCCATGAGAACCTCTCTCTAATGGCCCTGTAGGTTTTAGTAAACCCCTGATGGCCGGCCAATGGTGAATCATGGGATGCTTGAAGTATCTTCTTCTTGAGCTGAGATCCCTCAGTCAAGAAGATCTTGTCCCTGTAGTAGATGATCTCATCGACCACCCTGTACCTGTCATCAACCACCTGTCCATCCAGAACCTCACATGCAAATCTGTCCTTGGAGTACTCCACTAAAAGTCGAGCCCTCCAATCTGTATCCAAGCTCATAAGAGATAGCGTGGCCGGTCTACGTGAAAGTGCATCTGCTATCACGTTATTCTTACCTTTGACATACTCAATGTCAAAGTCATATGCTTGGATCTTACTGATCCACTTCTGCTGCCTCTCCTGTAACTGCTTCTGCTCCAAAAAGAACCTGACGCTGTTGTGATCAATCCTCACCCTGAACCTGTTCCCTATCAAATACTGCCGGAATTTGGCCAAGGCATGCATAATGGCCAACATCTCCTTGTCGTATATAGAATACAACCTCTCGTGTGGAAGGAGCTTTCGTCTCTCAAAGGCTATAGGGTGTCCTCCCTGCATCAATACTACGCCGATCCCCTCTCCCGATGCATCACACTCCAAAACAAATGGCTGCGTAAAATCCGGCAATGCAAGCACTGGGCAGCTACTCATCACCTCCTTAAGCCTGTCAAAGGCTCGTTGCGCTGTATTCGACCAACTGAATGCCCCCTTCTTCGTCAAATTTGTAAGGGGTGCAGCAAGCTGTGAGAAACTCTTGACGAACTTCCTGTAATAAGTACATATGCCAATGAACCCTCGAAGCGCCGTCACGTTCCTCGGCTCTGGCCAATCTCTGATGGCCCTGATCTTCTCCTCATGGACTCTCACTCTGTCCACTCCAATAATGTAACCCAAATACAACATCTCCGTTATCCCAAACTCACACTTGGAGAGCTTAGCATAGAACTGTTGCTCTTCCAAGATATGTAGTACTGCCTCTATATGCTGGAGATGCTCCTCCCAAGTCGTGCTATATATGAGTATGTCATCAAAAAAGACCAATACAAACTTCCTCAGGTGACTGCGGAAGATATGGTTCATGCAAGACTGAAAAGTAGCTGGGGCATTGGTTAGCCCAAAAGGCATAACCAAAAACTCAAAGTGCCCATAATGACACCTGAAGGCGGTCTTGGGAATGTCCTGTTCCCTCACACGAATCTGATGGTACCCCGATCTCAAATCAATCTTTGAGAAGAACTTGGCTCCTCTCAGCTCATCCATCAACTCATCGATCTTGGGTATAGGATACCTGTTCTTCAGGGTCTCCTTGTTCAGGGCCCTGTAGTCAATACATATTACACATCTAAAGGTGTCGTCCTTCTTCTTCACCAACACCACGGAAGAAGCAAATGGACTTGTGCTCGGTCTGATGTGCCCAAGAGCCAGCAACTCTTGGATGGCCCGCTCAATCTCATCCCGATAGGCTTTGGGATGCCTAAGGGGGTAGTAATCACTGCTTGAATGCCCTGCTCAAGCTCAATGGTGTGCTCGAACCCTCGGTCCGGTGGATGACTTGGTGGTATATCTCCAAACACTGCATCATACCTGTCAAGGATGGCCTGTATATCAGGATGAACTGCCTGACCTGTGGTCTCTGCCTTTGATGCCCATGGGCCGTAACTCAACCGCCCACTCTATGTCTCCCTTCCGGAAATCTGCCTCCATCCGGTGTGTCGAAACAGTCTGAGGTGGGTAAGTGTGCATCCTGCGGATCTTCTCGTGCTTCCCGGCCTTCTTATCATCCCACTCCATCTCCAACGCCTCCCAATCAGTGGTGACCTTCCCCAAAGTAATCAGCCACTGAACACCCACTACCACATTGGTATCTGGTATGTTGACCACGAAAAAGTGGTCCGTCACGGTGTAGGTACCCATCGTCACTGCTAACTCTGGAACATACCGGGCACATTGCATCGTCTGAGCTCCTGGAACTAGAACTAAAAATCCATCGAAGCTCTTGGTTGGTATACCTCTCCTCTTGACCATCTATGCATCGATGAAGTTGTGGGTTTCCCCACTATCCACCAAAACTGATACTCGCTGGCCACGTACTGTCCCTCATATGCGCAGCATCAAATACTTGGGAACTCCTCGCAAGGCTGCAAGGGTCACTCTTGTGGGTGCAAAGGCTGCACCTCCTGTCCCTGGAGGTGGAGGTGGAAACTGATCTTGGGCCGTCTGACTATCCCCTGCCTCCTCGTCATCCTCCTCATTCTCTTCCCTGCTATCATCGGAAAATACCTCAATGAAGTGTGCTTTGCCAGCAGCACACCTATGCCTTGGTGCCCATGGCTCCTGACAAGTGAAGCACAACCACTTCTTCCTCAGCTCCCTCCTAGCATCATCATCTATCTGTGCCCGTCCTGGATTCCCCTTTGGAGGTGGAATCCTCACATCCTTCCCCTTGGGCTGGAAACCCTGTCTCTGGGGATAAGGTGTATGAGTCCTGGGCAATGCATCCTGTAAATCCCGTGTCCTGCTAATAGCATCCTAGAGTGTAGCTGATCTAGTAGATCTCACTAAACCCCGAAGTGGCTCTGCTAACCCCTCCACAAACATATAGATCATCTGAGATGTGGATATATCTGGTACCATCACTGAAACCCTCAAGAAATCTGCAATGTAAGTCTCAGGGCTCCCAATCTTCTTGAGCCTTGTCATCTCAACAAAATGTTGTTCCGGATCCCTCCGGTCAAATCGCTCCATCAGCCTCCTGGTAAACTCGACATATGTCGTCACTGTAGAATGTCTGAGTGTAACCATCCCATGGAACCACCAGTCCTGGGCCTCACCATCCAAATGTAATGTTTCCACCTTGATGGCCTCCGTCTCCGACATCTGGTTAAGTTGGAAATATATGTCCAGCTTCTCCACCCAAGACTTTTCCGAACTGTTTGATGATCCATCAAACATATGCAAATGGAATATGCTAGATGTGCAGTGGGAATCTCCATCATGATAATGCCGGTGCCCTCTATGATGGTCGCGGGGTCTACGGTCCCACTGGAGCTGAAAAAAATCTCGAAATGAGAGAGCATCCCTGAACTCCTGCCCATATGTCTAATACTCTACAAAATACTCACCCATGTGTCCGGGCTCTGCCTCGTGCTGGGCTCCTGCCCCTGTGTCTACTCCCAAGAAAGTGGGCATGGTAGAGCATGTAGGAGCATGAGAAGCCATCAGCTGAATAGTATCACACTGAGCGGCACCGTGCTCCGGCCAATGGTGAGATGTACCTGATCCCTCACCTACCTGGAATACCCGTGGGGTATCACACTGTCTAGCCTCTACAGCGGTGAATATTTGACCCATCACCTCAATCTTTTTTGCTAAATCCTGCACCGATTTGAGGAGTGCTTCCCCAAATGGTTTGGCCTCAGTGTCATCTTCCATCGGCTCTCTCTGCTCTGAATCTAACATAGAATCCTCCCGTTCTGTGTCTTTCATAGGCTCCTCCTGCTCTGTGTCCACCACCCGAACACAATCTCCCTCTCCGTAGGTGTTCTCCAACCTATGCTCACGATCTCTATACTTCCTGCCTCTGTAAAAAATATATGGCCTCTTCCTTGGTGTCATACACAACTAGCTCCATAGGCTGAGCTAGAACTATGCTCTGATACCACTGTAATATCCCGTTTCGGAGATATCTCTAAAACATGGCAAACTCCAACCAGAGATGGACTGGGAGGGCGTTTACCAGATATTCCGCTTCTGAAAGAGGACGAAATCTGGAGGCTACCTGGTCCTTTCCAGACACTTTCTAAGAGTATGAAACAAACACACCAAGTGGTGTAGAACTAGAATGCCCGAAAAGATATATATATAACAGTGTAGCAAACATACAATAGCATAGAAATAATGTACGGCAACTCATCCAGAAATATAGAGAGAGAATGCTAAGCCATTTTATTAAACTGATAAATATAATGAAGTACAATAGGTGATCAGAGTGATGGCACCTAAACTTTCTCAAGGCAAGTGAAGAAATACTCTCCAGATACACTGGAAATGGCTGCTCTCTGAACTGCGTCCCAGCTACTGGAAAATTACCGTGTAGTTGCTACCACTGAAATGAACTAATGACTAGGGGCTGTTCCCCTTGCCAGAATGAGCTGAAAATCTGGAATCCTCCTCTACTCACCAATCCCGACAAAACCCAGAAACCATATCAGAAATGGCCGACCTCCGAAAAACACCCCCTTGGGGAATTACGCTGGCCTCCAAGGCTCTGCACAGAGGCTGAATAGGAATGAATGAAATACAACCTCAAACTCCACCAAAATCCTCCCAAAGGAAAAGGCTGATCCTCTGCTCAAAATCTCCGCTCAAATTTCTTGCAAAAATCCCAAATTGGAACACCTCCTAGATGGATTGCATCCTCCCTCTCAGTGACTGTGCGTTCTCTATGAATGCTCGGCTCCGCAACAAACCCAAAAAAAAAAACTCCCACAAAATTTTGAAGAAATAACATTGCTCGAGCAGGCACTCGAAGTTCCCTGGGGCTAAGGGTGAGATCTCCGATCAAAGACACTCAATGCAATAAACAGTGCTGCAGACAGGCTAAACAGCCAGCGTGCTTAAGAAGTCGAAATGACCAACTCAATATCATCAACAACGAATGAATCAAATGGGGAGGCTCCTCCCTCTTTTATAACATTGGCCTTCCTCCAAAACCCTAAGGCCTATCTCCTCAACGTAGCCTCTCTCTCTTGCCACGTGCTCATCCTCATCTGTGCAGTAGCTTCTAGAGCATACGTGGGCCCCCTCTCTACGTGGTGCTAGGCCCCCCTTGGCTCCCTTTAACTCACAACATTGTGCTACTAGGGAGTGTGTTTTATTCCACTAAGTGAGTTAGACCCTCTCCACTCACCTTTTATTTATTAATAAACCTATAGACGACAAAATTGAGCAAAATCGAATATTCCAATTAGCCACTGCTAATTAGGAATATTACAGTGGGAAAAAAATATTGTGGTAGTTGCACTATTAAGGAAAGAGGAAGAAACCAAGTATTTACTATGTTTTTTTTCCATTCTTGATCTAGGTGGATATTGGTGGCCACCCACCTATTCCACTTGTGGCCCCACCATTGTCTCTTTCAGTTTTTCAGTTACAACACAACTTACTATTTTTAGAATTTTTTTGGGTCCTGAACTGCCAAAGCCATTTTGAGGCCCTAAATGACATTTTTTGGGAAAACTGAAGCAACATGGGTTCATGGACCATTTTTTCTCACTCAAAATCTGTAGTCCTCTGATAGATATTTCTAACGAGGTATGGTTTGCATCAAACAGTGATCGTATGCCAAAGTTACGTCCCCGGGAAGTTGAAACACCAATTTACCCAAACGAGGCCCATAGTTTTGGCGCTTCATCTCCTAGGGTTAGGGTTTTTGATATTTGGGGTTTTTCATTGTTTCTAAATAATAAATAGGCCCTCGAGCCTCATTGTAACTCAGTTCAGAAGCCTGTAGCTGCCACATCTCTTCTCAGAGATAGCTACCAGTGCCCTAGCTAGTTTATTTCCATTCTGTCTGTAAGAAAATTTAAATTCTTTGATATTAATGAAATGAAGTGTTATTTCCACTACATATTTGTATGTATGGTTCTATGTTTATTCTATTGTGTTCCTACATAAATTCAGATCGGTGGTATGAGACCGGTCCGATCTTTCTTTATTTTTCTTTCCATGTCCCCAACGCGGTTAGGGTATAAGGAGTTAGGGCTCGATCTGGTGGAACCTTTGCAAGATCAGCCTCACAAACCCCGACGGAAGCCTATGGGGGACGAAAAGAAATATGAGGGTGCAGGAGATCCTATCAAAATATTTCTCAAGGAGGCCCTTGAAAAACAAAGTAACACGATGATGGATAAATTTTCCCAGAGCCTTCAATGGCTGCCCCCCCAGCAGCGCATCTGCATCTAGCAGCCACTCTGGAGGTACGACTCCCTTTAAGGTACAAGTAAATTTTGACATTCCCATATTTGAAGGTCAAATAGATGTAGATGTCATAGATGTATGGTTGAATCTATTAGAAGGATATTTCTCGGTTCATGACTTTTCCGACCGGGAGAAGATTATTTTTTCACTCCTCAAAGCTACCCCCCATATCAAGGACTGGTGGGAAACCTAATATGAGAAAAAGGACGAGACATAACCCTCTATGTTCTCAATCGTACCCACTTTGAATTATTTTCGAGACGCCATCAAGGAACAATACTATCCTATGGGGAGCTATGAGGACAAGTAGATACAATGGACCACACTGCGACAACAAAGGGCTCAAGATGTGCATGAGCTGACGAATCTGTTCCATACCTTATGCACAAAGTTGGGTATCAAAGATTCAAAGAAACATCTGGTGCTAAATTATTTTAGTTGTCTGCACAGATACACTCAGGAGGAAATGGAGTTCCTTGACATCTCCTCGCCTGGTACAACATACCGGTATGCTGCCAAGATTGAGCAGAAATTCAAACAGAAGAAGCAAGACATTGGATCTGCGAATCAAAATCAAGGGAAAGGTGCTACCAAACCGCAGAACAAAGGACAGAGCCAAGGCATGGTGGCTCAAGACAACCTGTCAAAGCCACAATCAAAGAATAACACCCTAAAGCCAAAGAAGGACACAGGAAAGTGGTGTGAGTTCCATAAGAGCTCCACTCACAACACAAGTGAGTGTCAGGTCAAGCAGTCGCTGGTGGCCAAGATGCGGGCTTCTGATTCATATGCATGCTCCAACTCTGAATCAGAACCTGACAAGGGGAATGACAAAAGGAAAAAATATTATTGATACAGAGCCCAACGCCACTGTTTCCACTGCCAATATCCAGAAGGAGGAACCGGAAGATCCAGAGGAGGAGGAACGTCTCTTCCACTCCCAAATGTGGGTAAAGGGCTCCCCGGTATAGTTCATTTTCAACAATGGGAGCCAAAAGAACCTCATTTCAGCAGATGCCGTGAAGCGGTTGGGCTTTTCGACCACAACCCAATCACATCCATACACCATCAGGTGGCTTCACCAAGGACGAGATCTTCGCGTCAAATAGCAGTGCCGCCTTCCCTATAGGATCAGGCCCTTCACGAATGAGGTATTATGTGACATTTCTCCTCTTGATGTTTCTGATGTATTATTAGGACAACCATACTTGTGGAAGCATCATGATGTGTATGAGTCCCGACCTCGCGCTGTTATTGTTACTTTGGGAAATAAGCTATACAGGATACCAGAGGTACCACCTCCTACCACTATCTCTTTGGTTACTACAAAACAATGCAGTAAGCTCATTTCCCAAACCATGAAATTCGTTTTCCTGATGATCCGCTCCCAGGGGAAGAAGAAGACTATGGAAACGACCTCCAGATAGGGCTCCTCTGAACGACAACAACAAATGGACAAGGTTGTAGAGGAGTACAAGGACATATTCACCTCACTCACAGGGGTTCCTCTGCACTCTCAGGTCAAGCACCCGATTTATCTGACCCCAGGTGCGCCGCTACCCAATGGACCGATCTATCGGCACTCTGTTCTAGAGAACGATGAGATCAAGAGGCAGATTCAGGAGCTGCTACAGAAAGGTCACATTCGGCCAAGTTCATCACCCTGTGGGAGCCCAATCGTGTTGGTACAGAAGAAGGATAGGACGTGGAGACTCTATATTGACTATCAGGCACTGAACAAGATCACTGTCCGGAATAGGTACTCGATCCCACGGATTGATGACCTTCTGGACCAACTCAAAGGGGTGTAATATTTCAGCAAGATCGACTTGAAGTCTGGGTATCACCAGGTACCAATCGAACCCTCCGATGTGTGGAAGTTTGCCTTCAAAGCCAAGGAGGACCTATTCAAATGGCTGGTCATGCCTTTCGAGCTGAAAAATTCTCCCGTAAACTTCATGAGGTTGATGGACGACATCTTGCGGCCATTCACCAACTCATTTTTAGTGGTGTACTTGGATGACATCCTGATCTTCAGCCAGAATTGGGAAGAGCACCTCCACCACATTCGACAAGTCCTCCAAACACTGCGGCAACACAAATTTGTGTGCCAATTTGGAGAAGTGCACTTTTTGCATGACCCAGGTTCAATATCTGGGATACATTATTGATGAAAGGGGGGTGCATGTGGATCCAACCAAGATCCAAGTCATTTGGGATTGGCCAGCCCCGACCACTATAACAGAGATTCGCAGCTTTCTGGGTCCTGCTAATTTCTACCGCAGATTCGTGTTGGGATTCTCTCATATCACTTGGCCCTTGAGTCAAGTCACTAAGGGAGGAGCAAGAGAAAATTTCTTTTGGTCGGAATCTCAACAGAAGGCATTCATAGAATTGAAAAATCGCCTATGTTCTTCCCCAGTGCTCCCATTACTGGACTTGCAACAACCATTTGAGATCGAGACAAATGCCTCTGACTATGCTATTGGGGTAGTTATTACTCAACAGGGACATCCAATGGCATATCATAGTGAGACATTGTCTGACACAGTTCACAAGTATCCCACTTATGAAAAAGAAATGTATTCCATTGTGCAAGCTTGTTGACAATGGAAGCATTACATTTTTGGGAAGGAAACAATCATCCACACAGACCACCGGCCCCTGCAGTTCATAAAGACACAAGGGAAGTTGCAGAACGATTGCCATCAGAAGTGGTCCACATATCTGCAATAGTTTCATTTGAAAATGAAGTGCAAGAAAGGTAGCACCAATAATGTTGCAAACTGCCTCAGCCGACCACCGATTGTGGCGCTCACCACTGTTCTCAACTATTGTGTGCACGAGACTTCTGATTGGCTGCTTCTCTACGAGAGCGACCCAGAATTCGGCCACACATTCAAGGCACTCTTGGGGGGTACGCAAGTTCCAAATTTTCACCTCCAAGATGCACTTTTATGTCACCTGGGACAACTTTGAGTTCCTTCAAGTGAGCGTGCCAAGATGATAGGGGAAGCACACTACAGTCGAGTCACTGGGCATTTCGGGGTCGAGAAAATAGTGGCATTACTGCAGAAGTATTTCTATTGGCTGAACCTTCGAAAGGATGTCGGGAAGCACATCACATCCTACACTTCTTGCACCATTTCCAAACCGGCCATCAAGAAGCAAGGCCTATATACTCCGTTACCTACCCCTAGTTGACCTTGGGAATCCATCTCCATGGATTACATGTCGGACCTGCCTTCTACTAAGCATGGAAACGACTGTGTTTTCCTGGTCGTTGACAAATTCTCGAAGATGGCCATTATGGCGGCCTGCAAGAGGAATATCATAGCAGAAGCCACTGCTAAACTCTTCTTCGAACGAGTGCGGGTGCACTTTGGGATCCCACAGTCTATCATATCAGATCGGGATAGCAGGTTCCTCAGCACATTTTGGTCTAGCCTCTAGTCAATGCTGGACACCAAGCTCACCAAGTCCATGACTTTCCATCCCCAAATAGATGGTCAGACAGAGGTTGTCAACAGAATGATTGTACACATTTTGCGCATGTACAATTAAAAGCATCCACGCACATGGGATGAGCGCCTCCCCTATGTACAACACAATTATAACCGGGCTCTTCACAGCTCAACCGGCCACAGCCCCTTTCAGGTGGGCTTTGGACTCCAGCCATTATGTCCCATTGACATAGCCATGCCATTTGAGGCTACTCAGGCCGATTCGGCTCATGTCCAGTCTGAAGTTAACAAATAAAAAAGCTTCATTGAGCGCATTCATCACATCCGCCAACAGGTTCATGACATATTGGACAGAGCCAATGCTATTTATAAGCAACGCCATGATCAACATCGGGTGCCACACAACTTCTAGGTGGGCGACAAAGTGTGGCTACATTTGCAGAAGGAGCGCCTCACTGGACCCCACCGCAGCTTCGCCTGCTCCGATACGGGCCGTACACCATCACCAAGGCTGTAGGAACAATGCATTCAAGCTTAGTATTCCACCATTCCTTGGTCTACACATTATATTCAATGTAGACTGCCTTCGTCCCTGCTCCCACCTCTACTGGACACCTCCGACATTGCAGAAGAAATCACACCAAAAGAGTTAAGCCCAGACTGCATGGAACAGGACACCACAGATTGTATCACGGACATGCAAATCAAGAGCACTCGCTACCAGAAGATCCAACTATATCGGATTGTCAAAGCTGGCCAACTCCTGCACCAAGGCAAGTGGTTCACCAGGGACCAAGTTCAGCAGAAGTTTCCTCATCTCATGGAGGAACTCAACGCAATGGGGACCATTGCTTCCTAAGGGGGGAGGAATGATCCAGGTGGATATTGGTGGCCACCCGCCTATTCCACTTGGGGCCCCACCATTATCTCTTTCATTTTTTCAGTTACAACACATCTTACTATTTTTAGCAGTTTTTCGGGTCCTGAACTTCTGGAGCCGTTTTGAGGCCCTAAACGACGTTTTTTGGGAAAACCTGGAGCAACATGTGTCCATGGATCAATGTTTCTCACTCAAAATATGTAGTCCTCGGACAGATATTTCTAACGAGGTATGGTTCGCGTCAAACGAACATCGTATGTGAAAGTTACGTCCCCGGGAAGTTGAAACACCAATTTACCCAAACGGGGTCATAGTTTTGGCGCTTCATCTCCTAGGGTTAGGGTTTTGGATATTTAGGGTTTTCATTGTTTCTAAATAATAAATAGGCCCTCAAGCATCATTGTAACTCAGTTCAGAGTCCTGTAGCCGCCACATCTCTTCTTAGAGATAGCTACCATCGCCCTAGCTAGTTTATTTCCATTCTATCTATAAGAAAATTTCAGTTCTTTGATATTAATGAAATGAAGTGTTATTTCCACTACATCTTTGTATTTATGGTTCTATGTTTATTCTATTGCATTCCTGCATAAATCTAGATCAATTCCATTGTCTGATTTGGTGGAAGAAGCAAGGATATAATGGGAACAATATGGGAATGTATGAAATATCATTCAAAAATTATAGGAGAACCCCATTGCAGTAGGAAAAATTGTGTAGAAGAATGGTTTCTTGTGATATGTAGATCACTTATGTAAGAATTATCAACTCAAAAATAACGTCCCTTTGGAATTACACAATTCTATTGTAGGAGGACATTCATAATTCTTCAAGATGTACCAAACAAAAAATATAAATTAAATGCTCAAAAGTATCAAGGTGAACTACGTTTATGCTACCTAACTCATAACCAAAACAATGTATCTGAGCTGCAAAATTAAAACTACACCAATGAAAGGAAGGTATCTAAGAGTATTTAATGTTATCAAGTTAATTTTAAAGTCTTATAGGACTTTATGGAGTGATGAGAAGAAAAAATCAATCTTCAGAGGAAATTTTGGGTGTGTCCTGAAGAATTTTTGTGTAATGCTACAAGAT
This sequence comes from Pinus albicaulis, assembly GCA_034641835.2. NCBI lineage: Eukaryota > Viridiplantae > Streptophyta > Pinopsida > Pinales > Pinaceae > Pinus > Pinus albicaulis. Next base: position 1,576,696,080 of record CM076570.1, read on the forward strand.
TACTACAAGATGCCCTGTTTTGCTACAGGATTGAATCTAAGAGAAATGTAAAGGTTCTAAGAGTGGTATGAAGGTGGTAGGGATCTATTTAAGGGTGAAAGAGACCTTACCAAGCCTATATCTACTCAATATACTTAACTTGTGCAAGGGAAAATCAAAACTAACAATATTCCTATAGCTCAGTGAGGTAATTTCCAAGATGTAGACAATTTATAGAAATGAGTAGAAATTAAAGGTGGTGTGTTGAAGGAGGTGATGCTCATTAATGGAACTTAATGATACTATAATCTATGAACCCATAAATTTTTTATGCACACGAAAAATATTCGACTAATGAAAATAAAGTGATTAAATGACTACCAAAACACTAATTATAGAGAACAAAATATCAATGAAAGCATAAGTTGAATTTGAAACAAAATCTACTTATTGCATAAATGAAAACTTTTATTTGATGCTTGTCCACAAAAGGTACACAACCAAGCTTATCAAAAAAACTTACTTATCAACCTGTAGAGACAATTTTTTTATTATAAACAAGATTTGTAGAAGGAAACACAACTAGACTAAGTGCATGGAAAATAAAGGAATAAATAAATGTAAAAAAGAAGGGGCTTGATTACTAGGGTTGGCCCCTAACCCAAGGAAACTCAACCCCCTTAAAGTAAACTCATACTAGAAAAAAAAATTATGTGTTTCATTAATCTCAAAAACTTTTCAAATATGTAACATGACATTGTAAGTAATGAGCAAAATTCTCCTGCTCCAATATTCACCTTCTTTCCTCTAGAATTTGAATCCCCACTGAGATTCTAGGCTCTCTTATTTATAAAAAAGTGGGTGAGGGGAAGCTTCCTTGAAGGGGGGGGGGTTTCTTCCCTCAAAAAATCCTACAAAAATGGATTTGGTCTCTTGGTGAAATTGCAACCATTGAGGGGCAGTAAATGCTCATGAGGAAACTAAGTTGTTGATGGGATGATGCAAGGAACAAGCCTCATAGATCTTCTCCTATCGGTATCCAATATGTTATGCACAATAAATCCTCTTTTTCCTACACATTTAATGCATTATGCCATGATATATAGAAAATATTCCATATCATTCCTAAGAATACATTATAGATCAAAAAAGATACTATGAAATGAAAAAATAGAGGTTAAAATGTGCTAAAGGATGGTCAAATGGGCCTTGTATTGTACCTATTTGGGGCGGGGCCATCATACCTCCTACTGAAAGTGTTTCTCATCCTCTGAGAAACTCAGTCACTTTATTGTACCTCATTCATGGCCCTGGTGTCCTCCCTGACATCCCATGCTAGCTCAGAAGGAATGCCTTCTTCATAATAGAAACATGCGTTCTTTTCAATCTCAACTCATTCTCTTTGTTCTTCTGTCTGGTCCCTATTTTATTTCAAGCCCAATAATAGAGGAGGATTTTACTTTAGTCAAATATAATTATTTCCCAATGTATGGAATATCCTTTTGTACATTGGTGTTATGTCCAAATAATTCCTTATCCTTTCTGGTGAGTGATATTTCTTCATTTCCAGGTTGTGTGGTTGGGTATGCCACCTTCTCTAACAGGCTCGAATGCTCTCATTTCCTAATATTCTAAAAGTATCTTCAAAATTTAAGATTTCATGTTCTTATATTTCTGTATAGGTTGATTCCAACCTAGGATCTCTAACTATGATCCTATGGTTACTGGTGACAAGATGAGGGCTTCTTAACTCTGCCCTGATCCATAATGGTTCATTTACCTCTCTAGCCATTAAAATTTTGATCTCTTCAACTATAACCTCTTCATGGGTGATCCAGGAGGACAAGGAAAAAAATTACATATATCCCATTCTTGAGTCGAGGTCCCAAATTTTCATGTCAGTCAATATTAAATTGTACATGTAAAACATAGAAATTTTATCTCTATCTTCAACATTGATCTTATTACATAAATCAATGAATTTTGTGTAGTCTTGGAAAGGGAGAGAGCCATGTTGGGCCAATTTCTAAATCTAGAACTAGTAACATTAGTATTTGAGGAACAATGAATAATTTTTTCATGGATTCCTGAAGTGGATGGCCTCCATGGCCAAATTTTCCATGGTGGAAAGTTTCTCCTCTTTCTCTTGTATTTGGGCCTTTAACCTTCTATTTTCTATCTGCAACTGGTCCCTTACATTGGCTTCATTTAATTTGAGATCAAACATTTCTTCCCCCATATTTTTCATTTTCTCCTCCATGATACCCCCATTTGCAACTCCTTTTGGTTTTTAAATTTGCATCCACATGTGGGTCCTTCCCCTTTCCTTTTCTAGTTCAAATATAAGCAGGACTGAAAAATGTGTATGGAGTATATTCCCTCACTCGATCTATTTATAGTATGATCCAAGGTCTGGTTGGGGATCTATCTCCTGCAAGCTAGTATTTTTTTCTTGTAACCTCAAAGTCCCTTCCTTTATCTATTATGTCTATTCTTATAGCTGAATAGTACCTTCTTGTAGCACCTTTGATCCTTCTTGTAGTACTACAAATATATCCTCTATCTTTGGTGTTCCTTCTTGTAGCTTTACAGGCCCCTCATGTAGCTCTATTATTCCTTCCTATAGATTTATGGTATGTCTAGGAACCTTTTCCCCTTGGTACTTAGCCTCTTTTGTGGTATATGTGGTTATTTTCCTTTGGTTTTTGTGGAAGCTATATCCTCTGATTTCTTCTTGTTTATTTCCAATTCTTCTCCTTGATGGTTCGACAACTCTTCAATAGTGATGGGGGTTGGAGAAGGTGTCTAGGCATTCCTTTCCTTATAATATTTCTTTTTATTCTCTTGAAGTACATAGGGGCTTGCCTTGGCCTCCTTCAGGCTTTGGTTTAGTTGGGGTACGTAATGCTTCAAAGGTGGAAACAACTTCCTCTTCTATGTTTCCTTCTGAAGTGCTTTCATTCTTCTCCCTTCTCCTTCTCTTTTATGTCATAGATGATGTTCCAATGGACTATGGAATCCTGTGTTTTTATATTTGTGAAATAGCAGGCTGGACTGGATCCTCTTTAAGATTTTTTTTGTTTTGTTTCTAGTTCAATTTATGCCTCTACCTCTTCTTCTTCCTCCACTTATTTTTCTGGTTTTACTTTTGGCCCTTCTTCTTCTTCTTTAGCCTCTCCTTCTTCATATATTCCCTATGTTTCTACTCCTCCAAGTTTCGATTGGCCTTGTGCTTGGATTTCAAGGAAGGCCTCCCTATCCATGTCCAGAAAGTCAACCCAAGTTACAGGGTTTTGAAGACTTTCTAGAGCATCCATGACTATTAATTTTATGAGTCCATGGTATTCTATGTAGTGATTATTCCATCCTTTTACCTTTTGTTTCATTTCCTTGATTTATTGGAAGATAAAGTGAGGGATGCTCAATCTATATTGGATAGACAAATTCATTTGAAATCTGAGCTGATAGATCATCTTGAACTTGTACACATAGAAAATAATAATTATTCATTCACATGATATGTACTTTAATACATGGTATGATACCTCATCCCAAGGATAGGTTAGGATTTCTCTTCTGACTCCATTCTTTTCCTCAATGGGCTATTCATCTGGGAGAAAGAAGTTATTCTTTACTCTAGTCGCATATGCCCTTTCTTCTTTGATCCATCTCACCCCTAGACGAAGTGTGGTGACTCTAATGATGACTTCCTCATTCAAGTGAATAGTCAGGCCCCTTACTATGGTGATACATCATGTTCTCCTTGTGACTATAGGCTCAAAGAAAATTATTGGGTGATCTCATCATCAAAACCTCTAAATTTTTCAAAGAAATTTAGCCACTCATGGTTGGAAAAAAGTTCCCTGAAATCGGGGCATTGGTGAATTATAAAGGGATCTATGGGCTCCCTACAATTTAATCCACTCCCCATAGCTTCAATATATATTTTTCCAAAGTAGGGCAAGCGATTCCCTCTTTTTGCTACATGGTTCTAGAAATTTCTGTGCAATTGGGGTTATTAAGGTATAAATAAAGTGAATTTTTTTGTAATTCCTAGGAGAGGGAAGAGTTCATAATGTATCTTAAAATAATTTCAATTCCTCACCTTATCATGCTCATTTTGAAAATACCTATACTCCACTTCCCTTTCCTACCTAAAATTATAATAGAAACTGCTATACGATATACTTCTGAAAAATTGAAGGGTTTTGCAAGCTACTTCATCAAAAGATGGAAAGAAGAGTTTGTACTTACCCTTTATCTGATGCTCCTTGAATTCTAGGGTTTGAGTGGTGATATTGCTCAAAATATAGATTCTTGTAGCTCTATCGACTTTCCTGTAGCACCCTGTCTATTCTATACCAGTATTTTTCATGTCGTGAAGCTTTCCAGTAGCATTATGTGAAAGTGATGATTTGAGTAGCTCACACTTCAGCGGTAGTGGAAGGCCTCCCTTGGATTTAAAATAGAATTTTATTCAAAATGAGGCTCAGGGTGGCCAACTTATGTGATTGGTGGTCGAGTGGTTGGGCTCAGTGCACTCTCTGAGCTAGCCCTTACCTACTACCTTCACATACCAAACCATCTAATGAGTAGGAATGTTGGTCCACTCCTTCGAGTCATCACTGTTTTACGTTATTTTCCCTTATATGTGTGATTGATGTTAGAGAAGACTGTAGTTCACTACCAAAGGTGGCCAAGACTACTAAACCAACCTTATCCCATAAAACCTCTTCTTTTACACACTAATAAAACTTTTTAAACTAATATGCGCTCGTAAGGAAGTTATAGTACATTGTGTACATAAGCCTTACCTGATTATGCCCTTGTTGGCGGTGTTGTAGTTGATGAGTTGAATGGATGGTGCTTGCATGAGGTTGCTAGAGTATTTATGTGGTTGTGATGATTCCCTATAAGGTGCAATCTATAAACTTCATCAATCCTTACATTGAATTGAAATTTTTTGTAGTGTTCATTGTTGATGGAAGTTACTTGATTCAGGTGATTAGAGTACAGGTGCCATGAATAATCATAAATTGTTGTTTATGATGATCAAGGATCATGTAGCAGCTGACAGGGAACCCTATAGTTTCTCAGGACTGTTGTTGGAGCCTCTAGAAGCTTCATGACATTCAAAATTCTTGGTCTAGTGCTTGAATTGTGATCTTGTAGGGTTTATGGAGACTGCTACAGGACTATGTGTGTTCATGTAGAATCCACATAGACCCCTTATGATCACAATTTTATTTGATTATTACTTCCAAAAATCTTGATAATTCATGGGAAGGCTACTAATGGTGGATATAAAGCCTCTCTATGATGGAAATGGGTGGTTAAGAGATGAAGGATCAAGTTTTTTATGGATGGTTTCAGGATACTGATAGAATAGAGTGAGAGGGATTAGGTAATGATGTGGAATGCTTGGGAAAGATTAAGAGATGGATGGAACAGACACACAAAGTTTATTGGAAGTGTTTGAAGGTGAATTTTTATGCTGGAATCCTCTGACTATGTTGGCATTCTTTGAGTGTTACTAGAACCTTTGTTCACTTGTAGTAGTGTTAGGATAGATAACGTGAAGGTTCCTTTTCATTTTTTTCCTCTTATTATTTTTTTTTCTCCTCTTTATTTTTATTTTTTTCATGAGACCTATAGACTACCTCAAAGGAGGTTTTTAACCTACTAGGCCTTCCACAGGTGCCTCAAACGAGGTTTTCACCTGGGGACCTTTTTTATTTATTTATTTATTTATTTATTTATTTTCAGGCTCTTTGGTTGCCTCATTGAGGTTTTCAGCCCAAGAGATTGCCTCAAGTGCCTCATGAAGGTTTTCACTAGGGGCTTTTTCTTCCTTTTTTTCTTCTTCTCTTTTTTCTCTTTTTTTTTTCTATTTTCATTAGGGGCTGAATAGATTTGGATATTTGAGCCTCTCAATCACATTCATTTCTCTGCTTATTGAACTGGTAAATTCAACCTTTGACAGGGGCTTCTTCTAATTTTTCAACCTCTAACCATTGACCAAAAGGGGTATATTTTCCTCATCAATGGTTCATATCTTAATAGAGCCATTGTCATAGAATTTATCTACCAGGTAAGGGCCCATCCATATGGTCATGAGATCCCCCTTGAATTCCTTGAATCTGGATTCATATAAGAGGGTCCAATCACCATCCTGGAAGGTTCTTTCCTTGATGTGATTTTCATGCCAAACCTTTCTCTACAATTGAAACACTTCAGTTGCATGAGAGCATACAACCTAAGTTCATCAAGGGCATTCAATTGTTGCAATCTATCTTCCTAAGCTCTTTTGATATCCATATCAATTTGTGCTTCCATTCTCAAGGTGTCACATTCAAATTAAATGGATAACAATGCTTTCTTACCATAAACTAGCTCGAAAGGGGTGAATCTAGTGGTGTTCTTCCATGTATTATTGTAGGCCTAAGTGGCCTCCATAACCTTGGATTCCCAATCATTCTGGTTGATTCTAACAACCTTGTTAAATATTCCTTATAATTCCTTATTGGTCACTTTCACTTGTCCATTTTCTTTAGGGTGATACGGAGTGGACTTCCTATCCCTGATTTGATGTTGCTTCATTATCCCCTCTACTTAATTAGAAGTGAATTGAGTTCATTGGCTAGTGACTAATTTTCTTGAGAAACCAAATTTGTAGAAGATGTTCTCCCTTAATAATTTATCCACTTTTTGTTTTGTTGTTTCTTTGACTTCCTTCACTTCATCCCACTTTGTTAGATATATGCATACAATAATATACCTCTTCCGTCCAGATGGGGGGGTCAATAGGCCCAATGAAATCCATGCCCCACTTCTCAAACGGCTCAAATTCATCCCTTTGTGTGGGTTTCCCTATCCTCAGGCACTAATCACACCAAGCAATGTATCTTTTGGCATATTGATGTAGGGTAGGCCAATAGTAACCTGCCTGAAGAATATTGCAGGTTGTCCTCTTGGAAAAAAAATGGCCCCCATAGGGTTCATCATGACATGCTGAGAGGATATCAAACACTTCATACTCCATCACACATCTCATCAAAATCTGATCTGGTCCCAACTTGAAAAGGTTTCCCCCGATCCACAACATTTTTTCTCTTTTCCTTAGAGGACAAATGGGGAAGAAATTGTCTAGCAACCAAGAATTTTTTATGTCAACAAACCAAGATGACAATAATGATATGGTGAATAGGTGCTCATATGGGAGCTAATCATCTATCATATATTTATTCATTGCAGACAAGGTTAGTCTAGACAAGAAAAATGAAAGCAGATTTTATTTCCCTGACTTTTCAAAAATAACTAGCATTAACATCAGTTTGTTATAAAATATTTAATGGTTGCATGATCAGTATGCACAAAAACTTGGTACCCTACATGTAATTTCTAAATTTATTTAAGGAATGTACAATATCCAAGAGCTCTTTTTCAGTGAATGTATAGTTGAGTTTATCCTTAGACAAAATTTTCATAATGAAATGGATAACATAAGGAAAATTACCTCCGGACTTCTCCAAGGCTACCCATACTGCTTTGTTTTATGAATCTGTGTGAATATGGAAAGTTAAAGCCCAATTTTGGGACTTGAAAATTGGTGTAGCTGTCAACTTCTCCTTCAGCTCTTCAAATGCTTCCTAACACTGGTCTATCCAACAAAAACTTGAATCTTTTTTTAGCAAACCAAACAAAGGTGAGGCCATTTTACTAAAACCTTTGATAAATATCCTGTATTATCTAGCTAATCCCAAGAAGATCCTAACATCCTTGTATTTTCGTGGAGCATAAACTCTTATGATAATGGAAATATTGTTAGGGTCAACGTAAATCCTTTCCTTGTAGAGAAAGTAGCCTAGAACAATCCATGAATTCATAAAAAAACACATTTTTCTGGACTTAAAGAGATAATCATTTCAATGCATCTTTTTAAAAATTTACACAAGTTTGAGAGGGCTTCCTCGAATTCATCTCCATAAGGATTAAATTCAACCATCTAAATTTCAATCGAGTCATGTACAAGATGAGTAAAAATGCTCAATATTTCCCTTTGGAAGTAGTAGGAGCATTACACAAGACAAATGGAAGGACCCTATAGGCAAATTTCCCCCATGGATATGTGAAGGTAGTCGTATCCTAGTCATCAAGACTTATTTGGATATGATCGTACATGCTGAAACCATCTAGAAATGAGAAGAACTTTTTTCCTGCAAGAGCATCCAAAACTTGGTCAATAAAAGGTAAAGGGAAACTATCTTTCTTGGTAGTTGTTGAGTGCCAAAGATGTCCTTTCCTTTCACCAAATTTCACTTCATTACATTTGTCCTTTATCAGTTATAGGCTTAAAAGATCAATAGGAATGATTAAAGTCACTTTAAGAATGCATGCAATGACTGACTTATTATACTTTTGTGGTTTTGTTGTCATAGTGATTTTTTATCAGACTTAGCTACAGAATGCAGCCATTCTGTAGCTAGTCACATATTCTACAGCTATCTTTATGTTCACACAGGTTACAGGTGTCATTTGAGGGGAAAATGCATATGGTTGAATTCCAGAACTCTCCTACATCATTCCTTGCCCTCTACGAAGTCTGAGCAAAAATCTGCAAGTGGTTATGCACGTGGAGGAAGCCAAAAATAAGAAGTAGACTTCTACAAGGACAAGGACTCTGCAGATGTCTTCAGCAAAGTACAAGTCCTCAACAAGAGTTCTAATTCGATTTTGATTGAAAAAGACACCTATGCGTATTTCTACTCAATGACAGTTATGTATTTTTCTTATAAGAATAACTCAATGAACTGAGAGATGGCTAGTTAGTTGATGTTCTGTTGTTAATTCTCAAAAACTGTGATACTCTGTTTTCTGAGCGTTTTTCCTTTAATGAAAGAAGTACAAATTTGATACATGATCTAAAGCAATTTTAAGGAGTTGAGGATTCGTGTGCCAATCTGATGGTAGAGGGCCCCTACTGTCCGAAAGGCTTTGTGCATATTTTCTAGATAAGTGATTTTTAACTCTGTTTATTCTTAATTTAGGCAGTTTTCTGAGCATCATGTTTTATGTTTACTTACATCGAATATTACAGTAAATCCTGTTCTCATGAATTGTTCCAATATATCACTAACACATGAATGAGATAGAGCTGTAGTACTTCGGAGGTTAATTTCATTTTAGTTCAGTTCTGTTCATTGTATTTCAAGTTTTATTAGTTAATTGCATTCTAGTCCTGTTAATTAGACTTAAAAGACCCTCATTATTTTACAAGCTACTCTTGTTCTTAGTCTCTTCTAACACATCATTATCATATGGACAAGAATTCGTTATATCATTTTGAGTTCTTAATTGTTCTGCAATTTCTCATAATTTTACAAACAGCCTTTTTCCAAAGTTATTCCAAGAGATCTCTAACCCTTGAATGAGGTTTAATAGTGACATTTTGAGTTGCAAAATGGGTTAATTCTAGTGTCATAAGTTGACGCAGGGCTAGCCTGCAAATAACCAGGATCTTAAACATCTGTGCATATCAACTTGCATCACAGCTTTTTCCCCAAATCAAATCCTCAATACTTGGCAAATTCACACTTTGCCATTATCATGCGGAAGTTTTCTTTTTCAACATATGGTTCAAATCTTTCACTATTGATTTCACATCTTAATTAAATGCCATTTTATATTTAATTCCAATCTACTTACCTTCAGGGCATAAATACCAATCTTGGGAAAACCCAAATGCCCAATTCCAAATCTTCCATGTAAGAAAATTTCATTAATTTAACCAATGATTATATAACCAATGAAAATATTCCATATTATCATTTCAATCTCAACCTCTTTCACCTTATCGGAATTCGACCCCTTTCAGTCTGGTTCTTGTAATCAAAACTCAATAAAAGAATGCGCCCAAACTTGAAATTTCAACCTGGCAATTCCTACTACTGAATATCGATTCCATACATCCCAATATAATTGAAATTCGAACCTGCTTGTTTTTAATACCAGTGATAAAAAATACCAACGCTCCCAATTCATTTACAATCGGAATTTACTTTGATGACAATCTGACCCATGGAATTTAACTTACCTTCCATTCAAATGATAACGCATTCAATTCCATTTGACTCATATCCACACATCGACCTTTGGATCATCTTCTTCGCCGCTCTCTGGTTCTGCAAATTTCTGCCGGATCAATTGTATTTCCATCATACATTTGATTCACAACTTCTGGATTTAACTACAGGCTTTCACACAATTTAAATCAATCAAGCACCACAGTGTAAATGAATTCAAAACCGGATTTTATTGATGTTTCTGCTATGCTGTTATAACCAGTAGCTGTGGTTTGTTTTAATCGATCTCAACTATCCCAATTGACCAAGTTCAATGCAGATTCAACGTTTTCGTTTAATTTAGAAAACAACGCTGCTCATACCTGGAATTTTCAACGTACTCAATTTCCAGCAACATAACTCTGCATCCATTTCTCTGCGTCCAGATTTGGAATTGTTCTCGTTTTGAAATTAATTCACTGCATTAACTAACAACGTTAACCTTCTGTACAATTTCATATAGAAATCGAACCAATTAAAACTTGCCTCCTCCATCTGCATGTTGTGTATCGATTGCACATTATCGACTTACCAAACTGTTCAACGATTCAATGCTATCCTAGTATTTATCGAACTTCAATAATGTCTACTGAAATGTTTAAACATACTCGATCTCAATTTCCAAGTCTCGGCTGTATTGCAGTCGGCTTCACCAAAATTTCAATCATTATATCAAGATTTACTTTCACTTTATAATTGTTAACAAAGCTATAAAGTACTAGTCTGGCACCTTATTGCATTCGAATTGTACAGCATTATAGACATTTGATTGCAGTCAATTGAAAACAGAACCATATATTTTAACAATTCACAAGAATTCAAACACCCCTTTTATATCATGAACATATGAACTCGATTCATCCATGTCTTATACGGGCATTTTTCTTTTTCAGGATCGCTTCATTCTGATACTAAATTGCCCCATAAATTCTACACAACTCAATTATGGAATATAAACTTCAGAAATTAAATTCTACATTAATAAACAGTACTTAAAATACAACTCCCTTCTTTGGCCGGATTTTTCATTCCATTGGCCCTTTACAATTTGCCAAAGGTTCACACACAGAGCTCTCTACACACTCTCCAACTATCTCAATGTCTTTTTCTCTCAAAACCCCCTCCTATTTATACAATTTAAAAAAATCATTAAATTAAATGCTCAATCCCTTCAATTCCTCAACAAACCCCTAAATCTCTCAACATCCCTAAAGGATAGATCTTTATCCCTAAAATCCTTCAATTAATTAAATTCCCTCATATCCTTTTATTAAATAAAAAGATATTTACAAAAATCCTCACCTTCTCCTATTTTATTCAAATTAATTAATAAAGTATTAAAAATTATCACACCCCCTTTTAACATATTTACAAAATAAAAAAACGCCCTTGATGCTCCTGCATCAGACTCCCCATGTAAGAAAATTCATGACCACCTGGTCATAAGTCTGGATATTTCCTCCTGGATCCCAAATTTTATTTTGTAATATTTCCGTGCTTGTCGATTGCTTTACTACTGTTGTTATCTGCTGTAGTCTTCCAGGTTTCCATATTTTGTGCTGTAATGCTCCACTTGCTCTGCTCTTGCAATCTTTCACTGTCATTCTCTTGTTGTCGCTCCTTTTCTTTCTTTCGGATGTCTTTCTCTGGGATGTTTTTATCATTAACCTCCTTATCAACTCAATTTCTCTATCTAGTATGTCCTCTGTCTGCTGATTGTTTCCATCTCTTGGTTGTTGAACTCTCATTCTTGCTTGTTCTTCACTTGTTTTGATCGCTTCCTTTTCACCCTTACTGCTATTTTGCATCTTTTCTGCTGCTGCTACTATAAATGTTGCGGCCTCCCAAACTTCATGTCCCTCTGCAACATTCCTTTGCTCATCATCTGCAATTTCTTTTTGATTATTATTTATGACAACTGCTTTGTCATCATTCTTCAACAATCTATCCTTAACATCCTTCAGTAGATGTTCTTCCTCTCCTTCTTCCATTTGGCTATCCACCTGTGCCAAATATGTTCCAGCGTCTGCAACAACATCTTCAATCATAAGACAATCATTATAATAATAAAAATAAGGCCTCTGTACCTCTTTTCCCTTTAGCAACACTTCAGTATGTTGCGTTGATTTCTCTTCTTCTGTCAGCATATCAGTATGCTGATCCAAACTCAAAGAACTCTTGAGACTGTCAGCTAGTCTCCCCTTCTCATCAACTATTTCAATGATGTCTTCCAGCATTTGTCCACTGTAGTGAACTGATTCTTTCCCAGCCTCTGCTTCAAAACTTTCATCTTCTGGAAGGTACTCTTCCACATCTTTGACAACTTTAAAAGACTGTCTATCTTCTTCCAAACCTGCAATCACACACAAATCATTAGTTTTAAAATCACAAGACCTTACGGTCTTATTTGATGCTTCAGTCATCAAGTCTTTGGGCTGCTTCGAATCATTCATATGATTCAACTCCTCTAGCTCTTCATCGCTTTCAAAAAGTAATGGTCCACTCTATGGGTAACATATCGAAACTTCAACATCTTCTTCAGCATCTTCCTTTTGTTGTAGCTCAACTGTTTCAAGCTTCTCTATCCTCTGTCTGGCATCAATAACCTGTTCAAGTTCCCTTAGTTCCTTTATCAACTGCATATTTACCTGATGATTCCACTTCTCTTGTAGCCTCTGCCACTTCAGCTTCTTTCTCATGACATAACCATGCTTCCGGTCTTCCTCATTTCTTTGCAACATCTCCATTAATACCTCAAGCTGAACTGTTATCTCAGCCTTCTCCCTCTCATATTCCTCTTTGCTTAACTGTCTCTGAATGCCAATTGCCTTGGCACCCTTCTCCTTTTGTCCTCTACTGTGGTTTATTTCAGAACCTCTGTTATGACTGTCACTAGTCATCATTCTTTCCATCTCTATGAGTCCCTCACTCACTTTACTATGAGTTGTACTAAAGCCTCTTCAGCAGCAAGTCCTGTCCTGCTGCCACTTACCTCACCAAGCTCTCCTCACTCAGTCTTTTGGCAAGTAATTGGTTCTCTATTTCTGGAACCTCCTTTGAGCACTTCTCTTTGCTCTTCCTGGGCTTCAACTCATCTACCTGTTCACAACTGTCCTCCTTATCCAATCTCTATTGGATTTCCTCAAGGTTCTGCCACCTCTATGTTTTCACCTAGAAACTTTCACCAACTTCCTTTATCTGTTAGCAATTTCCTTTTGGGAGTTGCAATAATATTTCAATGCAAAGACTACAATATTCTATTCTTCACATAAAACCATATCATCTTACCTCCAAGATCTCGTCTGATATTGTCCTTCCATTCACCTGCACTTCAATTACCTTCAGAATCTCATCACTCCTGCAAATCTGTTTCAGCAAATCTTTATGCTTCCTCTGCACAATTTCTCGATATTCAACTACTGTCAGTCAGATTTTAAAATCTAATCCTCTCTTCCAATCTTCTGGCTTGATCTGGCAAACTTTAGCTGTCAACAACAATTCCTTCTTTGCTGAGTTTCTTCCACTCAGAAATCATTAACAGCTTCTTTCATTACTATCCCTTGATCTCCTTTGCTGAGATACTTCATTTCTACAACCATCAATCCTCAATCCATTTCTTTGTCAGTAAAACTCAAATCAAAATTAAACAACACAATACCTGCACAATTCTTCATTCATTCAGCTGTACTCTGGTTGCTTGACTGTCAGATTAGAATCTGATCTCCCTTTCAGTCACTCATCACACATTCAAACACACTTTAGTTTTCAACAAAACCTTATGTCTTCATTCAGAAAAACAAACATTCTTCATTTCAACAGAGCCAAGCTCTGATACCAAAAATGACGCAGGGCTAGCCTGCAAATAACCAGGATCTTAAACATCTGTGCATATCAACTTGCATCACAGCTTTTTCCCCAAATCAAATCCTCAATACTTGGCAAATTCACACTTTGCCATTATCATGCGGAAGTTTTCTTTTTCAACATATGGTTCAAATCTTTCACTATTGATTTCACATCTTAATTAAATGCCATTGTATATTTAATTCCAATCTACTTACCTTCAGGGCATAAATACCAATCTTGGGAAAACCCAAATGCCCAATTCCAAATCTTCCATGTAAGAAAATTTCATTAATTTAACCAATGATTATATAACCAATGAAAATATTCCATATTATCATTTCAATCTCAACCTCTTTCACCTTATCGGAATTCGACCCCTTTCAATCTGGTTCTTGTAATCAAAACTCAATAAAAGAGTCACATTCAAACTTGAAGTTCAACACGGCGAATTCTCTCTTTTGAATATACGTTCCATACATCCCAATACTCAATTGAAATTAAGACATAGCATTTTTAATACCGTTGAAAAAAAATACCAGCGCTCCCAATTCAAAACGCTCCCAATACATTTACAATCGGAATTTACTTTGATGACAATCTAACCCATGGAATTTAACTTACCTTCCATTCAGTTGATAACGCATTCAATTCCATTCGACTCATATCCACACATCGACCTTTGGATCATCTTCATCGCCGCTCTCTGGTTCTGCAAATTTCTACCGGATCAATTGTATTTCCACCATACATTTGATTCACAACTTCTGGATTTAACTACAGGCTTTCAGACAATTTCAATCAATCAAGCACCACAGTGTAAATGAATTCAAAACTGGATTTTATTGATGTTTCTGCTGCGCTGTTATAACCAGTAGCTGTGGATTGTTTTAATCGATCTCAACTATCCCAATTGACCAAGTTCAATGCAGATTCAACGTATTCGTTTAATTTAGAAAACAACGCTGCTCATACCTAAAGTTTTCAACGTATTTAATTTCCAGCAACATAACTCTGCATCCATTACTCTGCGTCCAGATTTGGAATCGCTCTCGTTTTGAAATTAATTCACTGCATTAACTAACAGCATTAACCTTATGTACAATTGCATATAGAAATCGAGCCAATTAAATCTTGCCTCCTCCGTCCGCATGTTGTGTATCGATTGCACAATATTGACTTACCAAACTGTTCAACGATTCAATGCCATCCTAGTATTTATCGAACTTCAATAATGTCTACTGAAACATTTAAACATACTCGATCTCAATTTCCAAGTATCGGCTGTATTGCAGTCGGCTTCACCAAAATTTCAATCATTATATCAATATTTACTTGCACTTTATAATTGTTAACAAAGCTATAAAGTACTAGTCTGGCACCTTATTGCATTCGAATTGTACAGCATTATAGACATTTGATTGCAGTCAATTGAAAACAGAACCATATATTTTAACAATTCACAAGAATTCAAACACCCCTTTTATATCATGAACGTATGAGCTCGATTAATCCATGTCTTATACAGGCATTTTTCTTTTTCAGGATCGCTTCATTGTGATACTAAATTGCCCCATAAATTCTACACAACTCAATTATGGAATATAAACTTCAGAAATTAAATTATGCATTAATAAACAGTACTTACAATACAATTCCCTTCTTTGGCCGGATTTTTCATTCCATTGGCCCTTTACAATTTGCCAAAGGCTCACACAAAGAGCTCTCTACACACTCTCCAACTATCTCAATGTTTTTCTCTCAAAACCCCTTCCTATTTATACAATTTTAAAAATCATTTAATTAAATGCTCAATTCCTTCAATTCCTCAACAAACCCCTAAATCTCTCAACATCCCTAAAGGATAGATCTTTATCCCTAAAATCCTTCAACTAATTAAATTCCCTCATATCCTTTTATTTAATAAAAAGATATTTACAAAAATCCTCACCTTCTCCTATTTTATTCAAATTAATTAATAAAATATGAAAATTTATCACACCCCCTTTTTAACATATTTACAAAATAAAAAACGCCCTTGATGCTCCTGCATCAATGCTCAATCCCTTCAATTCCTCAACAAAACCCTAAATCTCTCAACATCCCTAAAGGATAGGTCTTTATCCCTAAAATCCTTCAACTTATTAAATTCCCTCATATCCTTTTATTAAATAAAATGATATTTACAAAAATCCTCACCTTCTCCTATTTTATTCAAATTAATTAATAAAATATTAAAAATTATCACACCCTCTTTTAACATATTTACAAAATAAAAAAAATGCCCTTGATGTCTAAAGATCATCGATCAACGCCATCCATGATAAAATGTCACATTCTGACAAATATTGTCTCAATATGAAAATCACCCATGGCCAACCATGGTCTTAGTTGGTCCAATGTCGCATTGTGACAACAATGTGTCTCAATGTTTAAATAAATTTCCTTAGGTTCACCAATTCCTTTGGTTTATAATATTAAAGAATTGGATTTATTAGTTCTTTAGGTTTATAAGAAGTGAATAATCGAATAAATTCATCCATGATCAAATGTCACATTCTGAAAAAAGGTCATCTCAATATGAAAATCACCCATGGCCAACCATGGTCATAGTTGGTCCAAGGTCGCATTGTTACAGCAATTGTCTCAATGTTTAAATCAATTCCCTTGGGTTCAACAATTCCTTTGGTTTATAATATTAAAACCTTGGGTTTATTAGTTCTTTTGATTTATAATATGAATAATCGATCAATGTCATCCATGTTCAAATGTCACATTCTGACAAATATTGTCCCAACATGGAAATCACCCATGGTCATAGTTGGTCCAACATTGCATTGTGACAACAATTGTATCAATGTTTAAATCAATTTCCTTGGGTTCACCAATTCCTTTGGTTTATAATATTAAACCCTTGGGTTTATTAGTTCCTTTGGTTTATAATATGAATAATCGATCAATGTCATCCACGATCACATGTCACATTATGAAAAATATTGTTTCAATATGTAAATCACCCATGGCCAACGATGGTCATAGTTGGTCAAACATCACATTGTGACAACAATTTCCTCAATGTTTAAATCAATTCCCTTGGGTTCACCAATTCCTTTGGTTTATAATATTAAACCGTTGGGTTTATTAGTTATTTTGGTTTATAATATGAATAATAGATCAATCTCATCCATGATCAAATGCCACATTCTGAAAAATATTGTCTCAATATGTAAATCACCCATGGCCAACCATGGTCATAGTTGGTCCAACGTCACATTGTGAAAACAATTGTCTCGATGTTTAAATCAATTCCCTTAGGTTCACCAATTTCTTTGGTTTATAATATTAAACCCTTGGGTTTATTAGTTCTTTTGGTTTATAATATGAATAATTGATCAATCTCATCCATGATCAAATGCCACATTCTGAAAAATATTGTCTCACTATGAAAATCACGCATGGCCAACCATGGTCATAGTTGGTCCAATGTCACATTGTGACAACAATTGTCTCAATGTTTAAATCAATTCCCTTGTGTTCACCAATTCCTTTGGTTTATAATATTGAACCCTTGGGTTTATTAGTTCTTTAGGTTTATAATATGAATAATCGATCAATGTCATCCATTATCAAATGTCACATTCAGACAAATATTGTCTCAATATGAAAATCACCCATGGCCAACCATGGTCATAGTTGCTCCAATGTCGCATTATGGCAAAAATTGTCTTAATATTTAACTAAATTCCCTTGGGTTCACCAATTCCTTCGGTTTATAATATTAAACCCTTGGGTTTATTAGTTCTTTTGGTTTATAATACGAATAATCGATCAATGTCATCCATGATCAAATGTCACATTCTGACAAATATTGTCTCAATATGAAAATCACCCATGGCCAACCATGGCCATAGTTGGTCCAACGTCACATGGTGACAACATTTGTCTCGATGTTTAAATCAATTCCCTTGGGTTCACCATTTCCTTTGGTTTATAATATTAAACCCTTGGGTTTATTATTTCTTTTGGTTTATAATATGAATAATCGAGCAATGTCATCCATGATCAAATGTCACATTCTGATAATTAATCTTTTTCATATGATGGTCTAGATTGAAAGATGCCAGTATATTCTGGTCATCGCCACTAAATAAATGGATGAGATTCAAAAAACTAACTTCCTTGCATATCTAAATCACATATTTAAACCATACTTAAATTAATTTTTTACAAAACATGATTAAAAAATTACTATGCCATTTGTTGAACGCCACCTGTCAAATTAGGGTGAAATCTGCGACCACCACCCGCCAAGTATCATTTAAAAGTAACTGTTGAAAATCTCGAGCGCCAATATATGGCTTGATCCAATGTAACACCCCCAAGTTCTATGCTTTTCAAATGAGACATTTGAACATAAATCCAAAGGGGAGTGGACCCCAGTGGATGATTATTGTGTGGATGTGGTTAATTTTTTAATTATGAAAAAATAAATAAAATATTATGTATGCACTATGACCAAAAAGAGAATTGAGATCACTTGCCAAAATCCATGAGGATGGATAAGGCAACAAATCCCCCAAAAGCTTTCAAAAATCCTTGAAAGAAATTTATTTAGATTTAAGGAGAAATCTAAATTTCCCCAATGAAGAGGAGTAGTTGGGAAGAGGTGAGAAAAGCTGGAAAAGCTAAGGAAAAGCTTAAAGCAGCTTTAAGGAACCCCAAGAAGGGAAGCCTAGGCTAAACAGGAAAGAAAGCATCCTGCTATTCTGGACGCAGAATTAGAAACATGCTGTGGGGTATGAGCTTAAATAAGCTGATCCTAGACAGATTAGTGGTTGATCTGTGCTGGGAGGTGATCTCTGCTCGGGGGTGAATCCTGGGAGATAAAGAGGATTCTAAGGTTGGGAGGACTGGTCATGGTAGAGAGTGCATGCGTACATTTGGAGATATCTGTAAGTCTGTGTTAAATGTATCCCTGTTTTATGAAATTGTGCTGTTATATTCCTTTATGCAAATTGTAAAATTTTGATGTTATATTCCTTTATGCAAATTATGAAATTGCAATGTTATAGTGCATTATGGAATGTATGAATTGTATGTTAAGTTGCAGTATGCCCTGTTAGATGGATTAATGGTTCAGTAAATTATGTAATTGCAAATACAGCTATTGACAGTAGAGAGAGATGGTTGGGTGTAGAGATGAGTACATGGTAATAATGAGGGTTGAGATGATAGATCAATTGAGTAGCCAATAAAATAACTATGTAAAGATATAGATGGCTATCTTTTGAAGGAGTATTTAATTTCTGTGTGTATAAACAGAAGATGTTAACAAACCAGTACCCCTGAACATTAAGTTCCAAGCAACTAAATCTATCCTCAAAATACTCATGGCGAATATAGACCTTAAGAGAGACATGTTGAATCTCATTCGGAGTAAAATGAATCTCTTATAGAAGAGGAGTTTAGAAATTTAAGAGGAGTAATCATGAGGTATAATGGATATTATTAATCCCATTTAAAAAGTTAAAAAGGGGGTTTGGGAGACGTGACAAATGGTATCGGAGCTAAAGTTCAAACATTGGGCGAGATATGTGCTCACAAGGAAATGGTTAATTGTTATAAAATTTATGAATATTAAAAAAACATTGATATGGGAGTAGTATGAGGAGACGCATAAACCAGAATGGTTAAACCTATAATAGGCTTATAATGACATAATTAGCTATTGTCCTACTATCATCGTTATGTAAAAGCAATTGCAGTGTGCATAAAGTTAAGATACTGAAACCATCTTAATACAGAAGAAAAGATCAATGTTGAAGTTACTTAGTCTCTATGGAAAGCGAAATATTTTCTTACTTATGTAGACACAAGGTAACAGCATATATACTTGAGTATATTAGAATGATATTGTAGCAGAATTGAGGTAAAGAAAGCAAAGACACTTGCATAAGAAACTTAAAATTCCTCTAGATAATGAAATTCTGCCATTCTATATTAGACTTATAGCATTCATAGTAATTACAGGTATATGATAGTCATAGCAAGTATGGAATATATATAGATCTCCTATATATATATATGGTAGTCATAGCAAGTCTACATATATGAAGCTAGAATACCAGCTTAAACCAAGGTCTAAATGTTAATCATAGCTCTTAATAGTAGACCAGAAAATAAAGTATTGTTTTGAGCTCTGTAGACACCGGGGATCTTATGTGCTTAGGTATATGCTAGAGAACACATATAGCAGGATTAAAGTTCCATTGGAAAAAAAAATTATATATATAAATATATATATATAAGCAAATAAGAGCGGTAGTATTGGACATTGAAGAAATCCCTATGATTATTAGGACAGTGATAAGTGTATCTATCGCATTGAAAAAAAAAAATATATCATCTTTAAATCTTTGGAATCAGTACTATATTAAATGGTTTAAATTATTGTGAAAGTCTCCTAGTCATGTACTATAGATTGCATATAAGCAACTGGACCATATAAAGTAAAAACAAGGACTTTATAATACTTTCCTACTAAACAAAGTATGGAAGCAATAATATTTAAGTTACTCCATATTTAAAACCTACTATAGCGCCTTTGTATGCCGAAGCATTTTAACCTTTTTAATGATTAGGGCAAAAGAATGAATTCATGGGTAAAGTTTATTAACCATAAACTATCGAATGAAGACATATAGGGGTAGCTACGTGGCCTTAAACTCATTTACCTTTTTGATAAAAAGGATACAAAAAGCATCTACAGGTATACATAGAAACAAACACTTATATGTTAGCCTGTAATTATAAATCGATATGCTGATAGGAGGCATCGCCGCGCGCTGGATGTGAAAGATAGAAATCTGTGATTTTATAAACATTGCTATGCGATAGTAGATATGGGAACTACTTAGAAAAAAAAAAAAAACCTAAATTATTAAACTATGCGTTAAAACCTACGGAAAACAAAATTTTGAAACCAAACCTTACCCCGGTTATACCATTGATTTGGTTAATCATCTTATGATACGATTTTAAAATGGAATTTCAATGGAATGTGTATAAACCCCGAACCAAAAGGGTCTGCGCCGAGAGCTATAGGTTGATACTCGTAGACAAATAACATTTAAACCATGTATTAGAAATCGACCAAAGGGTCAGCGCCGAAAGTTAAGATGTTAACGCGTGTAAATAATTACATTCAAAATGGTAGCTGTCGGACACCACAGACCATGGTGACCGGTCGTTAAATGGCAATAGCGTTCACGGCATTCAGTCTCTGTGCAACTTTACGTGCAAAGTAATAGCCGTCGACTGCAAAACGATGATATAGATATAAATAACCATATCAGTACCAAAATTTTAAACGACGAAGGCTGTATACAGTTTCCTGTGAAATCAAACGCAACTGTTTGAAGGAGGGTTAATTGATAAATTATCAAACCCGTATGACAAGTCAAGACAAATGAAATATATGTAAGTTATACGCTGTAGGGATCGTAAGCCATAAATCCTGCCGGGACAGTATGCATGGTTGGCAGATAGAGGAAACACAACATTTATGTAGAGTATTCCCTATTCCATTCAGCATATGTTCGTGGAAACAAACCCTTAGGGTTATATGCATATGACAAATCGATTAGATTCGGTAAAACGGAGTAGCTGGGCAAGCGACTCAAACCGAACTCGGTGGGTAGTTATGGACGCCACAGAAAGCGGATCTTAACTGAGAAAACCCCTATAGCAGACTTTCAGCAAACAAACTTGTCGCGGTTCCTCCTTTCACCTACGAACAAAGCTGTGAACTAGAAACCGGGAGACCAGAGAAAAATTGTTAAGACCGAATAAAACCCTGAACAGAGTCAGAAATCGAGTTATATAAAGTAAAGAATCAACAAAGCGGGATGAAATCAAGAACTCGTTATCTGAAACCTCTCAGTAACCTGAAACCCCAAAACGCCTGCTCGATAAAATAACCAGAAACACAAGCAACTGAAGCGTAGTGGGTTCTGGGAATAGCAACAGGTTAATAAGGGAAGTTAGAAACCCTAGAAGTAAATCGACGCAGTACCGGCCAGGGGAGAGGCATTATTACTTCGCCGACTTGCTTCTTGACAAAATCCCAACGAGGATTTGGAGAACCAAACCTAGCCGCAGGCTGAAGACGCGATGGTAAGTTGATAGTAAATAACGCTGTCTCCAGTGTACCGGACCAGCGAAAACTCACAAATGCGCTGTCATTGAAAAGACTTTTCTTAGTTCTTCTCTCACAGTCGGCGGCGAGACTGTGATTCTGGCTCGGGAGTGTACAGATTTACAAAAGATCCGTTATGATCCTGAATAATCACAGGTTTATGTGGAAACCTGCGCCGGAGGAGGAAGGAGACTGGTCTCAGTTGTACTGGCTCCATTCTTTTCTGCACGCAAGACTGTCATGCAACCACAACACGGCATGTTGGTTAAACAGGAATAAAGTAAAAAGAACTGGAAAAAGGGACACTCCACGGCTTTAAAAATCAAATCCAGAAAAAGAATAAACGGGAAAAAAATCACACCACCGAAAGTTGAAATAGACGGTAGGTAGCTGGAAAATATAAAAATAAAAATGCCGGCGGTCGTGGCACCAGGAAGGTCCACACCTCGGTTGGGTAGTATCGCGGTGATCTACCATCACCTGCTATGAACACGAAACACAGGTTGTACATGAGTCATCATAATAAGTTAAAACGTTTTACGTAATCGGGTTAGCGGAAAGGATGATAAGGTGAGACGTTAACACGCAAAGGGCATATTTTATAGAATAAAAAAAAAAAAACTTTAATTATTTATTAGTGCCACCTAAGCCTCTATGTGGACTTCGTGCATGCTAATTTAGCGTGTCATAGTCCATGTGATATTCCACTTAAGACTTCAATGAAGCATATATTACTTCACGCATGAAGGTTGGGTTAATGTCGCCCAAGGTTATGTAGTCAAAATATGATGAGAAAATGTACATGCGCCGTAGTTAAATGGATATAATGTGTGGTATGAAATGAGAAATTTACAGCATATATCTAGTTATGGCACGGTCAAGTCATAAATCAAATATTGAACGCATATATGACTTAAAGTAATAGTGCCAAATCATATAGATATAAATGATGGCCTTTACACTTATTCATATAGATGTATTAATGATATTATCGGTATTAATGATAAAGTTTGCGTAAAAGAATATTCATTAGATGTCGGACGCCAACAGACTTGGCAAAAGGAGAATTAGTAACTGAACAGGTCGCGGTCTGCATTGTACATGCGGGGAGCAGACGTAAATAACACGCATGGAACCACATTCATTGGACCGCAACTTAAGAATTAGGATTGTATTAATCATATAATTATCTCTTTCAAATGTCCCAATATGGTTATTGGTCGATGATTATGAGAGTTAGGAAAAAAAAAGAAAAGCCGAAAATCATGGTTCGTAGAGGAATTAAATCCAGAATTCGTGCGCGAGGCTAATATAGGGTATGCTTCCGTGAACCCGAAAACAAATTTAACGCCATTGATATTGAGACGGCAGTAAATTAAATTAAGGATGTATATGCTAAAGTTTCAGTGACATGATCCATTCATGCGAGTATAGGTCAGTGCTTAAAGGTTAATGACCGCTTTTCAAATTATTAAAAAAAAATAAACAATCATATTTGTGCATATCAAATAAAAACATAAAAACGCCGAAATCATTAGCTGTTAAGGCGTGAGATTTTGTATACAGCGCTATGTATATATGGGTATAGATGCGGCGTGGTTTACCTTTACCTCCACTCGAATTTGTTAAGCCGTGCCACAGTGGACAGATCGACGCGTTAACAATTGGTGACCGATACGTGGTGAGTGGATATGACATGCCATATATATATATATATGTATACAAAAGCGTCTTTAAATAATGCATACCGACATCTGGATAT
This sequence comes from Pinus albicaulis, assembly GCA_034641835.2. Lineage (NCBI taxonomy): Eukaryota > Viridiplantae > Streptophyta > Pinopsida > Pinales > Pinaceae > Pinus > Pinus albicaulis. The sequence continues at coordinate 1,576,719,982 of CM076570.1, forward strand.
ATACATACATAGGTTAAAATAAACGTGAAATCCGTACTCCGAGATCCCAGAAGTATATGCAATAGGTATGAAGAATAAGACACCTATTGTAATCGGTTATAAAAATTGACACATACATCACGTTATATAATGTATATTAAGTCATAACCGATAAGAGACCAATTGATTTTATGAGGATGGATTATACAATTATACCATATACAATTATAATGATAATGGTAAACCGAAAACGAGCCCAAATGATTATATAAGGATGGACTATACAAGCATATAATGTATAATTATGATGGTAAGGGTAAGATATAATCATAATTGTATAATGTATACAAAGATGGGTTATGTAATTAGGTGTATGGAATTTGTATATTACCATAATGACATTGTGTAATATATATGATACAATAACAAGCCCACAATAATATCATGCCATGGTAATAATACAATGCCATAGTATAAGGTATCTTACCAAAAACATACAAAGTTAGATGGAAATGTTGTATTCTGCCAACAAGTAAATCACAAAAGGTAGAGAAAGGGATGTATATCCATGCAGTTTAGTAAAAGAGAACCACCCCTCTTAATATCATAAAAGGATGTATATATATATAGAGAGATATATATATATATAACCCCTACACATGTATATACATGTGGGTTAATGATATTAAAGTAATATAAATGTGGACACATGGTTAGAAGCAGGATTCACAATTATATGGGTGAATAGATAAATTTATCTATTTATAAATTATAAATATTTTATATGGGTGAATTATAAACGTTTTATAATTGTTTTATAAATGTCTATATAAAGTTGTTTTATAATGTTTTATAAATTCACTTTATAATGAAAATATATATATTTTAGGTGGTGGAAATATATATAAGACTGCAGTACACATAGTCGAGTTGGTGGGTGGACTCGATGTTATATATCTTTGAATATATAATATATATATATTCAGTATGATGATAGGAAGGATTATTAAAGAATATATATGTATAACTAAATTTGGGATCAAGAAATTTAGTTGGAATGTCAAATGTCATTAGAGGAGGAAAAAGTTACACACGTATATCATTAGCGTAAATGAATATACCCTTTGAGCATTCCATGAAATAAAACACAAAAACAATAAGGGGTATCGAAAAATATATGAAATATATATATAGGTATCGAAGTGTGCCTTTTCTAAGTATTATTAAAATGGATATGGACATAGCTATATCTATAGTTTTAATTAGAATGGAATTAACATATGGATGTGGTTTTAATCAATTGAGGGTACTATATATATATATATATGGGTGTATTGAAGTAAAATTGAAATATAGTACTCATTAGTACTCACTGATGGTGAAGGGAGATATAACCACAGCCAAATAAGTTGTTTTAGTAAGTATGGACGGTTGCAAATCCATTACATTGATTTAAGCATGAATGAATGAAGGGGTGAATTAAAATTTTCCTAATGAATTACTTAAGGAAGAATATTCTTGTGATAGTGGAAGAATGATTCTTAATTACTTATTTATATTCTTCCAGTTGGTGTATTTTATAAGTTTAGAGATAATGAGTAAAAGAATTGGAAAAATATGGAGAAGGGATATTTCTCTCATAAGGAACAAAAAAAAATATAAATAAATACAGATTTAAAAATAAAAGCATGAGAGAATTATGGGTTTCTTTTGCTAGAAAAAAAAATAGAATGCTTTTATGCAATAGAAAAGAAGGAATTCTTTTATGACTCAGGAAAAACTTGAAATACTTTTATGATTTATGAAATCTTTTCCATTTTAAGCTGATGAGTCTTTGAAAAGGGGGAAACTGTGTCAAATTCATTTTTGGCATTAACAAGTATGGATATTGTAAATGTGATGAATTATAGAAATTACATTTATCACTAGAAAAGGAAACAAGAATTCTCACTATAAAATCTTTTGGGTGCAAATTTTATTAAAGTTAAATTTCTTGAGTCTTAAATGCAAAGACAAAGAAATGATGTGAAATCATACAGCTACAACCGAGAAAAAAAGAGGATGAGCTGTATTTTGGACTTGGGTGGGGGAAATCCATCAGTTCCAAAACTGTTCACTTAAGTTTTGAACGAGTGGATACCATTTCATGTGAGAGGTAAGCATGGAAGGGTAGAGAGTATTAAGGAATCTAGTTGTTACTAATTAAATTAAGTAACTAAAAAAAGAAACAGTGAAAAGATACTAGAAGTACAACTATAAAATGAGCAAGGGTAAGCATAACCATGCATATGATCCAATTGTTTTCTCTCATTTATGTGTACTAATGAAAAAGTTGAGAAATTGTTTAGACAAGTGTGTAACAGGAAATTGGGCACTCTAGAAACGAAGAGGAAAAAGGTGAAGATAAAGCACCTATAAAATCCAGAAAAGCTGAGCTGAACCAAGTTGCGTGAGGAAAGAATCTCACTGAAAAACAAGAAAGGATAAGTAGTGTACTAAAAGTGCACTAAACTATTATGAACCTGAACGGTTTGATTTATAACTGAATGTCTTAAGTTATTGAAATGCAGAATGCTGTTGTGAATTATCAATTATATGTACCTGATATTACTTACATTGGTATGAATTGTGGACAGAGAAACCAGAATAAAAGATCTTCCATACAAACTTCTTGTAAAGAAGTAGGAAGGAAACCACTGGCATAAGGCATAAGTAAATATAGTGGAGGCAGGAGAGTACTCTGCTAGAAACTAATGGCTTATACATTAGCCCTACCATTGCTTATTAAAATTCCTGATGTATTTCATGTCTCCTTGTTGGAGAAAAAAAGAAAAAAGAAAGAAAGTTATAAATTTTGTACATGATGCTTCTCACATAATTGATTTGAAATGTGGTCCAGGTGGAACCAGAAGAGGAATTTCCTTCCAGAGTTGCTTCAAAGATGAAATCGAGAAGAAATGGAATGGCGGAAGTGAACAGTAGCTCGGGTAAAGGTGCAGTGGAGCACTTTACTGCTAAAAAGCTACATGGCACAGAGAAGCTCAAATGATGGAAAAGCATTCATAATTATGTTCAAAATCAACTAGTAGATAGTTGTCAACACCGAGGACGGTGTTTATTTTCAGAGGGGGAATATGTAACACCTCCAAGTTCTATGCTTTTCAAATGAGACATTTGAACATAAATCCAAAGGGGAGTGGACCCCAGTGGATGATTATTGTGTGGATGTGGTTAATTTTGTAATTATGAAAAATAAATAAAATATTATGTATGCACTATGACCAAAAAGAGAATTGAGATCAATTGCCAAGATCCATGAGGATGGATAAGGCAACAAATCCCCAAAAAGCTTTCAAAAATCCTTGAAAGAAATTTATTTAGATTTAAGGAGAAATCTAAATTTCCCCAATGAAGAGGAGTAGTTGGGAAGAGGTGAGAAAAGCTGGAAAAGCTGAGGAAAAGCTTAAAGCAGCCTTAAGGAACCCCAAGAAGGGAAGCCTAGGCTAAACAGGAAAGAAAGCATCCTGCTATTCTGGACGCAGAATTAGAAACATGCTTTGGGGTATGAGCTTAAATAAGCTGATCCTAGACAGATTAGTGGTTGATCTGTGCGGGGAGGTGATCTCTGCTCGGGGGTGAATCCTGGGAGATAAAGAGGATTCTAAGGTTGGGAGGACTGGTCATGGTAAAGGGTGCATGCGTACATTTGGAGATATCTGTAAGTCTGTGTTAAATGTATTCCTGTTTTATGAAATTGGGCTGTTATATTCCTTTATGCAGATTGTAAAATTTAGATGTTATATTCCTTTATGCAAATTATGAAATTTCAATGTTATAGTGCATTATGGAATGTATGAATTGTATGTTAAGTTGCAGTATGCCCTGTTAGATGGATTAATGGTTCAGTAAATTATGTAATTGCAAATACAACTATTGACAGTAGAGAGAAATGGTTGGGTGTAGAGATGAGTACATGGTAATAATGAGGGTTGAGATGATAGATCAATTGAGTAGCCAATATAATAACTATGTAAAGATATAGATGGCTATCTTTTAAAGGAGTATTTAATTGATGTGTGTATAAACAGAAGATGTTAACAAACCAGTACCCCTGAACATTAAGTTCCAACCAACTAAATCTATCCTCAAAATACTCATGGCGAATATAGACCTTAAGAGAGACATGTTGAATCTCATTCGGAGTAAAATGAATCTCTTATAGAAGAGGAGTTTAGAAATTTAAGAGGAGTAATCATGAGGTAAATGGATATTATTAATCCCATTTAAAAAGTTAAAAAGGGGGTTTGGGAGACGTGACATCCAAATGGAAAAATTCATCAACCTATGGTATTCATGTACCCATGTTATCCATCCACACATGGAATTTACTCATGGTATTATAAATGGCACCGACTCATGGTATTCATCCACCCATGATATTTATTCGCCCATGGTATTGTAAGTGACCCATGGTATGTATCCACCCATGGTATTCATCCACACATGGGATTTACCCATGGTATTGTAAGTGGTATCTACCCATGGTATTGGCCCATGGTATCCACCTATGGTATTCTATCTAAAAAAAAAGGCCATAAATAACAAGCCTCACTTTGTAAAAGGACAAATTTGTCCACCACAATGTAGCTTTTACAATTAATCTCTGTTTTAATAAAACAAGTTTCTTTGTGGTTTTATTGCAGTGTGTTCTCTATTTTTTCTAGCATTCTAATTTTGCAGATCTTGTCAGATCCATTTCAAATTTTCTTAGATTTTGGGGGTCTCCCCCCAAGATCTGGATCAGTGGTATCAGATTCAGGTTACGAATCCATGGGAATGAGGGTTTGAAGCATATTTTAGTTTCAATTTTTTGCAGCAATCTTCAGCAAACTCCATGAATTTCTTGGGCGGCGAGTTTGAAGATCAGATCTGAAAATTTTGGTGAAAAATTTACAAAGTTGAAGACTAGATCTGGATTCCTTGCAAAAAAAAATCCACATTAAAAAAAAAATCGGCCGAATTGGAGTTCGTATGAAGGAGATATCGCTGATTCTAAATCAGCAATATTGCCGAAAATGTTCTGACGACAATTCGTGGACGGCGGCTCTCCTGTCATTTTTCATAGTTTTCTTTGCGAAATTGCAGATAAATGGCTATAGATCTTAGCTTCACTTGAAAAATCACTCAATTTCAAAAAAAAAATCGATCGAATCGGAGTCTGAATGTGAGAGTTATCGTTGATTTAAAATCAACTATCTTTTTCATAAATTTTGTGACGGTGAGACAGTTCCAACATGAATCTGAGAGTCTAGATTCTCCAGATAGTGGTTTCAAACACATGAGAAGATGTAGAATGGTCATTCCATTTCCAAAAATAGGTTATAATAAATATTCTGAGTTATATTGACTGAGTTATGCTCATTTTAAATCTGGAGCAGCATTCGGAGCGGGTTCCCTTTGGAGACGTGCCCTCCCACCCCGCTTTAGTAGGCACCTGCCTCAAATTCATCAGTTTTATCATAGCAGCATTTGACTTGGGTTATTTGGAGATGTGCCTTCTCACCCCAAGCTATGTAGGCACCTGCTACTTCGTCAACAATCAACATCATGGTTATGGGTCAACCGCACAAAAACTTTTTCATCGAAGTCCATTTGCTAGGCCACACACTGTTAGTCACACAATTGGTCATAAGAATTATAGGGTATCTCTATCATCGGATCTTCGTTTGTCATGGTTTTGGTTCATCCACAAACCCACACTTCATCGAATTCTATTTGTTAGGCGGCACATTGTCAATATCACAATTGGTCACAAGCATTACATGGTATCTCTATCCTCGGATCTTTGTTCATCACGGTTATGGGTTAACTACACAAAACCCTTCTCTTCAGTGGCTCTTCATATTCAGCAAAGGCTTCTCAGGAGGGAACTTCACGCAACGGGGACCATTACTTCTTAAGGAAAGAGGAATAATCCAAATGGAAAATGGCATCAACCCATGGTATTCATCTACCCATGTTATCCATCCACACATGGAATTTACCCAAGGTATTGTAAATGGCATCGACCCATGGTATTCATCCACCCATGATATTTATTCACCCATGGTATTGTAAGTGACCCATAGTATTCATCCAGACATAGGATTTACCCATGGTATTGTAAGTGGTATCTTCTTATGGTATTGGCCCATGGTATCCACCTATGGTATTCTATCTCAAAAAAAAAGGCCATAAATAACAAGCCTCACTTTGTAAAAGGATAGATTTGTCCGCCACAATGTAGCTTCTACAATTATTCTTTGTTTTAATAAAACAAGTTTCTTTGTGGTTTTATTTGCAGTGTGTTCTCTATTTTTTCTAGCATTCTAATTTTGAAGATCTTGTCAGATCCATTTCAAATTTTCTTAGATCTTGGGGGTCTCCTCCCAAGATCTGGATCATGGCCCCTCTTAATGGCCACCCCTGATGATTCGAGCGCCGGATTGGTATCGTGTTTACAAGGTAGCGGTTTGGAAAATGTGATCGACGCATTGCTTGTTAATGCCTCTAGTGAAATAATAGACATGGATGAGCGCCGATACGTGGCCCCTCTTAATGGCCGCCCCTAATGATTCGGGCGCCGGATTGATATCGTTTTTACAAGGCAGCAGTTTGGAAAATGTGATTGACACATTGCTTGTTAACGCCTCTGGTGAAATCATGGACAAGCACCGATACATGGCCTCTCTTAATGGCTGCCCCTGATGATTCAGACACTGGATTGATATCATGTTTACAAGGCAGCGGTTTGGAATCCAAAAATAAGGCTAAAACTTAAGCCACGTCACTCCTTAATAGCCTCGCACTCTTCGAAACGTCGTGCATCAGTTGTTTTGAATTTACTTAGACTTGTATGTTTTTCTAAACGTAGGCTTGTATGTCTTTCTGCATGAAGTCCCTTCTTACGCGCTACAATAAAAGTACAACAAATGCGTGTGAGTGATTTAATGTTTTATCATTGCTCAATTCCCTAGCGATGATGTTTTGATTGAATTTGTTTATCAATGACAAGGGTAAGGCTTTACTATAGCATGTAACGTCTAGCCCAATTTTATGTTAAATGTTTTATGTTACGTGAGACTATTATGTTTTGAGTATCGTTGAGATTGTCCCAATTATTTGTTAAATGCCAAAAATTTAGTATAATTTAAAGCTATAATGTATTAAATGCCACTAAAATACTATAATTTAAAATTATAATGTATTATACTTAATTGATTTGTTAGAGATTTTGAGTACGTTTTTATAATTTTTTTTTTTATATTATATGAAATTATGATAAAATTGATTTTCAATAAATTATTTAAGTTAGCAGTTATAAAAAATAGATAATTGATAAATATTTATAGTCATCAATTTATGTAGGTATCAAAATATGCTTTTCTTCATATATGTTATATATATTCTAAAAGTTAACTAGTCAACGATTTCAAAATTCTTATGGGAAGATAATATTGCCTTAGCCAATGTTTGATAAGTATTAGATATAAGATAGTGTTTGTCATTTGACAGCGATGTAGAACATTGTAATTAGACGAAAAGATGAAAGAACTTTCCTTTTTCCAGGTAGGTTAATATTGTTCTTTTATTATCCAAATTTCTGATTTCATACATGAATGGTTTGATGTGAGATTCAACTATTAATAATATTACTATTTTATGTAATAATTTTAAAAATATTGAAGAATATATAATTAACATTTACAATTTTAAAAGTTTTAATTAAGTTATAATGTTAAAAAATAATTATTACTATTTTATGTTGTTTTTTGTTTATTTTACTTAATTTAAAATATTAAATATAACTTATATTTAGAATTTTAAAGTTTAATATTTTAAATATAACTCATATTTAGAATTTTAAAGTTAACTTAAATCTATTTTTAAGAGTGGAAAAAAAATTAATCTCTTAATTATTAATTCAATTAAATGTATAAAATTTAACTATGTTAACAAATTAAGAAAAATAAAATGTAATAAAACATAAACAGACAAATTAGAAAAAATAAAATATAAAAAACCAAACTCTTTAACAAACTAATATTAATATTAACTCTTTCATATTAATATTAAATTTAATATTAACAACTATCAATGAATATTAATATTAATGTTAGTGTGACTATTAATATTAATTAATGTTATTAAATTTAATATTAATTAAATACTATTATTAATATTAATATATTATAATAATTATTAATGTTCATAATAATAAGTCATGTTTAATCATGAGAAATTTAGATTAACAATGGTCAATTATAACCATACAATTGCTAACTATAGTGAAAATATAATTAGCAATATTTAAACATGGTGAACATGGACACCTATAATAAACTATGATTAGTCATAATCAAACAATAGTAAGACAAAATCATTCATAGACATATAATAATAATAATAATTAAACTTATTAATCATAATATTATTAAAAATATACTAACTCTAATAATATATTTTGATATTAATATTAAATTTAATGTTAACAACTATTAACAAATATTAATATTAATGTCACCCTCCATATTAATTAAATGTTATTAATATTAGTATTAATTAAATATTATCAATATTAATATTAAAGTTAATAATAATAATATATTAACTATTATTATACTTTGTTATATATGTATTACTCTACTAATATTTTATATTAGTATTTGATATTAAATAATTAATATGTAGGAATATACTAATATTAATAAATAAACAAGTTTTACTATTAATATTATTTATTAATATTAATTAATTTGAATAAGGAAAAGAATATTATTTTTAATATTATTAATATTAATATTAATAAATAATATTAGCAACATTTAGTATTAACAATAATGTTAACCAATTTTAATTTACAATATTATTTATTATTATTATTTTAATTTATTAATATTATTATTATTTATATGAATTAATAAATTTAAATATTAATATATTTAACATTAAATATTAATATTAATTTTAATTTTAATACTAATATTAATTATTCATGTTAATATTGTTAATATGAATAATAATATTAATATTACTTTTAAAATTATTAATATTTCTAAATATTAATTTTAATTTTAATTATTAATTTTCATAACCATGGGAAACCATTATTAATTAGCATTAGCAATAGTAGATCAATGTCATCCATGATCAAATGTCGCATTTTGACAAATATTGTCTCAATATGAAAGTCACCCATTGCCAAAAATGGTCATGGTTGGTCCAACCTCGCATTGTGACAACAATTGTCTCAATGTTTAAATCAATTCCCTTGGGTTCACCAATTCATTTGGTTTATAATATTAAACCCTTGGGTTTATTAGTTCTTTTAGTTTATAATATGAATAATCGATCAATGTCATCCATGATCAAATCTCACATTCTGAAAAATATTTTCTGAATATGAAAATCACCCATGGCCAACCATGGTCATAGTTGGTGAACCGTCTCATTTTGACAACAATTATCTCAATGTTCAAATCAATTCCCTTGGGTTGACCAATTCCTTTGGTTTATAATATTAAGCCCTTGGGTTTATAAGCTATTTTGGTTTATAATATGAATAATCGATCAACATCATCCATGATCAAATGTCAAATTCTGACAAATATTGTCTCAATATGAAAATCACCCATGGCCAATAATGGTCATGGTTGGTCCAACGTTGCATTGTGACAACAATTGTCTCAATGTTTAAATCAATTCCCTTGGGTTCACCAATTCCTTTGGTTTATAATATTAAACCCTTGGGTTTATTAGTTCTTTTAGGGTTTATAATATGAATAATCGATCAATGTCATCCATGATCAAATGTCACATTTCTGACAAATATTGTCTCAATATGAAAATCACCCATTGCCAAACCATGGTCATGGTTGGTCCAACGTCGCATTGGGACAACAATTGTCTCAATGTTTGAATCAATTCCCTTGGGTTCACCAATTCCTTTGGTTTATAATATTAAAACCCTTGGGTTTATTAGTTCTTTTGGTTTATAATATGAATAATCGATCAATGTCATCCATGATCAAATGTCACATTCTGAAAAATATTGTCTCAATATGAAAATCACCCATGGCCAACCATGGTCATAGTTGGTGCAACGTCGCATTGTGACAACAATTGTCTCAATGTTTAAATCAATTCCCTTGGGTTCACCAATTCCTTTGGTTTATAATATTAAACCCTTGGGTTTATTAGTTATTTTGGTTTATAATATGAATAATCGATCAATGTCATCCATGATCAAATGTCACATTCTGACAAATATTGTCTCAATATGAAAATCACCCATGGCCAACCATGGTCATAGTTGGTCCAACGTCGCATTGTGACAACAATTGTCTCAATGTTTAAATCAATTCCCTTGGGTTCACCAATTCCTTTGGTTTATAATATTAAACCCTTGGGTTTATTAGTTCTTTTGGTTTATAATATGAATAATCGATCAATGTCATCCATGATCAAATGTCACATTCTGACAAATATTGTCTCAATATGAAAATCACCCATGGCCAACCATGGTCATGGTTGGTCCAACGTCACATTGTTGACAACAATTGTCTCAATGTTTAAATCAATTCCCTTGGGTTCACCAATTCATTTGGTTTATAATATTAAACTCTTGGGTTTATTAGTTCTTTTGGTTTATAATATGAATAATTGATCAATGTCATCCATGATCAAATGTCACATTCTGACAAATATTGTCTCAATATGTAAATCACCCATGGCCAACCATGGTCATAGTTTGTTCCAATGTCACATTGTGACAACAATTATTTCAATGTTTAAATCAATTCCCAAGGGTTCACCAATTCCTTTGGTTTATAATATTAAACCCTTGGGTTTATTAGTTCTTTTGGTTTATAATATGAATAATCGATTAATGTCATCCATGATCAAATGTCACATTCTGACAAATATTGTCTCAATATGAAAATCACCCACGGCTAACCATGGTCATAGTTGCTCCAACGTCACATTGTGACAACAATTGTCTCAATGTTTAAATCAATTCCCTTAGGTTTCACGATTCCTTTGGTTTAAAATAATGTGTCCTTGGGTCACCAAAAGTTCTTTTGGTTTATAATATGGATAATCGATCAATGTCATCCATGATCAAATGTCACCATTCGAGCAAATATTATTGTCTCAATATAGAAAATCACCCATGGCCAACCATGGTCATAGTTGATCCAACGTCGCATTGTGACAACAGATTGTCTCGATACGTTTAAATCAACCTCCCTTGGGTTCACCACTTGCTTTGCTTTATAATATTAAACCCTTGGGTTTATTAGTTTTTTTGGTTTATAATATGAATAATCGATCAATGTCATCCATGATCAAATGACACATTATGAGAAACATTGTCTCAATATGAAAATCACCCATGGCCGACCATGGTCATAGTTGGTCCAACGTCGCATTGTGACAACAATTGTCTCAATGTTTAAATCAATTCCCTTGGGTTCACCAATTCCTTTGGTTTATAATATTAAACCCTTGGGTTTATTAGTTCTTTTGGTTTATAATATGAATAATCGATCAATGTCATCCATGATAAAATGTCACATTCTGACAAATATTGTCTCAACATGAAAATCACCCATGGCCAACCATGGTCATAGTTGGTCCAACGTCGCATTGTGACAACAATTGTCTCAATGTTTAAATCAATTCACTCGGGTTCACCAATTCATTTTGTTTATAATATTAAACCCTTGGGTTTATTAGTTCTTTTTATTTATAACATGAATAATCGATCAATGTCATCCATGATCAAATGTCACATTTTGACAAATATTATCTCAATATGAAAATCACCGATGGCAAACCATGGTCATGGTTGATCCAACTTTGCTCGCATTATGTTAATGACAATTGCCATGTCTTCAATCAATTCCTTGGGTTCACCAATTCCTTTGGTTTATAATATTAAACCATAGGTTTATTAGCTCTTTTTAGTTTTATAATATGAATAATCGATCAATGTCATCGATGATCAAATGTCACATTATGACAAATATTGTCTCAATATGAAAATCACTCATGGCCAACCATAGTTATGGTTGGTCCAACGTCACATTGTGACAACAATTTTCTCAATGTTTAAATCAATTCCTGATATGTCCCCCTCTTAATGGCCACCCCTAATGATTCGGGCGCCGGATTGATATCGTGTTTACAAGGCAGTGGTTTGGAAAATGTGATTGACACATTGCTTGTTAACGCCTCTGGTGAAATCATGGACGAGCACCGATACATGGCCCCTCTTAATGGCTACCCCTGATGATTTGGGCACCGGATTGATATCATGTTTACAAGGCAGCAGTTTCGAATCCAAAAATAAGGCTACAACTTAAGCCACGTCACTCCTTAACAGCTTCGCACTCTTCGAAACACCGTGCATTAATTGTTTTGAATTTAATTAGAGTTGTATGTTTTTCTGAACGCTTACGCGCTACAATAATAGTACAGCAAATGCATGTAAGTGTTTTAATGTTATATCATTGCTCAATTCCCTAGCGATGATGTTTTGATCGAATTCATTTATCAATTACAAGGGTAAGGCTTTACTATAGCATGTAACGTCGAGCCCAATTTTATGTTAAATGTTTTATGTTACGTGAGACTATTATGTTTTGAGTATCGTTGAGATTGTCCCAATTATTTGTTAAATGCCAAAAATTTGGTATAATGTATTAAATGCCATTAAATTACTATAATTTAAATTTATAATGTATTATACTTAACTGATTTGTTAGTGACTTTCAGTACGTTTTTATAAAAAAATATATATATATATATTATATGAAATTATGATAAAATTGATTTTCAATAAATTATTTAAGTTAGCAGTTATAAAAAATAGATAAGTCATAAATGTTTATAGGCATCAATTTATGTAGGTATCAAAATATTTTTTTCCTCATATATGTTATATAGATTATAAAAGTTATCTAGTCAACGATTTCCAAATTCTTATGGGAAGATAATATTGCCTTAGCCAATGTTTGATAAGTATTAGATATAAGAAAGTGTTTGTCATTTGAGAGCTCTGTAGAACATTGTAATTAGACGAAAAGCTGAAAGAAGTTTTCTTTTTCCAGATAGGTTAATATTGTTCTTTTATTACTCCAAGATTTTATTATAGAGATTTCGAGGACATACATACAATATTATTTATTATTATTATTTTAATTTATTAATATTATTACTATTTATATGAATTAATAAATTTAAATATTAATATCTTTAACATTAAATATTAATATTAATTTTAATTTTAATACTAATATTAAACATTCATGTTAACATTATTAATATGAATAATAATATTACGATACCGTTGCAGTTGCCGATACTCCTAATCACAAAAAAAATAAAATATGAATATTAATATTAATATTACTTTTAATATTATTAATATTTCTAAATATTACTTTTAATTTTAATTATTAATTTTCATAACCATGGGAAACTATTGTTAATTAGCATTAGCCATAGTAGATCAATGTCATCCATTAGCAAATGTCACATTTTGACAAATATTGTCTCAATATGAAAATCACCTATGGTCAACCATGGTCATAGTTGGTCCAACGTCACATTGTGACAACAATTGTCTCAATGTTTAAATCAATTCCCTTGGGTTCACCAATTCCATTGGTTTATAATATTAAACCCTTGTGTTTATTAGTTCTTTTGGTTTATAATATGAATAGTCGATTATTGTCATCCATGATCAAATGTCACATTCTGACAAATATTGTCTGAAAATGAAAATCACCCATGGCCAACCATGGTCATAGTTGGTCCATCATCGTAGTGTCAAAACAATTGTCTCAATGTTTAAATAAATTCCGTTGGGTTCACCAATTCCTTTGGTTTATAATATTAAACCCTTGGGTTTATTAGTTCTTTTGGTTTATAATATGAATAATAGATCAATGTCATCCATGATCAAATGTCACATTCTAACAAATATTGTCTCAATATGAAAATCACCCATGGCCAACCATGATCATGGTTGGTCCAACGTTGCATTGTGACAACAACTGTCTCAATGTTTAAATCAATTCCCTTGGGATTTCACGATTCCTTCGGTTCATAATATTAAACCCTTGGGTTTATTAGTTCTTACAGTATATATAATATGAATAATCGATCAATGCCATCCATGATCAAATGTCACATTCTGACAAATATTGTCTCAATATGAAAATCACCCATGGCCAACCATGGTCATAGTTGGTCCAACGTCGCATTGTGAAAACAATTGTCTCAATGTTTAAATCAATTCCCTTGGGTTCACCAATTCCTTTGGTTTATAATATTAAACGCTTGGATTTATTAGTTTTTTTGGTTTATAATATGAATAATCGATCAATGTCATCCATGATCAAATGTCACATTTTCACAAAAATTGTCTCAATAGGAAAATCACCCATGGCCATAGTTGGTCCAACGTCGCATTGTGACAACAATTGTCTCAATGTTTAAATCAATTCCCTTGGGTTCACCAATTCCTTTGGTTTATAATATTAAACCCTTGGGTTTATTAGTTCTTTTGGTTTATAATATGAATAATTGATCAATGTCATCCATGAGAAAATCACCCATGGCCAACCATGGTCATAGTTGGTCCAACATCGCATTGTGACAACAATTGTCTCGATGTTTAAATCAATTCCCTTGGGTTCACGAATTCCTTTGGTTTATAATATTAAACCCTTGGGTTTATTAGTTATTTTGGTTTAAAATATGAATAATCGATCAATTTCATCCATGGTCAAATGTCACATTCTGAAAAATATTGTCTCTATATGAAAATCACCCATGGCCAACCATGGTCATAAATGGTCCAACGTCGCATTGTGAGAACAATTGTCTCAATGTTTAAATAAATTCCCTTGGGTTCACTAATTCCTTCGGTTTATAATATTAAACCATTGGGTTTATTAGTTCTTTAGCTTTATAATATGAATAATTGATCAATGTCATCCATGATCAAATGTCACATTCTGACAAATATTGTCTCAATATGAAAATCACCCATGGCCCACCATGGTCATAGTTGGCCCAACATCGCATTGTGACAACAATTTTCTCAATGTTTAAATCAATTCCCTTGGGTTCACTAATTACTTTGGTTTATAATATTGACAACAGGTTTATTAGATCTTTTTGTTATAATATTAATAATCGTTGAATTTCATCCATGATCGAATGTCACATTCGACAAATATTGTATCAATATGAAAATCACCCATTGCCAACCATAGTGGATTTGGTCCAACGTCACATTGTGTCAACATTTGTCTCGATGTTTAAATCAATTCCTTGGGTTCACCGATTCCTTTGGTTTATAATATTAAACCCTTAGGGTTATTAGTTATTTTGGTTTATAATATGAATAATCGGAAATCGATATCATCCATGATCAAATGTCACATTCTGACAAATATTGTCTCAATATGAAAATCACCCATGGCCAACCATGATCATGGTTGGTCCAACGTCACATTGTGACAACAATGGTCTCAATGTTTAAATCAATTCCCTTGGTTTCACTCATTCCTTTGGTTTATAATATTAAACCCTTGGGTTTATTAGTTCTTTTGGTTTATAATATGAATAATCGATCAATGTCCTCCATGATCAAATGTCACATTCTGACAAATATTGTCTCAATATGTAAATCACCCATGGCCAACTATGGTCATAGTTTGGTCCAATGTCGCATTATGACAACAATTATCTCAATGTTTAATTCAATTCCCTTGGGTTCACCAATTCCTTTGGTTTATAATATTAAACCCTTCGGTTTATTAGTTCTTTGGGTTTACAATATGAATAATCGATCAATGTCATCCATGATCAGATGTCACATTCTGACAAATATTGTCTCAATATGAAAATCACCCATGGCCAACAATGGGCATAGTTTCTACAACGTCGCATTGTCACAACAATTATCTCAATGTTTAAATCAATTCCCTTGGGTTCACCAATTCCTTTGGTTTATAATATTAAACCTTTGGGTTTATTAGTTCTTTTGGTTTATAATATGAATAATCGATCAATGTCATCCATGATCAAATGTCACATTCTGACAAATATTCTCTTAATATGAAAATCACCCATGGCCAACCATTGTCATAGTTGGTCCAACGTTGCATTGTGACAACAATTGTCTCAATGTTTAAATAAATTCCCTTGGGTTCACCAATTTCTTTGGTTTATAAGTTCTTTTGGTTTATAATATGGATATTCGATCAATGTCATCCATGAACAAATGTCACATTCTGACAAATATTGTCTCAATATGAAAATCACCCATGGCCAACCCTGGTCATAGTTGGTCCAACGTCACATTGTGACAACAATTGTATCAATGTTTAAATCAACTACCTTGGGTTCACCAATTCCTTTTATTTATAATATTAAACCCTTGGGTTTATTGGTTCTTTTGGATTATAATATGAATAATCGATCAATGTCATCCATGATCAAATTTCACATTCTGACAAATTTTTTCTCAATATGAAAATCACCCATGGCCAACCATGGTCATAGTTGCTCCAACGTCACATTGTGACAACAGTTGTCTCACTGTTTAAATCAATTCCCTTGGGTTCACCAATTCCTTTGGTTTATAATATTAAACACTTGGGTTTATTTGTTCTTTTGGTTTATAATATGAATAATCGAACAAAATCATCCATGATCAAATGTCACATTCTGAAAAATATTGTCTCATTATGAAAATCACCCATGGCCAACCATGGTCATAGTTGGTCCAACGTCACATTGTGACACCAATTGTCTCAATGTTTAAATCAATTCCCTTGTGGTCACCAATTCATTTGGTTTGTAATATTAAACCCTTCGGTTTATTAGTTCTTTTGGTTTATAATATGAATAATCGATCAATGTCATCCATGATCAAATGTCACATTCAGACAAATATTGTCTCAATATGGAAATCACCCATGGCCAACCACCACCACCTGCCAAGTATGATTTAAAAGAAACTGGTGAAAATATCGAGTGCCAATACGAGGCCCCTCTTAATGGCCACCCCTTATGATTCGGGCGCCAGATTGATATCGTGTTTACAAGGCAGCGGTTTGAAAAATGTGATCGACGCATTGCTTGTTAACGCCTCCAATGAAATAATGGACATGGACGAGCGCTGATTCGTGGCCCCTCTTAATGGTTGCCCCTGATGATTCGGGCGCTGGAATGATATCCTGTTTACAAGGAAGCGGTTTGGAAAATGTGATCGATGCATTGCTTGTGAATGCCTCTGGTGCAATCATGGACGAGCGTTGATACATGGCCCCTCTTAATGGCCACCTGTGATGATTCGGGCACCGGATTGATATCGTGTTTACAAGGCAACGGTTTGGAATCCAAAAATAAGGCTACAACTTAAGCCACGTCAGTCCTTAACGGCCTCGCACTCTTCAAAACGCTGGGCATCAGTTGTTTTGAATTTACTTAGACTTGTATGCTTTTTTGAACATAGGCTTGTATGTCTTTCTGCATGAAGTCCTTTCTTACGCGCTACAATAAAATTACAGCAAATGTGTGTGACTGTTTTAATGTTTTATCATTGCTCAATTTCCTAGAGATGATGTTTGGATTGAATTTGTTTATCAATGACAAGGGTAAGGTTTCTCTATAGCATGTAACGTTAACGTCCAGCCCAATTTTATGTTAAATGTTTTATGTTACGTGAGACTATTATATTTTGAGTATCGTTGAGACTGTCCCATTTATTTGTCAAATGCCATAAATTTAGTATAATTTAAAGTTATAATGTATTAAATGCCATTAAATTACTATAATTTAAAGTTATAATGTATTATACTTAATTGATTTGTTAGTGATTTTGAGTATGTTTTTATAATTTTTTTTTTATATTATATGAAATTATGATAAAATTGATTTTTAATAAATTATTCAAGTCAGCAGTTATAAAAAAAGGATAATTGATAAATGTTTGTAGGCATCAATTTATGTAGGTATCAAAATATTTTTTTCTTCATATATGTTATATAGATTATAAAAGTTAACTAATCAACGATTTCGAAATTCTTATGGGAAGATAATATTTCCTTAGCCAACGTTTGATAAGTATTAGATATAAGAAAGCGTTCATCATTTGAGAGCTCTATAGAACATTGTAATTAGACGAAAAGATGAAAGAAGTTTTCTTTTTCCAGATAAATTAATATTGTTCTCTTATTATCCGAATTTCTGATTTCATACATGAATGGTTTGATGTGTGATTCAACTATTAATAATATTATTATTTTATGTAATAATTTTAAAATTATTAAAGAATATATAATTAACATTTACAATTTTAAAAGTTTTAATTAAGTTATAATGTTAAAAAATAATTATTATTATTTTATGTTGTTTTTTATTTATTTTACTTAATTTAAAATATTAAATATAACTTATATTTAGAATTTTAAAGTTTAAGATTTTAAATATAACTCATATTTAGAATTTTAAAGTTAACTTAAATCTATTTTTTAAGAGTGAAAAAAAAAATAATCTCTTAATTATTAATTCAATTAAGTGTATAAAATTTAACTATGTTAAGAAATTAAGAAAAATAAAATACAATAAAACATAAAATAACAAATTAGAAAAAATAAAATATAAAATAACAAACTCATTAACAAACTAATATTAATATTAACTCTTTCATATTAATATTTAAGTTAATATTAATAGCTATCAATGAATATTAATATTAATGTTAGTGTGACTAATAATATTAATTAATGTTATTAAATTTAATATTAGTTAAATACGATTATTAATATTAATATATTATAATAATTATTAATGTTCATAATAATAAGTCATATTTAATCAAGAGAAATTTAGATTAACAATGGTCAATTATAACCATATAATTGTCAACTATAGTGAAAACATAATTACAAATATTGAAACATGGTGAACATGGACAACTATAATGAACTATGATTAGTCATAATCAAACAATAGTAAGACAAAGTCATTCATAGACATATAATAATAATTATTATTATTATTATTATTATTATTAATGATAATATTATTAAGAATTTACTAAAGCTAATAATATATTTTGATATTAATATTAAAGTTAATGTTAACCACTATTAACAAATATTAATATTAATGTCACTCTTAATATTAATTAAATGTGATTAATATTAGTATTAATTAAATATTATCAATATTAATATTAAAGTTAATAATAATAATAATATATTAACTATTATGATACTTTGTTATATATGTATTACTCTACTAATATTTTATATTAGTATTTGATATTAAATAATTAATTTGTAGGAATATACTAAAATTAATAAATAAATAAGTTTTACTATTAATATTAATTAATTTAAATAAGAATAAAAATATTATTTTTAATATTTTTAATATTAATATTAATAAATAATATTAGCAACATATAGTATTAACAATAATGTTCACAAATTTTAGTTTACAATATTATTTATTATTAATATTTTAATTTATTAATATTATTACTATTTATAAGAATTAATAAATTTAACTATTAATAACTTTAACATTAAATATTAATATTAATTTTAATTTTAATACTAATATTAATCATTCATGTTAATATTGTTAATATGAATAATAATATTAATATTAATTTTAATTTTAATTATAATATTAAACCCTTGGGTTTATTAGATCTTTTGGTTTATAATATGAATAATCGATCATTGTCATCCATGATCAAATGTCACATTCATACAAATATTGCTTCAATATGAAAATCACCCATGGTCAACCATGGTCATAGTTGGTCCAACATCGCACTATGACAACAATTGTCTCAATGTTTAAATCAATTCCGTTGGGTTCACCAATTCCTTTGGTTTATAATATTAAATCCTTGGGTTTATTAGCTCTTTTGGTTTATAATATGAATAATCGATCAATGTCATCCATGATCAAATGTCACATTCTGATAAATATTGTCTCAATATGAAAATCACCCATGGCCAACCATGATCATGGTTGGTCCAACATCGCATTGTGACAACAATTGTCTCAATGTTTAAATCTATTCCCTTGGGTTCACCAATTCCTTTGGTTTATAATATTAAAACCTTGGGGTTATTAGTTCTTTAGGTTTATAATATGAATAATCGATCAATGTCATCCATGATCAAATGTCACATTCTGATAAATATTGTGTTAATATGAAAATCAACCATGGCCAACAGTGGTCATAGTTTGGTCTAACGTCGCATTTTCACAACAATTGTCTCAATGTTTAAATCAATTCCCTTGGGTTCACCAATTCCTTTGGTTTATAATATTAAAGCATTGGATTTATTAGCTCTTTTGGTTTATAATATGAATAATCGATTAACGTCATACATGACCAAATGTCACATTCTGACAAATATTATCTCAATCTGAAAATCACCCAAGGCTGACCATGGTCAAGGTTGGTCCAACATCGCATTGTGACAACAATTGTCTCAATGTTTAAATCAATTCCCTTGGTTTCACCAATTCCTTTGGTTTATAATATTCAACCCTTGGGTTTATTAGTTCTTTTGGTTTATAACATGAATAATCGATCAATGTCATCCACGATCAAATGTAACATTCTGAAAAATATTGTCTCAATATGAAAATCACCCATGGCCAACCATGTTCATCGTTGGTCCAACGTCACATTGTGACAACAATTGTTTCAATGATTAAATGAATTCCCTAGGCTTCACCAATTCCTTTGGTTTATAATATTAAACCCTTGGGTTTATTAGTTCTTTTGGTTTATAATATGAATAATCGATCAATGTCATCCATGATGAAATGTCACATTCTGACAAATATTGTCTCTATATGAAAATCACCGATGGAAAACCATAGTCATGGTTGGTCCAACGTCGCCTTGTGACAACAATTGTCTCAATGTTTAAATAAATTCCCTTGGGTTCATCAATTCCTTTGGTTTATAATATTAAACGCTTGGGGTTATTAGTTCTTTTGTTTTATAATATGAATAATTGATCAATGTCGTCCATGATCAAATGTCACATTTTGACAAATATTGTCTCAATATGAAAATCACCCATGCCCAACCATGATCATAGTTGGTCCAACGTTACATTGTGACAAAAATTGTCTCAATGTTTAAATCAATTCCGTTGGGTTAACCAATTCCTTTGGTTTATAATATTAAACCCTTAGGTTAATTAGTTCTTTTGGTTTATAATATGAATAATCGATCAATGTCATCCATGCTCAAATGTCATATTCTGACAAATATTGTCTCAATATGTAAATCAGCGATGGCCAACCATGGTCGTAGTTTGGTCCAACGTTGCATTGTGACAACAATTGTCTCAATGTTTAAATCAATTCCCTTGGGTTCACCAATTCCTTTGGTTTATAATATTAAACCCTTATTAGTTCTTTTGGTTTATAATATGAATAATCGATCAATGTCATCCATGATCAAATGTCACATTCTGACAAATATTGTCTCAATATGAAAACACCCATGGCCAACAATGGGCATAGTTTCTCCAACGTCGCATTGTGACAACAATTGTCTGAATGTTTAAATCAATTCCCTTGGGTTCACCAATTCCTTTGGTTTATAATATTAAACCCTTTGGTTTATTAGTTATTTTGTTTTATAATATGAATAATCGATCAATGTCATCCATGATCAAATGTCACATTCTGAAAAATATTGTCTTAATATGAAAATCACCCATGGCCAACCATTGTCATAGTTGGCCCAACGTTGTATTGTGACAAAAATTGTCTCAATGTTTAAATCGATTCCCTTGGGTTCACCGATTCCTTTGGTTTATAATATTAATCCCTTGGGTTTATAAGTTATTTTGGTTTATAATATGGATAATCGATCAATGTCATCCATGAACAAATGTCACATTCTGACAAATATTGTCTCAATATTAAAATCACCCATGGCCAACCATGGTCATAGTTGGTCCAACATCGCATTGTGACAACAATTGTCTCAATGTTTAAATCAACTCCCTTGGGTTCGCCAATTACTTTTGTTTATAATATTAAACCCTTGGGTTTATTAGTTATTTTGGTTTATAATATGAATAATCGATCAATGTCATCCATGATAAAATTTCACATTCTGACAAATATTGTCTGAATATGAAAATCACCCATGGCCAACCATGGTCATTGTTGGTCCAACGTCACATTGTGACAACAGTTGCCTCAATGTTTAAATCAATTCCCTTGTGTTCACCAATTCCTTTGGTTTGTAATATTGAACCCTTGGGTTTATTAGTTCTTTAGGTTTATAATATCAATAATCGATCAATGTCATCCATTATCAAATGTCACATTTAGACAAATATTGTCTCAATATGAAAATCACTCATGGCCAACAATGGTCATAGTTTCTCCAACGTTGCATTGTGACAATAATTGTCTTAATCTTTAAATCAATTCCCTTGGGTTCACCAATTCCTTTTGTTTAATATATTAAACCCTAGGGTTTATTAGTTATTTTGGTTTATAATATGAATAATCGATCAATGTCATCCATGATCAAATTTCACATTCTGACAAATATTGTCTCAATATGAAATTCACCCATGGCCAACCATGGTCATAGTTGGTCCAACATCACATTGTGACAACAATTGTCTTAATGTTTAAATAAATTCCCTTGTGTTCACCAATTCCTTTGGTTTATAATATTAAACCCTTGGGTTTATTAGTTATTTTGGTTTATAATATGAATAATCGATCAATGTCATCCATGGTCAAATTTCACATTCTAACAAATATTGTCTCAATATGAAAATCACCCATGGCAAAACATGATCATGGTTGTTCCAACGTCGCATTGTGACAACAATTGTCTCAATGGTTAAATCAATTCCCTTGGGTTAACCTGTTCCTTTTGTTTATAATATCAATAATCGATCAATGTCATCGATAATCAAATGTCACATTCTGACAAATATTGTCACAATATGTAAATCACCCATGGCCAACCATGGTCATATTTTGGTCCAACGTCGCATTGTGACAACAATTGTCTCAATGTTTAAATCAATTCCCTTGGGTTCACCAATTCCTTTGGTTTATAATATTAAACCCTTGGGTTTATTAGTTCTTTTGGTTTATAATATGAATAATCGATCAGTGTCATCGATGATCAAATGTGTCATTCTGATAAGCGTACCTCCCTCTTGGAGTTGGTTTCATTAATCCTTTTGCTAATTAATCTATTTCATCCGATGGTCTAGATTGAAAGATGTCGGTACATTTTGGTTGTCGCCACTAAATAAATGGACAAAATTCAAACAAATAACTTCCTTGCATATCTAAATCACATGTTTAAACCATACTTAAATTAATTTTTTACAATACATGATTAAAAATTTACTATGCCATTTGTTCAACGCCACCTATCAAATTAGGGTGAATTATGCAACCACCAACTTCCAAGTATCATTTAAAAGAAACTGGCGATAATCTCGACCATCGATACATGGCCCCTCTTAATGGCCGCCCCCGATGATTTAGGCACTGGATTGATATCGTGTTTACAAGGCAGCGGTTTGGAAAATGTTATCAACGCATTGCTTGTTGACGCCTCCGGTGAAATGATGGACATGGACGAGTGCCGATACGTGGCCCCTTTTAATGGCCGCCCCTGATGATTCTGGCGCTGTAATGATATCGTGTTTACAAGGCAGTGGTTTAGAAAATGTGATCGACGCATTACTTGTTAACGCCTCTGGTGAAATCATGGACGAGCGCCAATACGTGGCCCTTCTTAGTGGCCATCCGTGATGATTCGGGCACCAGATTGATATCATGTTTACAAGGCAGCGGTTTGGAATCCAAAAATAAGGCTACAAATTAAGCCACGTCACTTCTTAACGGCCTCGCACTATTCGAAACATCGTGCATCAGTTGTTTTGAATTTACGTAGACTTGTATTTTTTTCTAAACGTAGGCTTGTATGTCTTTCTGCATGAAGTCCCTTCTTACGCGGTACAATAAAAGTACAGCAAATGCGTGCGAGTGTTTTAATGTTTTATCATTGCTCAATACCCTAGTGATGATGTTTGGATTGAATTTGTTTATCAATGACAAGGGTAAGGCATTACTATAGCATGTAACGTCAAGCTAAATTTTATGTTAAATGTTTTATGTTACATGAGACTATTATGTTTTGAGTATCGTTGGCTTTAATATAGCATGTAACGTCGAGCCCAATTTTATGTTAAATGTTTTATGTTACGTGAGACTATTATGTTTCGAGTATCGTTGAGATTGTCACAATTATTTGTTAAATGCCATAAATTTAGTATAATTTAAAGCTATAACGTATTAAATGCCATTAAATTACTATAACTTAAGGTTATAATGTATTATACTTAATTGATTTGTTAGTGATTTTAAGTATGTTTTTATAATTATTTTTTTTTATATTATATGAAATTATGATAGAATTGATTTTCAATAAATTATTTAAGTTAGCAGTTATAAAAAATAGATAATTGATAAATGTTTATAGGCGTCAATTTATGTAGGTATCAAAATATTTTTTTCTTCATATATGTTATATAGATTATAAAAGTTAACTAGTCAACGATTTCGAAATTCTTATGGGAAGATAATATTTCTTTAGCCAATGTTTGATAAGTATTAGATATAAGAAAGTGTTCATCATTTGAGAGCTCTGTAGAACATTGTAATTAGATGAAAAGATGAAAGAAGTTTTCTTTTTCCGGAGAGGTTAATATTGTTCTTTTATTATCCGAATTTCTGATTTCATACGTGAATGGTTTGATGTGTGATTCAACTATTAATAATATTATTATTTTATGAAATAATTTTAAAAATATTAAAGAATATATAATTACCATTTAAAATTTTCAAAGTTTTAATTAAGTTATAATGTTAAAAAATTATTATTATTATTTTATGTTGTTTTTTATTTATTTTACTTAGTTTAAAATATTAAATATACCTTATATTTAGAATTTTAAAGTTAACTTCAATCTATTTTTTAAGAGTGAAAAAAAAAATTGATCTCTTAATTATTAATTCAATTAAATGTATAAAATTTAATTGTGTTAACAAATTAAGAAAAATAAAATATAATAAAACATAAAATAACAAATTAGAAAAAATAAAATATAAAATAAGAAACTCTTTAACAAACTAATATTATTATTAACTCTTTCATATTAATATTAAAGTTAATATTAACAACTATCAATGAATATTAATATTAATGGTAGTGTGACTATTAATATTAATTAATGTTATTAAATTTAATAGTAATTAAATATTATTATTATTATTATTATCATATTATAATAATTATTAATGTTCATAATAATAAGTCATATTTAATGATGAGAAATTTGGATTAACAATGTTCAATTATAACCATACAATTGTTAACTATAGTGAAAACATAATTAGCAATATTGAAACATGGTGAACATGGACAACTATAATCAACCATGATTAGTCATAATCAAACAATAGTAAGACAAAGTCATTCATAGACATATAACAATAATAATAATTAAAATTATTAATCATAATATTATGAAAAATTTACCAAAGCTAATAATATATTTTGATATTAATATTAAAGTTAATGTTAACCACTATTAACAAATATTAATATTAATATCACTCTTAATATTAATTAAATGTTATTAATATTAGTATTAATTAAATATTATCAATATTAATATTAAAGTTAATAATAATAATATATCAACTATTATTATACTTTGTTATATATGTATTACTCTACTAATATTTTATATTAGTATTTGATATTAAATAATTAATATGTAGGAATATACTAATATTAATAAATACATAATTTTTAGTATTAATATTAATTAATTTGAATAAGAATAAAAATATTATTTTTAATATTATTAATATTAATATTAATAAATAAT
The DNA here is from genome assembly GCA_034641835.2 of Pinus albicaulis. Taxonomy (NCBI): domain Eukaryota; kingdom Viridiplantae; phylum Streptophyta; class Pinopsida; order Pinales; family Pinaceae; genus Pinus; species Pinus albicaulis. Next base: position 1,576,746,021 of record CM076570.1, read on the forward strand.
ATTAGCAACATTTAGTATTAACAATAATGTTAACCAATTTTAATTTACAATATTATTTATTATTATTCTTTTAATTTATTATTATTATTATTATTTATATGAATTAATAATTTAAATATTAATATCTTTAACACTAAATATTAATATTAAGTTTAATTTTAATACTAATGTTAATTATTCATGTTAATATTGTTAATATGAATAATAATATTAATATTACTTTTAATATTATTAATATTTCTAAATATTAATTTTAATTTTAATTATTAATTTTCATAACCATGGGAAACCTTTCTTAATTAGCATTATCCATAGAAGATCAATGTCATCCATGAACGAATGTCACATTATGACAAATATTGTCTCAATATGAAAATCACCTATGGCCAAACATGGTCATAGTTGGTCCAACGTCGCATTGTGACAACAATTGTCTCAATGTTTAAATCAATTCCCTTGGGTTCACCAATTCCTTTGGTTTATAATAGTAAACCCTTGGGTTTATTGGTTCTTTTGGTTTATAATATGTATAATTGATCAATGTCATCCATGATCAAATGTAACATTCTGAAAAATATTTTCTCAATATGAAAATCACCCATGGCCAGCCATGGTCATAGTTGGTCCAACATTGCATTGTGACAACAATTGTCTCAATGTTTAAATCAATTCCCTTGGGTTCACCAATTCCTTTGGTTTATAATCTTAAACCCTTGGGTTTATTAGCTCTTTTGGTTTATAATATGAATAATCGATCAATGTCATCCATGATAAAATGTCACCTTCTGACAAACATTGTTTCAATATGAAAATCACCCATGGCCAACCATGATCATGGTTGGTCCAACATTGCATTGTGACAACAATTGTCTCAATGTTTAAATCAATTCCCTTGGGTTCACCAATTCCTTTGGTTTATAATATTAAACCGTTGGGTTTATATTTCTTTTGGTATATAATATGAATAATCGATCAATGTCATCCATGATCAAATGTCACATTCTAACAAATATTGTCTCAATATGAAAATCACCCATGGCCAACCATGGTCACGGTTGGTCTAACGTTGCATTGTGACAACTATTGTCTCAATGTTTAAATCAATTCCCTTGGGTTCACTAATTCCTCCGATTTATAATATTAAACCCTTGGGTTTATTAGATATTTTGGTTTATAATATGAATAATCGATCAATGTCATCCATGATCAAATGTCACATTCTAGCAAATATTGTCTCAATATGAAAATCACCCATCGCCGACCATGGTCAAGGTTTGTCCAACGTCGCATTGTAACAACAATTGTCTCAATGTTTAAATCAATTCCCTTGGGTTCACCAATTCCTTTGGTTTATATTATTAAACCATTGGGTTTATTGGTTCTTTTGGTTTATAATATGAATAATTGATCAATGTCATCCACGATCAAATGTCACATTCTGACAAATATTGTCTCAATATGAAAATCACCCATGGCCAACCATGTTCATAGTTGGTCCAATGTCGAATTGTAACAACAATTGTCTCAATGTTTAAATAAATTCCCTTGGTTTCACCAATTCCTTTGGTTTATAATATTAAACCCTTGGGTTTATTAGTTCTTTTGGTTTATAATATGAATAATCGATCACTTTCATCCATGATAAAATGTCGCATTCTGAAAAATATTGTCTCAATATGAAAATCACCCACGGCCAACCACGGTCATGGTTGATCAAACGTCGCATTGTGCCAACAATTGTATTAATGTTTAAATCAACTCCCTTAGGTTCACCAATTCATTTGGTTTATAATATTAATCCCTTGGGTTTATTAGTTCTTTTGGTTTATAATATGAATAATCGATCAATGTCATCCATCATCAAATGTCACATTCTGACAAATATTGTCTCAATATGAAAATCATCGATGGCCAACCATAGTCATGGTTGGTCCAATGTCACATTGTGACAACAATTGTCTCAATGTTTAAATCAATTCCCTTGGGTTCACCAATTACTTTGGTTTATAATATTAAACCCTTCGGTTTATTAGTTCTTTTGGCTTATAATATGAATAATGATCAATGTCCTCCATGATCAAATTTCACATTCTGACAAATATTGTCAAAATATGAAAATCACCCATGGCCAACCATGATCATGGTTGGCCCAACCTCGCAGTGTGACAACAATTGTCTCAATGTTTAAATCAATTCCCTTGGGTTCACCAATTCCTTTGCTTTATAATATTAAACGCTTGGGTTTATTAGTTCTTTTAGTTTATAATATGAATAATCGATCAATGTCATACATGATCAAATGTCATATTCTGACAAATATTGTCTCAATATGTAAATCACCTATGGCCAAATATCGTCATAGTTTGGTCCAACGTCACATTGTGACAACAATTGTCTTAATGTTTAAATCAATTCCCTTGGGTTCACCAATTCCTTTGGTTTATAATATGAATAATTGATCAATGTAATCCATGATCAAATGTCACATTCTGAAAAATATTGTCTCAATATGAAAATCACACATGGCCAACCATGGTCATGGTTGGTCCAATGTCGCATTGTGACAACAATCGTCTCAATGTTTAAATCAATTCCCTTGGGTTCACCAATTCCTTTGGTTTATAATATTAAACCCTTGGGTTTATTAGCTCTTTTGGTTTATAATATGAATAATCGATCAATTTCATCGATGATCAAATGTCACATTCTAACAAATATTGTCTCAATATGAAAATCACCCATGGCCAGCCATAGTCCTGGTGGGTCCAACGTCACATTGTGACAACAATTGTCTCAATGTTTAAATAAATTCCCTAGGGTTCACCAATTCTTTTGGTTTATAATATTAAACCCTTGGGGTTATTAGTTCTTTTGGTTTATAATATGAATAATCGATCAATGTCATCCATGATCAAATGTCACATTCTGACAAATATTGTCTCAATATGAAAATCACCCATGGCCAAACATGATCATGGTTGTTCCAACATCGCATTGTGACAACAATTGTCTCAATGTTTAAATCAATTCCCTTGGGTTAACCAGTTCCTTTTGTTTATAATATTAAACCCTTGGGTTTATTAGTTCTGTTGGTTTATAATATGAATAATCGATCAATCTCATCCATGATCAAATGTCACATTCTGACAAATATTGTTTCAATATGTAAATCACCCATGGCCAACCATGGTCATATTTTGGTCCAACGTCGCATTGTGACAACAATTGTCTCAATGTTTAAATCAATTCCCTTGGGTTCACCAATTCCTTTGGTTTATAATATTAAACCCTTGGGTTTATTAGTTTTTTTGGTTTATAATATGAATAATCGATCAATGTCATCGATGATCAAATGTATCATTCTGATAGGCGTACCTCCCTATTGGAGTTGGCTTCATTAATACTTTTGCTAATTAATATATTTCATCCAATGGTCTAGATTGAAAGATGCCGGTATATTTTGGTCGTCGCCACTAAATAAATGGACGAAATTCAAACAAATAACTTCCATGCATATCTAAATCACATGTTTAAACCATACTTAAATTATTTTTTTACAAAACATGATTAAAAATTTACTATGCCATTTGTTCAACGCCACCTATCAAATTAGGGTGAAATATGCCACCACCACCTGCCAAGTATCATTTAAAAGAAACTGGTGATAATCTCGAGCGTCGATACGTGGCCCCTCTTAATGGCCGCCCCTGAATATTCAGGCACTGGATTGATATCGTGTTTACAAGGCAGCGGTTTGGAAAATGTTATCAATGCATTGCTTGTTAATGCCTCCGGTGAAATAATGGACGTGGACGAGTGCCGATACGTGGATCCTCTTAATAGCCGCCCCTGATGATTCTGGCACTGTAATGAGATCGTGTTTACAAGGCAGTGGTTTAGAAAATGTGATCGACGCATTACTTGTTAACGCCTCCGGTGAAATCATGGACGAGCGCCAATACGTGGCCCTTCTTAGTGGCCATCCCTAATGATTCGGGCACCAGATTGATATCGTGTTTACAAGGTAACGGTTTGGAATCAAAAAATAAGGCTACAACTTAAGCCACGTCACTCCTTAACGGCCTCGCACTATTCGAAACATCGTGCATCAGTTGTTTTGAATTTACTTAGACTTGTATTTTTTTCTAAACGTAGGCTTGTATGTCTTTCTGCATGAAGTCCCTTCTTACGCGCTACAATAAAAGTACAGAAAATGCGTGTGAGTGTTTTAATGTTTTATCATTGCTCAATTCCCTAGTGATGATGTTTGGATTGAATTTGTTTATCAATGACAAGGGTAAGGCATTACTACAGCATGTAACGTCAAGCTGAATTTTATGTTAAATGTTTTATGTTACATGAGACTATTATGTTTTGAGCATCGTTGGCTTTAATATAGCATGTAACGTCGAGCCCAATTTTATGTTAAATGTTTTATGTTACGTGAGACTATTATGTTTCGAGTATCGTTGAGATTGTCCCAATTATTTGTTAAATGCCATAAATTTAGTATAATTTAAAGCTATAATGTATTAAATGCCATTAAATTACTATAACTTAATGTTATAATGTATTATACTTAATTGATTTGTTAATGATTTTAAGTATGTTTTTATAATTTTTTTTTTTTTATATTATATGAAATTATGATAAAATTGATTTCCAATAAATTATTTAAGTTAGCAGTTATAAAAAATAGATAATTGATAAATTTTTATAGGCGTCAATTTATGTAGGTATCAAAATATTTTTTTCTTTATATATGTTATATAGATTATAAAAGTTAACTAGTCAACGATTTCGAAATTCTAATGGGAAGATAATATTTCCTTAGCCAATGTTTGATAAGTATTAGATATAAGAAAGTGTTCATCATTTCAGAGCTCTGTAGAACATTGTAATTAGATGAAAAGATGAAAGAAGTTTTCTTTTTCCGGATAGGTTAATATTGTTCTTTTATTATCCGATTTTTTGATTTCATACATGAATGCTTTGATGTGTGATTCAACTATTAATAATATTATTATTTTATGAAATAATTTTAAAAATATTAAAGAATATATAATTACCATTTACCATTTTCAAAGTTTTAATTAAGTTATAATGTTAAAAAATTATTATTATTATCTTATGTTGTTTTTTTTATGTATTTTACTTAGTTTAAAATATTAAATATACCTTATATTTAGAATTTTAAAGTTTAAGATTTTAAATATAACTCAAATTTAGAATTTTAAAATTAACTTAAATCTATTTTTTAAGAGTGAAAAAAAAAATTGATCTCTTAATTATTAATTCAATTAAATGTATAAAATTTAACTGTGTTAACAAATTAAGAAAAATAAAATATAATAAAACATAAAATAACAAATTAGAAAAAATAAAATATAAAATAGCAAACTCTTTAACAAACTAATATTATTATTAATTCTTTCATATTAATATTAAAGTTAATATTAACAACTATCAATGAATATTAATATTAATGGTAGTGTGACTATTAATATTAATTAATGTTATTAAATTTAATATTAATTAAATATTATTATTATTATTATTATTATTATATTATAATAATTATTAATTTTCATAATAATAAGTCATATTTAATGATGAGAAATTTGGATTAACAATGTTCAATTATAGCCATACAATTGTTAACTATAGTGAAAACATAATTAGCAGTATTGAAACATGGTGAACATGGACAACTATAATCAACCATGATTAGTCATAATCAAACAATAGTAAGACAAAGTCATTCATAGACATATAACAATAATAATAATTAAAATTATTAATCATAATATTATTAAAAATTTGCCAAAGCTAATAATATATTTTGATATTAATATTAAAGTTAATATTAACTACTATTAACAAATATTAATATTAATGTCACTCTTAATATTAATTAAATTTTATTAATATTAGTATTAATTAAATATTATCAATATTAATATTAAAGTTAATAATAATAATATATCAACTATTATTATACTTTGTTATATATGTATTACTCTACTAATATTTTATATTAGTATTTGATATTAAATAATTAATATGTAGGAATATACTAATATTAATAAATAAATAAGTTTTACTATTAATATTAATTAATTTGAATAAGAATAGAAATATTATTTTTAATATTATTAATATTAATATTAATAAATAATATTAGCAACATTTAGTATTAACAATAATGTTAACCAATTTTAATTTACAATATTATTTATTATTATTCCTTTAATTTATTAATATTATTATTATTTATACGAATTAATAATTTAAATATTAATATCTTTAACACTAAATATTAATATTAAGTTTAATTTTAATACTAATATTAATTATTCATGTTAATATTGTTAACATGAATAATAATATTAATATTACTTTTAATATTATTAATATTTCTAAATATTAATTTTAATTTAAATTATTAATTTTCATAACCATGGGAAACCACTGTTAATTAGCATTATCCATAGAAGATCAATGTCATCCATGATCGAATGTCACATTATGACAAATATTGTCTCAATATGAAAATCTCCTATGGCCAAACATGGTCATAGATGGTCCAACGTCGCATTGTGACAACAATTGTCTCAATGTTTAAATCAATTCCCTTGGGTTCACCAATTCCTTTGGTTTATAATATTAAACCCTTGGGTTTATTGGTTCTTTTGGTTTATAATATGTATAATCGATCAATGTCATCCATGATCAAATGTCACATTCTGAAAAATATTTTCTCAATATGAAAATCATCCATGGCCAACCATGGTCATAGTTGGTCCAACATTGCATTCTGACAACAATTGTCTCAATGTTTAAATCAATTCCCTTGGGTTCACCAATTCCTTTAGCTTATAATATTAAACCCTTGGGTTTATTAGCTCTTTTGGTTTATAATATGAATAATCGATCAATGTCATCCATGATAAAATGTCACATTCTGACAAATATTGTGTCAATATGAAAATCACCCATGGCCAACCATGGTCATGGTTGGTCCAACGTCGCATTGTGACAACAATTGTCTCAATGTTTAAATCAATTCCCTTGGGTTCACCAATTCCTTTGGTTTATAATATTAAACCGTTGGGTTTATTATTTCTTTTGGTTTATAATATGAATAATCGATCAATGTCATCCATGATCAAATGTCACATTCTAACAAATATTGTCTCAATATGAAAATCACCCATGGCCAACCATGGTCACGGTTGGTCTAACGTTGCATTGTGACAACTATTGTCTCAATGTTTAAATCAATTCCCTTGGGTTCAATAATTCCTTCGATTTATAATATTTAACCCTTGGGTTTATTAGTTATTTTGGTTTATAATATGAGTAATCGATCAATGTCATCCATGATCAAATGTCAGATTCTAACAAATATTGTCTCAATATGAAAATCACCCATCACCGACCATGGTCAAGGTTTGTCCAACGTCGCATTGTGACAACAATTGTCTCAATGTTTAAATCAATTCCCTTGGGTTCACCAATTCCTTTGGCTTATAATATTAAACCCTTGGGTTTATTAGCTCTTTTGGTTTATAATAAGAATAATCGATCACTGTCATCCATGATAAAATGTCACATTCTGACAAATATTGTCTCAATATGAAAATCACCCATGGCCAACCATGGTCATGGTTGGTCCAACGTCGCATTGTGACAACAATTGTCCTTAACGTTAAATCAATTCCCTTGGGTTCACCAATTCCTTTGGTTTATAGTATTAAACCGTTATTTATTAGTTCTTTTGGTTTATAATATGAATAATCGATCAACGTCATCCATGATCATATGTCACATTCTGAAAAATATTGTATCAATATGAAAATCACCCATGGCCAACCATGGTCATAGTTGGTCCAACGTCACATTGTGAAAAAAATTGTCTCAATGTTTAAATCAGTTCCCTTGGGTTCAATATTTCCTTTTGTTTATAATACTAAAGCCTTGGGTTTATTAGTTCTTTTGGTTTTTAATATGAATAATCTATCAATGTCATCCATGATTAAATGTCACATTCTGACAAATATTGTCTTAATATGAAAATCACCCATTGCCAGCCATGGTCATAGTTGGTCCAACGTCGCATTGTGACAACAATTGTATCAATGCTTAAATCAATTCCCTTGGGTTCACTAATTCCTTTGGTTTATAATATTAAACCCTTGGCTTTATTAGTTCTTTAGCTTTATAAAATGAATAATTGATCAATGTCATCCATGATCAAATGTCACATTCTCACAAATATTGTCTCAATATGAAAATCACCCATGGCCCACCATGGTCATAGTTGGCCCAACATCGCATTGTGACAAAAATTGTCTCAATGTTCAAATAAATTCCCTTGGGTTCACCAATTCCTTTGGTTTATAATATATTAAACCCTTGGGTTTATTACTTCTTTCTGTTTATAATATGAATAATCGATCAACGTTATCCATGATCATATGTCACATTTTGACAAATACTGTCTCAATATGAAAATCACCCATGGCCAACCATTGTCATAGTTGTTCCAACGTCGCATTGTGACAACAATTGTCTCAATTTTTAAATCAATTCCCCTAGGTTCACCAATTCCTTTGATTTATAATATTAAACCCTTGGGTTAATTAGTTCTTTTTAGTTTATAATATGAATAATCGATCAATGTCATACATGATCAAATGTCAAATCTAATAAATATTGTCTCAATATTTAAATCACCTATGGCCAAATATGGTCATAGTTTGGTTCAACGTGTCGCATTTCCTCGAGACAACAATCGCCTCAATGTTTAAATCAATTCCCTTGGGTTCACCAATTCCTTTGGTTTATAATATTAAACCCTTGGGTTTATTAGTTCTTTTGGTTTATAATATGAATAATCGATCAATGTCATCCATGATCAAATGTCACATTCTGACAAATATTGTCTCAATATGAAAATCACACATGGCCAACAATGGTCATAGTTGGTCCAACGTCGAATTGTGACAACAATTGTCTCAATGTTTAAATCAATTCGCTTGGGTTCACCAATTCCTTTTGTTTATTATATTAAACCCTTGGGTTTATTAGTTCTTTTGGTTTATAACTTGAATAATCGACCAATGTCATCCATGATCAAATGTCACATTTTGACAAATATTGTCTCAATATGAAAATCATCCATGGCCAACCATGGTCATGGTTGGTCCAACATCGCATTGTGACAACAATCGTCTCAATGTTTAAATCAATTCCCTTGGGTTCACCAATTCCTTTGGTTTATAATATTAAACCCTTAGGTTTATTAGCTCTTTTGGTTTATAATATGAATAATCGATCAATGTCATCGATGATCAAATGTCACATTCTAACAAATATTGTCTCAATATGAAAATCACCCATGGCCAACCATAGTCATGGTGGGTCGAACGTCGCATTGTGACAACAATTGTCTCAACGTTTAAATCAATTCCCTTGTGTTCACCAACTCCTTTGGTTTATAATATTAAACCCTTGGTGTTATTAGTTCTTTTGGTTTATAATATGAATAATCGATCAATGTCATCCATGATCAAATGTCACATTCTGACAAATATTGTGTCAATATGAAAATCACCCATGGCCAACCATGGTCATGGTTGGTCCAACGTCACATTGTGACAACAATTGTCTCAATGTTTAAATCAATTCCCTTGGGTTCACCAATTCCTTTGGTTTATAATATTAAACCGTTGGGTTTATTATTTCTTTTGGTTTATAGTATGAATAATCGATCAATGTCATCCATGATCAAATGTCACATTCTAACAAATATTGTCTCAATATGAAAATCACCCATGGCCAACCATGGTCACGGTTGGTCTAACGTCGCATTGTGACAATAATTGTCTCAATGTTTAAGTCAATTCCC